>JABSTQ010009180.1:0-454532 GCA_013358835.2 Ixodes persulcatus
GCAGACAGCAACCAGTCTACTTTTGCGGTGCTCCTGTGCATTCCTATGGGAAAACGCGCGTGAATTCTGTCTCTTCGCCGGAAAATAACGCGAATAAATTTTGTTATTTCAGTTGTACCGGATAGTATGTACCTTTATTGATATTGTGAATGTGTAATTGCTTTAGTTACAGCATTTTTCTTTACTACTCAACGATGTTAAACTTCGCTATATTTCAGGCCCAAACTTCTGTTCCATGGCAGGTATGTAAAAACGAGCGACGATTCTAAGCAAACTAACGATCGAAAGGAACGTAGAGTGTGTTCAAGGTTCGCTAGAATCCGGTGGCGCTTATATATTGCTAATATGCCCGTTCTGCTGTCACTATATGAAAATGACTCCGTCGTGCATCTTTACGATCTGTTAAAAAAAAATAAAATATGTGGGCTACAAACGGTGTGTCTTTTCAATATTTCCTCTGTCGGGCAGTTTTAATCAGGCACCTGTTCTCTGCTTATCTCTATTTGCAAAGGTTTGGAGTGTGCGGGTGATTATTTGAACCCAAAACAAGCATCTTCGCACATATTCACGAGCAGAAAGAATAAAGCAGTACTTATTTATTGCAAATCTGACTATATTACGTGGCTTTCAATTTATTTTGATCGCCTGCATGCACAAGGAGTTACCAGTGTTACTGCGTAGTTCTTGCCGTCTCTCTTGGTTTTACTATGGTGCCTGCAACGCGCCTCCGACTGGTGTGTTTACCGCGTCCAAAAAAGTGGTCCCTCGATTTCCGCCTGATGACGTCATAGAAGTGTCATGCTGTCGCCGGTCGCGACCCTGGTGGTGTCCCAGCAGCTGTGGTGGATGTTGCAGACGCCTGTTCTGCTGCAGGTCGCTCTTCACTTCGACAGTCCACGGAAGCTACAGCAGCAGGAAGTTGGGACGCCTGGGACGCCATGACAACAGCGACACTCGCGTTCGCTTGTGCTTTCCACCAGCATTTCTACGACCACCCGTCAGGATCGCGACAGGCTACAACATGACACTCCGGCTTCTGTGACGTCATTTGTTGCCACTTGGGGACCACTTTTGATGTATGGGTGGGATAGGACGCTAAACACACCAGTCGGAGACGCGCTTGAGGCACCATAGTTTTACACATGTAATTCGTTCGGTTGGCACGTATCCCCCATGCTGGAAAGCGCCGACGCCGTGTTCGCGCTAACAGTGTCCGACAGTGCACATAAATACACGTACGAAGCGGTTTTAGCACCGTTTTTCATGCCACAAATTTCAAATAAAAACGCTGTAACTGACCAATTATTGCATCTGCGTGACTGAGAAATGTTCCAAGCTATCTAGTACGTACGAATTAATCGTGATATTTGCTCTTACAATCGAGCTCGGAGAAAAAATGCGCTCGCTTTTTCCCATAGAAATGCATTACCGGAAGTCAATTTCGGACTGGTTGCTGTCTGCTTCAATTTGCAGCAGCACACTAGCGCCAGTTGAACCTCTAGCGTACATTATAATAACTCTATGGGTGAAACGAAGTATAGAACGCCGTCTCTCGGCACACTAGCATGGACTAACCGCGAAGGCTGTGCATGCGCGAGCGGCCAGCCTTGACTGCCTTTACTAGAGCACTTGCTGCACGAGCGCTCGTGCAGCCGTCGCGGTTTCATTCAAAGTCACTAGCTCGCGCTTTTAGCACGCGCGGCTAACAATAGTCCATACTAGGGTGCCTCAATGTCCTTCTGTTTAGGGTGATGCCACCCTTTGTAGTACCCGATGCCGACAGCACGCGCTCACAGGGAAAATACAAAGAAATCGCGGGAAACAAAATGTCGCCGTAGAACAGTCAGCGCCACGAGCGCGTGCAGGGACACGCTCTTTCACGCGCTTCAGAACAAAAAATAAAAATAAGCGTTCGAAACAAAATGGCCAGATGTCATCACCCCAAGCAAAGCGCACATGAAGGCACCCTAGTCCATACTAAGGTGAGACGAAGTATAGCGGCGAACGCCCGGAGGTTCCAACTCCGGTTAGAAATGCATGGGGAACGTGAGAAAATCGTTGTTTCTTCAATGTTGTGGAGATGTACGGAAGGACAATAGTTTTTGACATAATAAAGGAACATTTTAGAATAATTTGCGCTGAGTTGTGTGCCAAGTGAGGACGTAATTTTTGTAAAAAAATTGCATGAGCGGCATCATGCAGCAGACGACGCGTCAACGTCACGGCGACGTCACAGCGTTCACGTGACCCGCTCCGGCCAACCCAGAAAGTCCATCTCCGCTGCGCACAAAAATCGTCTGCTTCAAACGCCATTGCCTTGGAAATTGCATTCTCAAATTTTCACACGCATCCAATATTATGGAAACTTTGATAAAGTGTTTAGTGCTTTACCAACTTCACGACAGACTAGTTTCGAAAAGTGTGAACTTGGCGTTTATTTTTTAATCAGCCGTGTTGAGTCGATCTCTATGTATTCTCCCATAGGGCGGGCCGCCTCCTGGAGGGACGCCTTTTTTGGAGGTCGATACGGGGCAGAGCGAAGTAGCAGAGTAGTAGTTTGACGTCCGTGACGTCATGTCCGGTTTTAGTCAAAATAGAGCTATTTATATTTTGTTACTTTGACATCTTCACCTCTTCACTTCGCGTACTCCTCCAGTGTATGCTTCCAGCTCGTTCCTCCGAAGTCAACACAACACACAACTGTCATAGTTGGTAAAAACGGCCCGTGCCAGTCGCTTGCAAAACGACGTAGATGGAAACAAATCGCCGCGGCGTTTTCCGCGGCCTCGGAGATGCAGGAGCGTCCCGACGTTAAAAAAGACACGTTTCAACTAAGAGAGTGTTAGCAAGAGCCACGTAAATACCTGTGCACACTCGGAGCGGACGCGCACGTTTGATCGAGGTGCTTCGGGACCGATCTTTTACGAGTATCAGTCGATACTGACGTGACACCGGCAAAGAAAGGTGGGACCGGCATTGCGTAGCTCCCACGAACTGTAAAGGCCGGTTCAGACACTTGCGTTTGAGTGCGTTTGACTGCGTTGCGGCGAGAACCGAAAGCGAGTCACCGGCACATCTGTGCTTCGTATGAAGCGTGGAATCCAATTCAAGGAATCTTCTTGGCACGCGATATAAGCAGCAGGGATGTCCTGGTGTCTCGCTGCCGCAACGCAGTCAAACGCAACTGTGTGAACCGGGCTTTATAGCTCGACAGTAATGTACTATCGGAAACAAGTGAGTGTGAACGCGCCTCCGCGGCGACAAACCTGTCAGAATAAAGATGGTCCACTAATAACAAAGTGTATACATACCGTGTTGCGAAAGTAATCCATACGGCGTTTATTTGAGCTCCATACCACACAAAACAAGGAGATAGAATCGACGACAGCGTTCGTCACCGCTGCCTCGAAAAAGGAGATGACAAGGGGAAGAGAATGACCCCTTAATCTAAAATTGAGGTCAGCGATCGAATACAGAAAGGGTCCACAAGGGTCGCGCGAACGCCTATTCCATTCAGAAAGCCAGCCGGTCGGTCGTGGGCAGACGGTCTTGGCCAAGGACCGTCGGAGCAACGCCGGGACGAGTCGGAGTGCCTGCTGCTAGGCCTCGAGCTCGTTCGGTCGGTGGCATCGTAGCCGTAGTACCTTTTCCCGGGTGCTTGTGGATCCAGCGTTGATGTTCGTCGTGACCGGTTTCGAGTACTTCCTTCTTTCTTCTTGCTGCTTGAAATCGGGACCCGCGAGAATAGCACGTAGAAAAATTAATGTCCGTTGTTTGTCGCGACCAAGTAACTGAGCAACGTATTCGGTCATGTTGATTTGATCGTGAAAAGACCGCTCCGGAGCTGTCGTCGTATGTACTATACATTCTTGGCGTAAGATCGTTTCGTGTACTGTACCTGGCCCCTCTTCTTCTCCGCCCCAACACTAGACATAACCTGCAACAAGCTCTCCGCAAAACGTAAAAAGAAAAGGACAAAAAAAACTTTTTTGCTTGTTTTTACGTTTCCGGCAGTGACGTCACGGACGTCACTGCCCCGTATCGACCTCCAAAAAAGGCGCCCCCCTCCGGGAACCCTGAGTACCACGTGACTCGCGCCGAGCTGCTCTGTCGGCCATGTTGTCGGCGAAACACGCGGATCAAAGGATTGCGCGGTTCGACTCAGTCGAACCCCGAAAGTTCGACCTAAAAATCTGGTTCGACAAAAGTTCGCGACACCCCTAGCTATGGTATCAGCAACGTTGAATACAAAAACGGCTATGGCTCGGCGATAGCCGCAGCCATAGCCGCAGTTCTTGAAACCGTTGGAACTATTTGAAAGTAGGGGTGTCGCGAACCGGCCGAGGTTCGAGTTCGACCAGGTTCGACTTTTTCGAATTTTTAGTGGAAAGGTCGACGAACTTTGTATTGAGGTTCGACTCGTGTGCGCATGCGCGACAGGCTGGCCGGTTGGCTTCGGATTGGATGCTGATGGCTAAAGGATGAACTAAGGGCAGCGCTGATTAGTTATTTCAGTTAATACAGTACAGAAAAATTAAGTTATTAACTTCTTCAGTAATTAGAATTGGTTTCCTTTAATTGCAATTGTTCATAAAATAAAATAACCATTTGCATAAAAAACAATGCTCCAAACCTAGACATGCTTGTATCATGGTCTGACCACACTGCCCACAAAGTCGAACCGGTCGAATCTGGTGAAAAGGTCGAAGGTTCGTCGAACCGGTTCGACCCAGTCGAACCCCGAAAGTTCGACCTAAAAATCCGGTTCGACAAAAGTTCGCGACACCCCTATTTGAAAGTGTTTATCCAAGTGTTCAGACGTTCAGAGCTGCTAGCAAGTTTAAACGTTCGTACGAATGATACAAGTGTCGATAATTGGAACGCTTGCGCCAACTAGAGCACTATATAGACCATCCATTAAGCGCTCTCTGGGCGGCACCATTTTGTTCGACCGCAGCGCCCTCACCATACATCCGGGAAATTCAGCGGGTTCGGCCAAGTTCGGCGGGGTAAAACGAGAGAGAGGGCACGCGCCCGACTCCGCTAGCAGACGACACACCGGGAGGTTGCCGTTCTCCATCTTTGAGCTGTATCGGCGGGCTGTACGGAACATCGAACTCTAGCTCGTGGCTGCCGTTGTGAAGTGGTTCGCGTTCTTAGAATAGTTATGTATACTCCAAAATCATCCTATAGCTCTCTGTTGTTCTATTTCTGTAAATGATCAACTAGCATATCTTTTTTCCGTTACTTAAATAGCAGTTGAGTCAGCCGGCAGTACTACCCTCAACTACTGCGTGTATCGCGGCAGGAGAGCACGTTTTTATTTATTATTTCAGACTTTCACTCATGGTCGCTAAAGGCCTACACCAGTACGAACTTTGTATAGTAAAAAAAGGTACAGCAACCGGATTTATTTTTCGCCAGAGAAACCGGCCAATCTGACACAGTTTTCCCTATTTTTTTTTTATTTGCACGCAGGTAACAGCACAATTGGACCCTGTGAGTCTTTTTATCTAGCATAGTATTACACGATAACTGGCATACCAAAATCTGCGCATCTGCGCTTAAAAGTTCCAAAATGACGCGATTTTAAACACAGTTTGCACGCCAGCCGGACGCTAGCTACAGCCCACTCGGCGGAGCAGACGACATGCGGGGTGAGAGGGGGAGTGCATTTTTTTCTCTTTTACCCTCTCTGCTATGACCCAAATGGAACGGTCTATAGCTCCCACGGAGCAGAGTAGCGCAATCCTTTGATCCGCGTGTTTTGCCGACAACATGGCCGACAGAGCAGCTTGGCGCGAGTCACGTGGTACTCAGGGTTAACCTTCCTGCAGAGAGAGGAGTGCCTGAGGCGACATGAAAACAACAGCTGCGTGTCATGTCAGAGCGCTAACGATTTGATTCTGTGGGAAACGTGCACGTATGGTATGTGTACATGAAGCGGGATGCGCGTGGCCTACCCTTAGGTTGTGTGCTGGTGGCCTGGGCTGTCATAATGAGTTTTAATCGGGTCTGGAGTAAGTCTTTTGGGTAGCTGTAGGACGTAGCTCGTCGAGACCAGGTGAGGGCAGTGGCGTCACAAGGTGGGGGGGGGGGGGGGTGGACCGCCCCGGGTGCAGCGCTCAGGGGGGTGTTGCGGCGAGCCACGAGAGTGGGGGGGGGGGGGGGGGGGGGGGGGAGTCGCGGTGATACACTCGAGAGCGGGGGGGAAGAGGGTGTCGTGGCGGGCTACTGCCCCAAGTGCCGCTGACCCTCGTGACACCACTGGGTGAGGGCATGACTTCGATCGGGATGACGTGAGGAAATTTTGAACGATTCCGCTTTTAACGTTTTTTGAATGATTACTGTGGAAGGGAAGCACTGGTTTGCATGATCTTGGCTGGAAAGACCAGCAAATACCGGACTCCGAAGGATGCAGGCAAAGATCCAAGAACTGCAGTCCGTCCTGTGTGGAGGCCTCGCTGGTGAATTTGAGGCCGAACGAGTTACCTGAGAATATCTGTGCTATAGTTTTAGGATCTGAGGTGGCTTGGTGAACGATGAGGTAGTCGTCTAGATATCAGAAGACGAATGTGCTCTGGGCAAGAGCTGCAAGGGCTTCGGAAATCCGCCTATACACGAAAAACAGGTAGATCTCACTCAAGATGGGGGCCAGGCGGGAGCCGATGCACGCCCCGGTCTTCTGGGCGAAGGCCTTTCCCTCGTGCTCCACTAGGGTTGAGCGTAGGTAAAGGTCAATGAGGTCTAGAAGCCCCTGACACTGAGATCCCCGCTGAGTTCTAGAACCCGATCGCGCCGTGGAGGTGAATGGCCTCGCTGATGAAACCGAGCATGGCGGTGGGCATGGCGGCGACGGTGTTCCGGGCGGTATAAAGTTCCTCTAGGGGCTTTATCAAGGCTGTGGAGTTGTCAATGCGGAAGGGGTGAGGGAGATCAAGAACGGAGAGTTGCTTTTGCAGAAACAAGGCCAAGGGTCTCTGCCAGCAGCCTTATTCTGAGATAATGCTTCGAAGTGGAATGTCTAGTTTGTGGGTTTTGGGCGAGAAAAAGATAGAAAGGTATTGCCGAAAGGGCAAGCTGATTAAGCTCTCAAGAGAGGGAACGTACGTTCAGAGAATCGAAGAGGGCCTTGGCCTCGGAGCGAAGTGAGCTAGAAGGCCGGGCTCTGAGAGGCCTGAAATTCTTACAAAGGGCGGCCGACGTCTTCTGATCCAGTTGGACCCTGTCAAGGACCACGAAGGCTCCCTCCTTATCTGCCTCGAGGAGCCTCAGGTCTGCTTGGCGGAATTTCCGATGACCCTTCGGGCCATGTTCCCGGTGGAGGATCCACCTCCGTGGAAGTGGACGGTCCTGGAGCCAGCACTGATGAAATCCTGGCGGTTGGCTTCCGGGATCTTCGCGGCCACCTCGTGCACCGCTGCCAGGTTGTCGACTTTTGAAACCGGAAGCTCCAGAGCGAACTTCGGTCCCTGTGACAGGAAGGTCTCGGTGGCCTGCGAGAGCTTGACTTTCGATATGTGAAGGGGGGGTTCGAGCTGCGGCTTGGGGTGTTGTGTCATCCCGGTCCTCAGGCTCTAGAGGTATTGAACCGCAGGACTTCTCCAGAAGGTGACCCACCGACTCCCTGAGGAACTTGTAAGGAGGCTGGGAGGCAAAGTCGACCCCCAGGTGCTTCGACATGGTATTGGGGAGCAGGGCCTGCATGAGGCGAACCTCCGACGGCACCTCTCCACGCGTTATCTGGGTGATCTTGTACTAGGCAGGCCAGCTGCTTGACTGAAATCCGAAGACGCCTCTGATGTCCCCGTGGAACAGTTTCTTGCGGAGACACATGCCCAAGACCCAGAGCCGCAATTGGAGATGTGTCATTGTGGAGATGAATGGGGAGGCTTGGAAGAATCCTTCAGGGACAAACGCTGATGGCACGAGAGGAAGGTACAGTTCTGACTGGCAAAAACAACTTTGCAAACTGCACATAAGGCATGGACGAAATAAATTTTGTTGCTGAGTTTGAGATGGTTCCTGTCCCTCTTACAGTGATAGTTGTTATGGCCTCTGCCCCCCCCACTTGAAATGATGTTCATGTGGTGTCACGTGACAGCGTGGCATCACACCGTGACGTCGCGTTACATATGGTGCATCATGACTCCTTGCTGGCACGTGACATCATAATGTCAGGTGGAATTTTATATAAATTCTATGTTTTCTATGAAATCTCTACAAGATTTTTACAGAACTTCTGCAGGATCTGTATAAAATCGCTATAAAATATTTTTGGAAATTTGATAGAACTCATCAGATGACGTCACGTGACCATGCTGTAGTCAAGTGACATCACCTATCTACAATAGGTACTTTTATACTTACAGACGAGTGTGTCGCTCTCCTAGTAAACATTGGTGATGGTCCCTCCACGTAAGATGCTGGATCCATATGGATACGTCGAGGTTTGATGAGGCGTCGCAGCTGTGTGACTGTACAATACTCCGTTCACCCCTAAGGTGATAGCGCGGCGGAAGCTACGTGCTCGTTTAATTATACTTGTTTTCACCTCAAGAACCGTAGTAAAAAAAAAAAAAATCTTTCAGTCCTTCCACTCTGGTGAAGAAGGAAGACCAGCGAAGCTGTACTGTGGTGGGAATGAAAATGGACGGCCGCAAGTTGGCAAGCCAGAGTGGAAAGGCTGGACAAGCCGGTTGTCTGGTTGCCGCCGTCGCTCATAGATGGCGGTAGCTGTCCAGAGTTTCATGTCGTCATTTGTTTGCTGATGAATACGATACTGGGGAAACTAGCCCTTAACAGCTCCGCTGTAAAAAGTCTGGCTTCTGGCGGAGCATTTCTAATTTCCCCCTTTATTTAGAGAATTAAGATATATGTAGGTCCATTTTAGATTAGGTGTACATTACCTTATCAAGACGTACAAGTTTCAAACGCCAAAAGCAACGGTTGTCCCTCCGACAACCAAATCCTGTAAGAACTACTTCGCGCGGCGTATAAGCAATGCATAAACCTTACTTTTTTTTTTTCAAGGTGAAAACAAGTATTGTAGCTATACGACTTTCTTTCGCCGTGTAACCATGCTCTCGCCCATACATACACGCTGAAAGTGGTGGTCGGGCGACGGAACGGAAGCGGTTGATTGGTCCTGCGAGCACGTAACTACCACCGCAATGTTAGCTTGGGGGTGAACATGCATTGTAAATTTGCACTCGACTGCTCTTTTTTTTTTTTGCTCTCTGTTCTAATTATTTTCTATCAATCTCAGAGTATTACCATCGTGTAGAATACACACCAGCTCGCCTGGCCTGTTCACACACTTCCGTTTGCGTACGACCGAGTTCTTGTGATCCGTTACGACTTGAGAATGCAGTGCCTTGCTGGCGCCATCTATGAGGTAACCCTGGAACTGCATTTCACTAGAGTGAAGGTTTTGCAGTATTTGCTACATCAAATGTACATACTATCTACGAAAAGTGGTCGTTTATAACAATGGCAAAAGTTTTAAGAAAAGAAAATATACAGAAGAGGCAGGTGTTCCAGGACTACCCGATAAATGGCGCCAGTGTGCGAAACAGCCTACAGCCTAGAGGTGCAGCAAACCTTTTTCGAACCTGAGGTTCAAAGATTGAACTAATGGTCGATTCGTCTGGGTCCACATCGCACCGGTCCAGCAGTGCGGTTCGTGATACAGGGAAGGCTAAAGGGGAGAGGGGAGCTTCCTTCTCTCCCCGCCAGCCTTCCATGTACTAAAGTGGAAAGAGTTTACTGCATTTGGCGGGTGCGGTGTGCCCCAGACGAATAGGTCGTATTCACTGGTGGTCATAGGTGAGCTCACTGCTGCTTTCGAACCACCGAGGAAGACAGAGACAGGGGAAAGGCTCTTTTGTACGAATTTTGAGTGAAAGTTAATCTTCGTAGGAAACAGCGCGAAAAACAGACGAGGACGAAGAAGAAACACACGCGACGAGCGCTGACTATCAACTGAAATATTTAATAGTAAAACACATGAAAACGACCATTCATCTTTGGCAGTACACCCCCGTCTGCGTATCACGAGACAATTCATAGTAGCGTGATGGCACGTGTTAAACGCGATAAATAGTGACATGATGCTATCCCAAATCCAAAAACGCCACCTCACTATCAAGCAGTGCCAAAGACGGTTGGCTCACACAAGAGGTTCCCGCCCTTTTTATTTGGTATGCCTCTACTATCTCTCTAGACACTTGGTCCCTGTGCTTGAACAAAACTTCGGTGTCACTCAATCTTGGCTCACACTTACAGTCGCTACAATGCATCGCAAGATGAGAGTATTCACACCCATTCAAAGAACTCTGATGCTCTCTTAAACGGATGTTCAAACAGCGCCCCGTTTGGTCAAAATACACCCTACCACATGAGAAAGGTATCCTATATACTGCTCCAACGCTGCATGATTCGGACTGTGGGCCATGCTTTACGCGCAATCATGACTACTCAGATTTTTCCGATTATTAACACGCCTTTCTATGGCAGGGCAAATCTGGCTCAGCTTGTTTTTGGTCGAAAAAACAACAATCACACAATGTCTTGCTGCCATCTCCTTTAAAACCCATGTGAATCGCGGTGAACATAAGAGATGGAAGCCACCTTCTTTTTGTTACTCCTTTCCCGCTCAGCGCAGTTCGTTGCTGCATTGGGCCTGAAACTCTTTTTTACTTTTTCGCAGGCTGCGGTAATCACCGGATCTGGAAAACCTGCTTCTCGGAGCCTAGCTATTTAATCTAAAACGCTCTCCTTCATTTTGTGCTTGCACGATTTTGATAGCGCATTCCGTACACATGACACAGCAATCGTTTTTTATCAGCTTTGAATTGGCGGACCGGAAATCGAGCAGAGACTTAGCGGTTCTGGGATAGTGAGACAAACATACATGCTCTTGCGTAACATCGATACTGAGATCCAGAAACTGAATTTGGTGTTCTTTGGGGGTTCCGAAAGTAAATTTTAGCCCTAAGCCTTGTTCAGTGAATGTCTTTAGCACGTTTTGGAGTGTCTGGCTAAAATCGGGTTTTTCTACGAATACAAGATCCACGTATCTGAAAATCCTTCCAGTAAGTCCCTCTAACTTGTCTTTAGAGGGGCCCTACAATCATATTTAGGCGTCTACCTTTTTTGCGGTTTCCACGTCTCTTGGGGTTCGGGCAACCCAGCGGGCACGGAGAGAGTAGCTAAATATCGGTGCTTCATATTTTAATCGGACGACGCGGAAACCTCCTCCACCTACGGGGGCGGCCCGCGGTACTGAAAGCGCGCAAAATGTGACGTCTTTGGTCCTGGGCTACTGGTCAGAGCCGCTAAAAGCTTCAGTCGAAATACAAAATATAAGTTGCGCGAACCGTTTTAATTATTTATAAAAGTAGTTTTTGTTCAGTATTTGAGATCAGAAAAGAAACAAATGCAGTTTATAAAGTACAGAAACAAGAAAGAACCCGTCGACATACCCGTCACCAAGAGGTGGAAAAGGCGGCGCACACTAGAAAGTCCTGGATGTACGCGGCGGCCCGACCGGTTCCGAGCGTCCCCAAGGCCTTCGGCTCTTGCTTGCGGTTTGGCCTTTTGGCGGTATGGCAGTGGGAAGGGGCTCCCGTTCTGAGCTGATCTTTACCCCGTGTTTGCTGTCGTTTGTGGCCAATGAAGTTTCATGCCGAATAAGTGTTTAATCGAGCAGCAAATGCAATGCGAGCCGCCCTGGTTGCCCGCTTCATACAGCCTAGCCAGAACATGCTTTAGTGGCGTCCTCTTGAGCCGTCGACACGGAGTGCGGCAGCCGTGACCGCTCGCTCAGCTCACTACCCCTCCTCTAGTTCACGGCCATTCAAGCAACCAAGGACGTCATGAAGGAGGTTATTATTTGCTTGTTTTTGTAATTTTAATTTGCCTATAACTTTTAAAATAAAGCGAAATTTGAGAAAAGCAAAGTTTCATTAAGTTACCACGTTCAGGGCGCTCAGGTTCGGTGCAAATTAAAATGGGAATATGGAGCCCATTTTTGCCCGTTTTCGGTTTATGGTGCCATAGAGCCCCATGTATTCGAAAACTCCGTCGGCCGCCATTTTCCCATTGAAATTTTCAGAAAATCACTTATAACTTTTGATTAAGTTATCAAATCGGACTGAAACTTGTGGGAACCCGTCGTGTTCTTCCTACCGCATCGTGCGCTGCTGACGCCATGTGGCGATAACATCGAAGGGGCGTCGCCGAAGTGGACAGTCTCGTGCCCACAGCGGCGCTGCCTGAGGATCCACGCGGTTCTAAACTTGTGGACAGTTCCGATCCGCGCGATTCTGGGTGTAACCAGTCGGATCCAGTGAGACGCAACGCACTGGAATCGCACGGCGATGAGTGGATCCGATCCGCTCCCCTTGTTCCAGTAGGGTCTGCTCCGAGTCCCAGCCAGTGGGCGCGCACATGCGTGACTGAAGGAGTGGAGGGAGGGAGGGAGGGGGGGGGGGGGAGGGGGGGGTCGGCGGGGAACTTTCGCGGTTCTTGCAGGTCACGTGTTAGGGACAGGCGCATCCGCTACGAAGGCGCTGCGAGCGGGCGTTCTCCGCGCGCGCGCCTGGCTTTGGGCGCGTTAAGTCCGTGCTCCGGAGCGCGAGAGTTTGGCGCTCCTTTCACTAAACGGACAGGAGCGCCACCGGAGACTGACACTCGAGCGCGCTCTTCGTGCACCGAGAATTTCTGGGAGCGCGAGTGACTTCTTCGCGCTCCGTGACGTCACGTAAACAAACAAGATGGCTGCGCTGCTTTTGAGACCGTCGAGACGAAAGGCGTAGCCGGACCGCTGACCCCTTTTCAGTTGAATAGTGCTTAATCCAGCAGGTAAAAACGATTTGATTTGAAAGCCAAGACAGCAACTAGCGTTCTGAAAAAGGTTTGTTCGTGCATCTCGCCTGAAAGAGATTAATCTATCAAGCGGTAGCGTGCCGATAGCACAGCGACAGAAAAGTTGTCGAGATCAGGAGACATTAGGACCGCCCTGCCCCTTTTGTAATGCTTAGCCCAGCGAATAAAGATAGTTGGATTTGAAAGCCGAAACATCAGTGAGCGTCGAGGAAAAGTTTTGTCTGTACGTCTTGCCTGAAAACGAATTGATCTATCGGACGAGCGTGCCGGTAGCTCGGCGACAGGAAAGTTGTGACGAAAAGATAGACGGCCGCCCTGTTTAGAATGCTTAGCCCAGCCGCAGCGAATAAAGATACTTCGATTGGAAAGCCGAAACATCAGTTAGCGTTGTGGGAAAGGTTGGGTCATGCATACCGCTTAAAAATGAATTCATGTGATATCGAACGACGGTGTGCCGGTATCGGCGTAGCGTCCGTCTGGCGCTGCGAGACGCAACCACGGAATCTCTGACAAATTTGAGGGTTTCCTGCGTCGAATAGCGGGTTCAAGAATGTTGTCTTTAATTCAAATCGGAACAGCATGCATGGTCAATAAATAGTAGATCGGCCAGGTAACTTTCGACATATGTGCACGAAGCGAGTCTTCAAACCTTTCAGGAATATTAAAACGTTCGTAGAAACTTCGTAACGTCACCGTGTCTTTTGCTTTAGACTCTGCCGCTCTACACTTCGAAATAATTTCGGCTTTTGCGGCACGTATCCAGAAGCCGGGTTAATCATAAGTTCATAACCGTGCGGTAGGAAGGAGCTCGTGGGGCTCGTCGATAGTCTCGGGGCGTGTTCCAAAATTCACTCGATCTCACTCTAGGGTAAAGGTTCCTAACCTTAGCGTTCAAAAACCTACCCGCCTCCAGCGTTCCTCTGTTTTTGTTGTCACGTGACATAATCCGCCAGGGTAACGCGGATCCGTTCGAGTAGATTTGGAACGCACCTCGGTGTATCGCGCTCCTGTACGCTATGTGCCGTTTAGTTCCTGCGCTCGGAGTATGAAACTCGGAGCGTCGGAGTAGGAGTAAAGGAGCGCCGACTTAACGCGCCCTTTGTTGCAGTCGGCGGCAGCGCTCCGAGAGTTTAGGTTTTCTTCGCTCTCGTCGGACTGTCGTTCGGCGCTCGCCCGGCGGCGACGTTCGCACTGCGGGCGCACGGATACTGACGTGCCCATCGTTGCTCTGGATGGATACCCACTGACCTCGGCTTTTAATCTTTATATAGGTGAAGCTGCCGACCCATTGCACTTTGGCTCGGCATCTGGATGCGCTTGGCGCTGGTGTGCTTGGTGACAATACTGTGACAACTCGGATACCGCTTGCCCGCCGGAACTTCCCGATGCACTCAACACTGGACACTGTGATTGTGCTTGCTGTGTGTGTGTTCCGTGCACCATGTTTGGTGACGACGCACGCCTTGCTTTGTCTGTTGCAGTCGGCGTCAGCGCTCCAAAAGTTTAGGAAGTTTAGGTTCTTCTCCGCTCCCGTCGGACTGTCGGCCGGCGCTCGCCCGGCGGCGATGTTCGCGCTGCGGGCGCACGGATACTGACGCGCCTATCGTTGCCCTGGATGGATACCCACTTACCTCGGCTTTGAATCTTTACAGAGTGTGAAGTTTCCGACCCATTGCACTTTGGCTCGGCATCTGGGTACGCTCCCGTACGAAAATGTCAGATCGGAACGGTTCCAGTTTGGATCCGCGAGGTTGTAAACTTGTGGACAGTTCCGATCCGCTGGATTCTGGGTGTAACCAGTCGGATCCAGTGAGACGCAACGCAATGGAATCGCACGGTGATGGGTGGATCCGATCCGCTCCCCTTGTTCCAGTAGGGTCTGCTCCCAGCCAGCGGGCGCGCACACGCGTGACTGGAGGAGGGAAGAGAGAGGTGGGGGGAGGGGAGGGGGTCGGCGGGGAACTTCCTCGGAGGTTACGTGTTAGGGACAGGCGCATCTGCTTCGAAGGCGCTGCGAGCGGGCGTTCTCCGCGCGCGCGGTTGGCTTTGTCTGTTGCAATCGGCGCCGCGCAACGCTCCGAGAGTTTAGTAACTTTAGTCACTTTAGTTTCTGCTTCGCTCTCGTCGGACTGTCGGTCGGCGCTCGTCCGGCGGCGACGTTTGCGCTGCGGGCGCACGGATACAATACTTGGACAACTCGGATACCGCTTGCCCGCCGAAACTTCCCGAGACACTCAACACTGAATACTGTGCTTGTGCGTGCTGTGTGTGTGTGTTCCGTGCACCGTGTTTGGTGACGACGCGACGACGCCTGGACGACCGTGTGCGCCGCCGGAATTACCGCTGCGCTCACCACTGGACTCTACAAAAGTATTTCGCGCGATGCCCTTATCCGTTACAAGCGAGAGATCGTCGCGATTTCAGACCCAGTCCGCCTGGGTCTGAAATCGCGACGATCTCTTGGTTGTAACGGTTAAGGGCATAGCACGAAATTCTTTTGTAGAGTCCAGTGGTGAGTGCAGCGGGAATTTCGGCGGTTCACCGCCTGGGTCTAAAATTGGGGCTGGAAATGCGCGGTTCCAGGCTGGATACAAACTGGTGCCCCAATTTTGGGTCTAGGCGGAACCGGCATTTTTCATTCCGGCCTGTATCTGACATTTTCGTACGGGCTTGGCGCTGGTGTGCTTGGTGATAATACTTGGACAACTCGGATACCGCTCGCCCGCCGGAACTTCCCAATGCACTCAACACTGGATACTGTGCTTGTGCGTGCTGTTTGTGTGTTCCGTGCACCGTGTTTGGTGACGACGCCTGGACAACCGTGTGCGCCGCTGGAATTACCACTGCGCTCACCAATGGACTCTACAAAAGTATTTCGCGCGATGCCCTTAGCCGTTACAAGCGAGAGGTCGTCGCGATTCCAAACCCAGTCCGCCTGGGTCTGAAATCGCGACGATCTTTAGGTTGTAACGGCTAAGGGCATAGCACGAAATTCTTTTGTAGAGTCCAGTGGTGAGCACAGCGGGAATTCCGGCGGTGCACCTCCTGGGTCTAAAATTGGAGCTGGAACTGCGTGGTTCCTACTGGATACAAACTGGTGCCCCGATTTTGGGTCTAGGCGGAACCGGCATTTTTCATTCCGGCCTGTATCTGACATTTTCGTACGGGATATATACAAAAGGGACGAAGAGACGACGGTTAGGGCTCTCATCTGCTGGGGACAAACGAGAACGGCTGCCTGGCTTCTGGACCGCGGGGCTTGGATTGCCGCCGGTGTCCGGCGACCTGCCGGAGCTGCGGCCCTCCATGGAAGACGACTGCCTGAATGGCTTCTTTGAGCGCGGGCTCTGGTTGCCCCGCGCTTACTGTTAATATTAGTCACTAGCAAAAAAAACAAATAAATATATATATCCTTACCTTTTATTTTCTGCGCCGCAATATACTTTGTTGGCTTTAGTAAAATGGCATGGACTATAGAATAAATTAATCGAGAATAATTCGATGATAAGCAGTTTTATTTACATTGACACTCGATCTTCGGCAGATTCGACGTCATTCATTAAGATGCACCAAAAATTTCGATAAAGAGTCAAAATCAATAATGCACGTGTTCAGAAAAGCACGTGACGTACGAAACAGTGAAACAAGTTGGGCGAATTCAAAACAAAACAAAAACCTACTCACCCAAATTAACACGTGCTGGATTAAAGGTAAATTGATCGAAGCATGGTGGGAAATACGCCAAAGGGACAAGGACAGAGAAGTGAGGCACACAGGACAGGGCGTAACTTGCAACTGAAGTTTAATAGAACACATACGTAAAAGAGTAAAAGCGCACATGCGCATAAAGTACATTTAGATTAAAAACCCCAAAGAAGCCGGACGACACTAGTGATTGATTGAAGCTTGGCTGATAAAGGCGTGCTCCTTATCAGAGAGGGCGATAGAAGGAGCGCTGACACAAACATTCGAGCCACGGACCCTTATCAAGAAGGCCTCATGTGTTTCACGCTCCAGCTGTGTTTTAAATCTTCCCGCAACTTTTAGTTCTTTGGAACTCCGGTTGGCATGCACATCTATCGCAGTGTACAGCCAAATGGCCAGACGGGGATTACCTGGTGGCAGCTGAGTGCTCTCTAATTCTGTCATTGATGCACCTCCCCGTCTGGCCCACGTAAACCCTACCACAAGACAGGGGAATTGCATAGGTGACTCCTATGGCGCACTCACGAAACTTAGTGGCATGACGTTTGTTGCACACTCCTTCCGCCTCTCCTGACTCTTCTTTTTTATTTATTGTTTTAAATAGCGCAGAAAGTTTGTTTGGCGCGGAAAAAAACACCGGAATGCGAAACCTATTCGCCACCTTTTTGAGGTTGTGGGAAACCTTATGTACATAAGGCAGGACAACAGGTCTGGACTCGCGCCTCGCCCCCTCAGCTTGCTCTCCTCTGCCAAGCCTTTTCAGCTTTTTTACCAAACCTTCCGCAACATCACATAAAACCCGGGGTGGGAAACCGACATCCTGCAATCTAACTAACTGTGACTGGAAACTAGAATCCATCTTGTGAGGGCAGGATTTCTTCAAAGAGGCAGCTAGGCAGCTGGAGGCAATTCCCCTCTTTACAAGCTTCGAATGAGCCGAGTCATATGGAAGCAACTTTTTCTTAGAACGGGGCTCATACGCCCAGCACACATGGTCTCCCTCAAAGAAAAGGCCCAAGTCAAATAATTTCGTGAGTGCGCCATAGGAGTCACCTATGAAATTCCCCTGTCTTGTGGTAGGGTTTACGTGGGCCACACGGGGAGGTGCATCAATGACAGAATTAGAGAGCACTCAGCTGCCACCAGGCAATCCCCGTCTGGCCATTTGGCTGTACACTGCGATAGATGTGCATGCCAACCGGAGTTCCAAAGAACTAAAGTTGCGGGAAGATATCACACCCTAACTTTTCTAAACTTGATTTCGTGAAAACCAGTGAGTCGTGAAAACATTATTTGAAACTGAATCTGTAGAGGAACTTGAAAACTGGACTTCGAACTTTGAAAACTTGGACGTGAAAAAAATTCAGAATCTCCGAAGTTTTTTTTTTGTTTTTTTTTTTTCGAATTCAGCGTTAAAAGAGAATCGAAACTTTCGAACTTTTCGAACTTTATGCAGAAAGAAATTTGAAATCTTCGAATTGTTCGAACTTCATATTTATAAAAATTCGAAGCGTTCGAAGTTTTCGAATTTTATTTCCAAAGAATTTCGAAATCTTCAAACTTTTCGAACTTCAGATCTTAAGAAATTCAGATTTTTCGAATATCTCGAATTTCAAGTTAGGAAAGTTCGAAATCTTCGAATTTATCGAACCTCAAGTAAAAAAATATTTGGAATATTCGAACCCGAAATTTTAGAAACCGTGAAAGCTTCGAACTTTTCGATTTCGAAACTCTACTGTGATCGAAAGTTGCGAATTTTTCGAATTCGAACCTCGGTCGGTACGAAAATATCGAAATTTTTCGAAATCGAATCTCAGTTCGCTTCGCAAATATCGAAACCTTTCGAAATCGAACCTAGGGTGGTTCGCGACATCCCTAATATATATATATATATATATATATATATATATAACGGGGAAGAAAAGAACCCTGGGTGAAAACAGCAACAACGGCGATTTATTCTTCAACGTTTCGGCCGGAGTCCGGCCTTCGTCAGGAAGAACTTTTACAGATGAACGCGGGTGGTATTTATACAATGCTACGGTCGAGTCCAAGTTTCAAAAACGGCGGGATGACGGTTGGAGTTTTCAAAGAAGCGTAGGAAGAGTTCCAGATGGGCAAACGTTTATACAATGCTACGGTCGGGTCCAAATTTCGGCGGGATGACGGTTGGAGCTTTCGTGAGAGGGAAGCGTAGGGCAGTTCGTATCCGGGTGTAGAAGCTTGACGGTCGGGGCCAAGTCTCAAGGACGGTGGGATGACGGTTGTAGCTTCTTGAGAGGGGGCGCAGGGTGACTTTGTGTGCGGGCGGGCAGGGGTGACCTGGACGATAGGATATAATAGACGAAAGTTAATGCGCAAACTAAAGTGCTGTCTCAAAAAAGAAAAAACAAAAACAAAAACGGCACGGTCATTTGTGTTGTTTCGGGGGGCATGCATGAGTCAGAGCTGTAAAGGAACAAAGCTAAACCTAGAAAAAAAGGAAAGAAAATGAATATCAAAACCTGGAAATAAAAGAGAAACGTCGATGGTCCAGTTCCGGCCACAAACACAGTACCACTGCTAACAATAAGGTCTGGGACCTGAAAAAATGTCCCCTCATCGCTGTTTCTATTCGTCGGTTAGCATTTTAATCGATGCCAGAGTACCGGGGCTTTCATTCATTCCTTGTTTAATTGTGTTGAATCGGTAAATTAGGTAGGATTCACGCTGTTCACGTTCGCGATTTGATTTAAATCCAGATTCTAGGAGCGTCACTGACAATTTATCAAACGAGTGTTTTGGGGGGCGGCGGAGAAAAGCTCACCGGAGAAAAGCTCACCGCAAAACTGTCCGATGCGGAGAAAACCTCACCGGGCTTTTGATGAATGCGTAGAAAAGCTCACCTACCAATCGAAGAATTGAGCGTTCATTCAGGTGAAATACGTTCACTCAACTGAAATACAACCGCTAACAAAAAAAAGATAAAAAATTAAGCTGTATTTATCTTTTTATGGCGGGGTGTTCACAAACAAAAAAAATTGTGAAAATGTCAGTAATTATATTTTTTTCCACATTGTTTCACTGACGAAGAATTGACCAAACAATCTGTCGTGTTTAGTACTTCATATAATCATAAATAATAAATTAGTTCTAGCTACATTTATTTCAAATAAATTAATCTGATTTAAATTAAATAAATCTCATTTAAATCTAAAAAAAAATCGGATCTAAATAAAAACTAATATTGGATCTTTTTCCTACCCTTGGCTACAGCAGATCCACGTGATGTGAAGATTGTACACAGCGTAACACTGTCAACATAAACTGGCGACGTTTTTTTTTTGTTTTTTTTTGTGCCTTTCTTAGAATTCAGAGGTTGCCATCAAAACTACTAGTGTTGTGGAAGTTGATCATTCGGAGCACAGATTTATGCGATAAATGTTTGACGATGGTCAATCTCTTCTCTAAGTAAAATGCGAAAAATCGCGTCGCACTACCGGTGTGGCACAGCGTACCACCTGTGTGAGAGGCGACTAAAACATTTGCAGCATTACTGCTATTAAATGATAACGATCACTTTACATACAAATTTAATTCGAGGTGAGCTTTTCTCCGGGTATGTCAAAAGACCGGTGAGCTTTTCTCCGGGCTCGCACAAAAGTGGGTGAGCTTTTCTCCGGTGAGCTTTTCTCCGGTGAGCTTATCTCCGGTGAGCTTTTCTCCGGTGAGCTTTTCTCCGTGATTCGTTTTGGGAGAGCGAGATGTTTGGATAGAGGCAATGTCGGAAGATTTATGGCGTGAGATTTGTGATTATTAAAGCGCAGTCTAAATGCCGTTCTAGTCTGCCCTATGTATTGCATTTTACATACCGTACACTCGAATAAGTACACGACATTCGACGAGGCACATGTTAAGTGCCCTTTAATTTTGATCGAGAACTGCGAGTGCGTGCTGCTGGCCGTGTTTGTGTGCTGCATCTGTTTACAGATCAGACATCCTGGGTGCATGCAAGGCCTACATTCGTTAAATGGTGGCGATGAATTGATCCGAGAATTTACTAGCGCGTCTTTGAGGTTTCGCGATCGTCTGTGGACTACCCCAGGGGCGGATGGAAACGCGCGTTTAAGGCGCTCGCTTTGTTCGAGAATGTTATAATGTCGCCTTAAGATATTATTTACATTAGGATGGTTCATGCTATAAGTTAGATATAGATTTGGGCGTTGTGTGTCGCTTTGCGTGGGGCGCGACCTGATAAGGTCTGCTCGGTTCAGTTGCTTGGCTTTTCTGATTGCATCGTCGATTATACGGGGTGGATACTTTTTTTTTCTTTAGCACTGACTTTAAATTTTGGCTGCTCGCATCAAAATCTGTCTCTTTGGAACAAATTCGTTTGAAACGATGAGTTTGGCTATAGGGAATGCTGTTCTTGCAATGGTGTGGGTGGTCGCTTTGATAATGCAGGTATTGCTGTCGATTTGTTGGCTTACGGTACAGGCTCGTGGCGAGTTTACCTTCGTCTATTTTAACGTTGACGTCTAAGAAGTTTATTTCGGTTTGAGAGTACGTATGTGTAAAGCGGATGCTCGGATGAGCAGCGTTGTATCGACCTATGAAGTCAATCAATCAATCAATCAATCAATCTTTTATTGACCGAAAAAAGTATACAAAATATTGAAAAAAGCATATGCCCACCCGCTCCTCCTCAGTGTGCGACCAGACAATAAATATATCATCTATAAACCTTTTGTATATTAGCGGCTTTACGGGACATTCAGAAAGGAACTGAGATTCTAATTTTCCCATGAATACGTTGGCGTAGTTCAGGGCCATTTTGGTGCCCATCGCGGTTCCGCTAACCTGCCTAAAGTATTTATTGTTAAATTCGAACGTGCTGAGTTCTAAAACAAGCCTCACTATACCTGTTTTCACCTTAAGAAAAAAGTACGTTTTGCGCATTGTTCCTACGCGGCGCGAAATAGTTCTCACGAGATTCGGTTGTCGGAGGAAAAAGCGATGCCTTTGACGTTTGGAACGTGTACATAGTGAAAATATAACATATATCTAATCTAAAATTCACCTACATATGTCTTCATTATCCACGTAAGGGGGAAATTAGTAATGTTCCGCGAGGAGCCGGACTTGTTTTACTTCGGTTCTTAAGGTGAAAACAGGTATAGAGTAGCGGCGACGTGTCCATCTGGGGTATCCGGTTGTTTGTGGAGTTCGTACATGTCAATTAAAGAAATTATTCCATCATCTTGTGGGATATTTGTATACAGCGATGACACATCAAGTGTAACCAGATATGATTCTTTTGGTATGCGTAAATTTAATATTTCCCTTAAGAAGTGAGTTGTGTCTTTAATGTACGAATCGAGACTTGTGGGTATAGGTTCGTTGTACGCTATCGTCCAGGTCACCCCTGCCCGCCAAGACTCAAAGTCACCCTGCGCCCCCTCTCAAAAAGCTACAACCGACATCCCACCGTCCTTGAAACTTGGCCCCGACCGTCAAGCTTCTTCACCCGGATACGAACGAATCCCGGAGAAAAGCCCACCGGAGAAAAGCTCACCTGAGAAAAGCTCACCGGAGATAAGCTCACCGGAGAAAAGCTCACTGCAAAACCGGCGCATACGGAGAAAAGCTCACCGGCCATTGAGCGTATGCGGAGAAAAGCTCACCATTTTTTTTCTTCTTTTTATATGGAGGCTGTTGGATCATGCGTAACCTATATCAATTTATCAACATTAAAATTCGTCAGCTTAGTAAAAAAGAAAATATCCTTTTTTGTAATATTTGCTAAGCTTGTTGGGTATATTGCTCTGTGTTTTCTATGGCTTACTCTCTACGCAACCATGCCTAACTGAAAACTTTATGCACTTGAAGAACAGGAAAGAGTTGGAAAACTTAATAATGTCTGCCTAAAACCTAAAAATCAAGACAGTAAATGGCGAAAATTTGAAAGTGCATGCGCAATAACGCGGTACCTGAAATACTCCTTGAAGCTTTTACTCACCTTTGAAAACAGGATAGAACAGTCAGTAGGATATCGAGGCTTCTTTCTTCCGCGGACAAGCACGTTTTCTAGCCGTTCGTGCTGGTGTTTCCACTCGTTTCTTTTGTGCGATAGTGCCCTTCTACTGCGAACCACCCGTTACCTTCAGAGCTGCACACTCTCAGCGTTGTTACTCGTGACCTATATAATAAGTAGTCTTGTGTAATGTAGCGAATAGGGCGAGTTGGTAAACGTTATATATACATGATGAAAACCGCTCAAACGACGACGCCGGAGTGAAGACAACAAACACGACAGGACGAGGCTGTTCTCGCAACTGAACTTTTGTTAGTGAAATTAACAGAAAGAAAACAGCGTAGCCGACGCTGATTACATCAACAAACACCTACTTATCTATTAGGCACTACAAAATATTTGGAGTTGTAGTGTAGCCGATTGATTAAGCAGAGTAAGCAGGGAACGCCGACATAGCAGTACCGCTCGCATCGTCTTCTTCGTTCTTTTTTGACCTCATCACTTCTTCTTTCTTCACATCAAACACTACATTTCCCCCTCTCTTTAAGGAAATATACGCATAAATATAAACAAACTAAAAGAAGAAGTACTAAAATGAACGAACTAAACTTAATCAGTTCTGAGTGCAATGATTATGGCACTGTGTGCCCAAATCTTTCTGGAGGCCTTCGCTCTCTGCAGCTCCGATGAAGGGGCTGCGTTTGCTGCGTTTGTGGTCCTTGCTGGTCAACGTCTGGTGCATTTGACATCAGCTGTTCTCCCGCCAAAGAGAAATTGTCTGGCTGGAGTGTATTATCTGCTTGGAACCACGAAGTCGCTGGTGACTGGCTGTTCTCTTCCTCGGAAGTAATCTGTGGCAGGACTTCCCGTGGAACTTTGGAGAGCCGTTCCAAACCTTGAAATCATCGAGCAGGAAGGCATTTTGTCCTCGGTGATCTAGTATTTTTCGTGGTTTTGAATATCGTAAGTCACCTTTCGCGTGATGTCCTGGTAATTTTACACGTACATAATCGCCTGGCTGAAGGGCAGGCATGCGTGCGCCCCTCTTGTCGTCCACGTACTTTTGTGAAGCGCGCTGATGTTTCTTGACTCGTTCTCTCAGCTCACTCATTGCTGCTCTCGGATCAGTGGAGAAGTTTTCCGATGGCCATCCGACAATATTCAGTTTCGTTCGGTGGTGTCTGTTGTGCAACAAACATGCAGGTGATACGCCAGTGGTTGAGTGAGGCGTTGCACGGTACACTCCGATGTATTCAGTTAGAGCTTCCTCAAGGTTTCGTTGCTCAAGTAATGCCAGTTGGATAAATCCTTTCATAACTCGGTTGAATCTCTCGATTAAGCCGTTTGCCTGCGGGTAGTATACGGATGAAAAACTGTGACGATGCCACGTTCCCGTAAGAAATCCTCAAAGTCTGCCGATGTAAATTGGCTTCCGTGATCGGAGACAATTTCAGTCGGATACCCTTCACGACTGAAGAGAGTCAACAGGAATGTCGTCACTGTGTCAGAAGTCACAGTACTGACAAAAGCAATTTCAGGCCAGCGGCTGAAATAATCCACGACGGTTATAACAAATCGATGGCGCTATGCTGCCCTCTCGATTGGACCAACAATGTCAATACCAATCTTCTCCCAGGGATGCGCGGGAAGTGGTATGGGATGCAGAGGAGCCGGAGATGTCTTTGCAGACTTGTCTGCTGTCTGGCAGATCAGACAACCTCGAACAGCGTGTTCCACTTCGGCATCCATGGCTGGCCACCAATACCACTGTCTCAACCTTTGTTTTGTTCGTACTATTCCCAAGTGTGAGTCGTGACCAAGGGTGATGACCTTGGTAGTCATCGTAGATGGGACGACAACCCGTTCTCCACGTAGAAGTAAGCCATTCACCTCTGAAAGCTCAGATTGCACTTGGTAGTATGGTAAAAATTCAGTACCAAGAAAATGCTTAACTTTTTGAATCACAGCATCTGCAGATGTTGCAATCTGGATGTCCTCCTTGGAGATAGGATGTTGAGTTAGGGCCGAAATAACTTCCTCGTCCAGATTATCAGGTGATGTTGACGGTAATGGTAGTCGGGAAAGAGCATCTGCGACGACGTTGTCCTCACCCTTCTTGTAGCACACAACAAAGTTATAGTTCAGTAGACGTGCGGTCCATCGAGCGATTCTGAGTGGACGATGACCCGTGCCTTGAGAGCTCAATAAGGTGGTAAGTGCTTGATGGTCCGTGTAGAGGGCGAATGGTCTTCCCCAAAGGTACACATGCCAATGTTCTAGAGCCCAAACAGATGCGAGGGCTTCTCGTTCTCCAACAGAGTATTTACGTTCTGCTGGTGAAAGTGTTCGTGAAGCAAAGGCAATTAACGGTTCGAAGGTTGGATCCGCTAGCTTGCTGGAGGACAGCGCCAATTCCGTTTCCAGATGCGTCTGTAGTAACAAGTACTGGCAATTCTGGATTGAACATGGAGAGTGCGTTGCAGTTGGAGATCAGCACTTTAATCCTCTCGAAGCACAGCTGCGCTTCGTTGGTCCACACGAATGCCTTCTCACCACGCAGTAGATCTCTCAGCGGTTCAACTTCGTCCGCGTAATTACGAAGAAATCTTGAGTAGTATCCTGCAAGTCCTAAAAAGGAGCGCAGGGAATGAAGATATGTTGGCATAGGGGCGTCCTGTATAGCTTTGACGTTCGCATGCAGAGGAGTTATACCTTCTGGAGCGATAGTATGTCCAACAAACGTCAAGCTCGGGACTCCAAAGACACATTTGTCATTGAGTTTTAGGCCAGTTTCAGAGATGCGCTGCAGAACCTTCAACAGGTTCTTTGTGGTCATCTGCGTCGGAACCGAAGATGATGATGTCGTCAAGATAGCAAAGGACACCACTACATCCGTGAAATATGTCGGACATCATCTTCTGGAACGCTGAGGGTGCAGATGCCAGGCCAAAGCATACTCTTTTGAAGCGGTAAAGGCCTTGGTGCGTTATAAATGCAGTGAGGTCACGGCTTTCCGGTGCAAGGAGGACTTGATGGTAAGCTGCTGTTAGGTCCAGTTTTGAGAATACCTTGGCCCCATTCAAAGCATTCAGCAGCTCTTCCGTGTTTGGTAGTGGAAAGCAATCTACAACGATTGCTTTGTTTGGAGCACGGAGATCCACGCAGAGCCGTAGCTTCCCATCTTTTTTTATGTCAATGACAATGGGCGATACCCATTCAGATGCGCTGATTGGTTCGATAATGTCCATTTCTAGTAAGCGTTGAAGTTCTTTCGATACTTCATCCCGAACCGTAAGTGGTAATCGACGGAGTTTTACAGCAACAGGTGGGACTTCTTTCTTCCCCTTCACCTGATGTTCGTATCCCTTTGCCAGACCTATTCCTGGGGTGAACAGGTGGGCATAAGTAGAGTCCACGATGGAAGTTAAGTCCGTTGAAACTGGAGCCGACGTTTCCATACACTGAAGAGTGGATCCTTCAATGCGGAGACGCAAAGCAGAAAGTCCATCCAGTCCCATCAGTGTTGTCC
This sequence comes from Ixodes persulcatus, assembly GCA_013358835.2. NCBI lineage: Eukaryota > Metazoa > Arthropoda > Arachnida > Ixodida > Ixodidae > Ixodes > Ixodes persulcatus. Next base: position 26,139 of record JABSTQ010009180.1, read on the forward strand.
CTTGTGACATCCCGTAAAGCACAAGTGGTGCCGAGGAACCCTTGTACGTAACAGTTGCCGCAAAACATCCAAGTAATGGGATGCGCTGCCTTGAGTAGTTCTGTAGTTGCACTGCAGCTGGTTGAAGTGGGTGCTTGGTAGAAAATTTTTTTTGGTAGGTTTCGTGTGAAATAATAGAAACCGCAGAACCAGTGTCCAAAAGGAACTTGATATTTTGATCTTCCACTTGCATTGTCGCATAGATTCCGGAGTTGCGAACTTCTGCAACTTCCAAGACTTTTGTGACAGGATCGGTTTCTTTTCGTGTCTCACACAAACACAAGGTTTCGTTGTTACTGGTGGTGTGAGAGCTAACCACCTCCATCGCTGACGCCATACTCCGACAAACAGAGCTTAGGTGTCCTTGCTTTTTGCATTTTGCGCAAATCTTGTTCTTTGCTGGACAAGTAGCAGCATTTGCTAAGTGATCTGCTGAGCCGCAACGGTAGCATGTTTTATGTTGACGGGCTGAGGAGTCAACTCCTTGTTGATATTTTTGCTTGGAGTTCTTTCCTCTGACTTTTCGTAGCTTTTGGACAACCGCCGGGGAGTCCGCAGTGGCTTGCACTTCCTTCTTGGACTGCTCCACGCTGCGTGCCAATTTCAAAGCCTTTTCAAGGGTAAGTGCAGAGCCTTCCAGGAGGAGTCGTTCCCGACGTGTGTCATGGAAGCTCCTTCTACCAGTTGGTCTCGTATTGCCTCATCCGGTGACGAGCCAAAATTGCAAGTTTGTGCAAGTCCTCGTAATGCAGTGAGGAACTCATCAATTGTTTTGTCTCGAGCTTGAGTACGTTGGCGAAACTTGCGGCGTTCTGTAATTACGTTGTACGTCGCTGCGTAGCGTGCCTCCAGAGTCGCAATAGAATCTTGATACACATTAGTAGTAGAGGTAATACTTGACGTGGACGCAGTAGCACTTGACGTGGATGCCGTTGCAGTAGGCAGTGTAGTAATGGAAGCGGCAGAGACGTGAGGCAACGTGAAGAAGACTCGCTGACCTTCTGTTCCTAAGGAATGTAGCAGTAGTGCCTTTTTCCGTTTCGGTGTAAGAGAATCCTCGTCGACGCAGTCAAGGTAATTTTCGAACATGCGCCGCCATTGGTCCCATGGGACCGCAGGTCTCCCAGGCCGTTCAAGAAACGAAGGAAGCGGCGGCAGCGTTGCGTGACTCATTCTGAGCTTCGCATGGCAGACGCTGCGACGTCAATGAAGATGAAAACCACTTTACCTCGTCGCCAAATGTAGTGTAGCCGATTGATTAAGCAGAGTAAGCAGGGAACGCCGACATAGCAGTACCGTTCGCATCGTCTTCTTCGTTCTTTTTTGACCTCATCACTTCTTCTTTCTTCACATCAAACACTACAGGAGTTGAAATGGTTCATACACCGCTATTCATATTAGCTCGCCAAGACCAAACCTTTTTATCTGACAGAGCTACCGAAGGCGCACTGTCAGCTGTCAATAAATTGTTGTCTTTTTTTAACAGTGTACGATGTTCTTATTTTATACTTGCGGCTTAATTAATATAGAGAATGGGTGATAACTAATTTCTGAGGAATTAGTAAATATGCCCAATGAACTTCAAGAATATTACAAAAAGAGGACATATTTTTAATGAAGTGACGAAAGCGAATTGTGTTAAATTGCCACGTTTGACGCAGAATCCGCTAAGGTAAAAAAAAATCGGTGAGCTTTTCTCCGCATCCGCGCAAAGGCCGGTGAGCTTTTCTCCGCATCTGCCGGTTTTGCGGTGAGCTTTTCTCCGGTGAGCTTTTCTCCGGTGAGCTTTTCTCCGCCGCCCAGTGGGTAGATTTTTTTGGAATATCTATAGCCTCTATGCACTATTTTCTATAGAAATTATGTAGAAAGCCGATAGGTACAAGGGAGCCCCGCACTGCCACCGCCAGGATCACGGCAGGCATCAACAATACGCCTTTATGACGTCATCAGACGGCAATCGAGGGACCGCTTTGGAGGACGCAGTAAACATACCAGCCAGAACGCGCTTCAGACACCGTAGTTTAGTTCAACAGGCAGCGACATCTTTCGCCAAATATTCGCAACTCTGAAGTGGCCCCCGGCCGCAAAAATCGGACCAGGATCTCGGGGTTGAACGTGCTCTGAGGCAGACCTGTACGTAACCCGTTGCAAGTAACGAAATTGCTTGTAATCCCTTACATTTATGAGTACGAGGGGCGCTCATAAAGTTCGTATTATTGTCACGAAGGAATAGAGATTCAGCAATCAAACTCGAGTAGGAGTTGAAACTTTCTCTACATGTTCGCCACCAATAGTTACCCCCTTTTTTCAGCGATGCACCACATTCCGGAGGCCATTGTTATAGAATTCCTCGACTTGAGTGTTCAGGAATCGCTCCACTTCAGCAATCACTTGGTCGCTGTCCATGAAATGCTTTCCTCTTATTTGGCCACACTAAAAGCATCTGTGCCATTTAACCAAAAGTGTCGACCGTAAACTGGGACGTTGACCCCGAACAACGCTCCCAGATTGGAATGAATATCCTTGGCATTACTTCCCTTCAAATGAAAAAAAAAAAAACGGATCACTGCATGTCCTTGGCACCGACGGGCGGTGCCATTTTTGTTTCGTCTCCCTAGCGGCGTTCCGAGCTGCTATAGCATGCAATGTTTATACTCTACGGAAAGTAGAGGGACGCGCGCTCATGTTGATGCCTGTTTTGTTCCGTTTTTTTTTTTTAATTTTTTATGCCGATAATACGAACTTCATGAACGCCCCTCGTAATCTCGTGACGGAATAATTACATATTTGCTAGGAGTAATTGTAAAGTAATTTCGTTTTATATTTACGTAACGGATTCCTTTTAAATCGGTACATTTTAAGTAAGCGACCACCCCCCGCCACCCTTTGGAGAGATCCTTTGAGAGAAAACAAATATTGTTCATTTTGGTAAAGTCGAGTACAGTCATGCTGTCACGCGCCTTGATGACCAGCGGAAAATTAGGCTTGACACTCTTCAGTTTCACAAAGCATTTCTTTACAGCACCAAGCCCCTGAAAATGTTTTTTTTTCCATACCCTAACAACCTTGTCAGAAAGCCCAAATAAGCATTTCAAAAAAAAAAAAAAAAAGAGAAAAATGGCAGGGTCTTGTTATGACCATTTTTTCGTCCCATTTTTTTTTTTTTTGCAATCGAAGACGGGGAGAGGAGAACACCAAGTGATTGTGTGCCTCTTCGAGAAGCTCGAGGCATAAGTGCACAGACAAGAATTATCAACGTCTTCCTCGGTTAAAGTAAATATGACCATTTTCATAGTGTCACAACAGGAGAGGACGCTTCGTCTAACCTAAAATCTACTAAAGCGATGTGATAATAAGTGGAGGTGTTGTAGCAACAAGGAGCATCGTTCGTTGCTGCACAAAAGGTATGCGGAACATAAGTTCGTCTGCTTCTTGTGCAAGGGTTGTGGTGACGTCAGAAAAACGCCGAGTTCTGATTGGCTCTTATTGAAGGACAAGGGGTAGACCTCAAAGCAAGCTGTCTTGAGATCTACACACTATCTTTCAGTCAGAGCCAATAAGAGCCCGGCGTTCTGACGTCACCACAACCCCTGCAAAAGAAGCAGTGGAACTTGCGCTCCGCGTTGGAGCGCTTCTCAACATCTCTTAGAGAACAAGATGTATTTTTAGCTGCTTTTTATCTTAGTAAACCAAGTTTTAAAAGCTGTTTTTTTTTTTTTTTTTGCAGTCCTATTTCTAGGGTTTGTCCACTTTATTAGTGAGTTCTAGCCAGGCTATCTGCATCTCATTCACCCTTTTCGTGCGTCAGCCTTTTGCGAGCACTTCGGAAATGGAAATGGTCTTTTTTTTCAGTTTCCTGTTTTCACTCCAGCAGGACACATCGTATCTCAAACAGAAATGTTTACAAATAAAAGAAAGAAAGAATAGCTGACGTAGTTAGAGATTCCGGGCTTGGGGAGGGAGTAAAACTCTTGAGTGGTGCTTAGTGATCTGCCCTTTGCTGCCCGTAGCCTCAGCGGACGTCTATCTTGAGAGTACACTGGAGTACACCACTGCCGGCCCGTGCTCTGCATTTTGAACGGCATCGAAAAAGGTACGCGTACGCAAACGTGCGTCAACATTGCCTTGTTTTAACCGAGGTTTCAGTTATTTGTTTTTAGGAGTGCACCTGAGGCTAGATTCACGAAACAATTTTAGGTCCGAAAATGTGCGTAAAACAAAAGGCAAGAACAAATTCATATTCCCGAAACGAAATTATCATACGTTTTGCGCAGGTTACGACAGAATCCTACGACAGCTCCGGAGCTGTCTTACGCACTTCTTACGATCAAATCAGCATGGCCGACAGCGTCGCTCAGTTACTAGGTCGCGACGATCAATGGACATTTATTTTTCTACGTGCTCTTCTCGTGCGTCTCGACTTCAGGCAGCAAGAAAAAAGTTAAAAGTACTTGAAACAGACCACGACGAACAAGAACGCCGGATCCGCAAACACCCGGGAAAAGATACAACGACCAGCATTCCACCGACCCCGACCAAGCGAGCTCGGCAAAATATAGGCCTAGCAGGCACTCGGACTCGGCGCAGCGTTGCTCCGACGGTCCTTGGCCGAGACCGTTTGCCTGGGACCGGCTGGCGTGCTGAATGGAATATGCATGCGCGACCCTTGTGTACCCTTCCCGTATTATAGTTTGATCGCTGACCTCAATTTTAGATTAAGAGGTCAATCTCTTCCCTTTGTCATCTTGTTTTCTGAGGCAGTGATAACAAACGCTGTCGTCGAAAAGGCGCTCTCATCGATTCTATCTTCTTGTTTTCTGTGATATAGGCCTGAAATATGAATTACCTTCGTATCACGGTATGTACACTTTGTTATTAGTATGCCATTTTTATTCTGACGCCACTGCACGCCACTGTCGAGCTATAACAGTTCGTGGGAGCTACGCAATGCCGATCCAACCTTTCTGTTACCACCGAGTGTGGCGTCAGTATCGAGTTGCAATTGTAAAAGATCGGTCCCGAAGCGCTTACCGATTCGCGTTCCAGCAGCGCGAATCCAGCCCTTCGATCAAACGCGCGCGTCCGCTCCGAGTGTGAACAGGTAGGTATTTACGTGGCTCTTGCTGATACTCTCGTAGTTCAAATGTATCTTTTTTAACGTCGGCTCGCTCCTGCATCTCCGAACCCGTGAAAAACGCCCCGGCAATTTGTTTCCATCTACGTCGCTTTGCAAACGACTGACACGGGCCGTCTTTTATCAACGATGACAGTTGGGTTGACTTCGTAGCGATCGAGTTCGTAGCAGTCAACGGAGGTGGTTACGAATCCCGTTAGCGTCGTCATATCACTGTACGGACACGAACCCCAGACAAGCGATGGCGGAAAGGCCGCCTATGTTTGTTATTAAAAATCCACGTGCTCCGAACTGCTCCGAACCATACCGAGCTCTCCGATTGGCGCTTCGTGCTGCCGAAGACGCCGTCGCCATAGCAACAGAACCGGTAAGTTCTAGTTTTCCCGTACGAGAACGTCGCTTTCATTCTCTCACCTAAGAACGCGTTCGTGAATATCGATTTCTTTTCATCTTACGATGTTCCTAACTTACGAACTTCTTAGCTAAGTTGTCGTAAACTAAGAAGCTCTTCGTGAATCTGGTCTCTGGTGTTTTTATTTCCTTATGACCTATATTTATATCGAAAATGCTTTATTATTTTGTTCACCAATGTCTCAACCAGGGCTTGACCTGTTCACAGCCAAAGGACGAAGAATATAAATCGCAACCTTATTTATTATTTAATTGTCACGTGTAACTATGCCCTGTCTTACTAACTCCAGTATTATACCGTTTGGCAATACTTTCCGGTATAGTTAGATGTACAAAAATCAATTCTTATTCCAGGTCTGGCCAGTTGTACCAAAATCGCGAAACGTCTACGGTTTCGCGATTTTGACAATATCAGGAACCGCTGCAACGACGATGCTCTGCTCTTTCTTCAGGGTAAAAGGCACGTCCATCGCTTCGCTGGAGAGGCACAATGCACTGCATAAAGCATTCGTGAGGAACAATATGGTAGTATTCTCATCTAGTGCCTCAGTTGAAAGGGTGTTCAGGGTTGCAGTCAACATCTTCACGAAGAAATGAGGCAAGACGTCTAACAAGACTTTCGAGAGACAGCCGTTGCTAAACGTACTCAAGGTCAATCCTTGGGACTGGTGGCAACAATAAACGCCCGAATAACCCTCTTCCCTTTGTTTCTTATTTGAGGGCAATATTGTTGAAAGTAACGCCGCGAATGTAGCGGATTTCTTTTTGGGGTAACGGTCACTTACGTTCTATAGAAGAGCAATTATAATTGCAATTAATTACTATTTAACCTCGAGTAACTGTAAATGTAGTTCCTCACTTTTTTTTTTTTAATCATGTGTACAAGTGTGCCTGCGAGTACTCTGTCAAACACTGACGCAGCGTCCGTGCCCAATCGTTCAGTGGTGAGGCCTGCACAAAGTCGTCTTCTTCGAGCCACGTTGACTATACCAGTGTGCTTGGATTACAGCGTTTCCAACTGCTGGATAGGGGTCACGAGCTGTATGCGCCACGTTTGCAATACAAGCTCCGAGGATGGTGCCAAAAGCGTCGGTAGTCTGCGAGGGCCTCTGCCTCTCTGCCCACTATGATACTCGCCACGCGAGTAGGAAACGCGTCCGCGCTTGCCACCGATCTGCACTGTCCGTCATTAATTTGCAAACGCTCTTTATGGTTCGAGTTGCTCCCCGTCTTAGACCTAGACTCTCTGCGACTCGCAGACGACCGAGGCGCCACCTGTTCACTGCGCTGGATCTATATTCGCATCCACCCCCGCGTACGCAGTACGCATTTGCTACACCAGATGGCGCGGCTAATCGAAGCGCGGCTCGCCGCCTCCGCGCGCAACTTTGTGGCAAAAACAAAAAGGGTGGGCGACGCGCCGCACCGGAGGACCCCGCCTCCCAGTGCGCGTACACCGTGGCGTGCGACGATAGCGCCGTCTGCGTGTCCCCATCGATCGGGGCGCCCGCCAGAATGGCGACGTGGCGGCGCCGTCGTCCGGCGGCACCGGACGCTGCCCAGGTAAGCCCGTGATCCGATGGCAGCCGCCACGCCGACCAGCTGCTGGGGATGCTTCCGCTGGAGACAACTGCACCAGGTAAGCAAGGGCAAGCCCGTCTTCGGGAATACTGATGGACGCGCTCCTTACGCCGACGAGCTGGAGCGGGCTTCCTCTCCTCCTCAGTAGAGGCGTAGAAGCGCAGTGAGATGGAATTGGTCCCCGATGTAAACTAAAATTGGAGGAAAGCTGCTACCGCGAGCTTCAGTATTTAGTTCCGAACTGCATCAGGTAGGGATGTTTCCCGTCATTGGGGATATCGTGACGCCATGTGTGACCGTCGGCACGGGCACACAATCCCAGTGAGAACCTACTTTATTTTCATGCGATTAGAGGGACCGATGCGCTGCGATAGGCCTTCATTGTTTCTCAGTACAGGCGCAGAGGGATCAGTGAGAAACAAATTGGTCCTAGATGCATACTGCAATTCGAAGAAAGCTGCGCCCTGAGAGCTTCCTCTACGTTCACCTTGAAGTGGTAGGCGAGAGAGCTTTGTTTCGGTAGGTGTGTTGACTGTGCACCTTATAAGACCTACATCGAAGTGGTGGCTTGAACTAGTTGGCTTCATTAGGTATAAGGAAACAGCGCCGAAATGAACAAGCACGAAGATAAGTTGAAAGAGAAGAACCTACCTCGGCTCAATTAGGCTGCTTCAATGTTATTTTCTTTAAAGTGATGCCGTATATGAGGCCGGAAGCACGTGCTCACACGAAAAAATCCGAAGAAATAGACGCAAACAAAATCCCGCCGTAACACAGTCACTACCAAGTGCTCGAGACGGTAAACGATCTTTCACACGCTCCTGAGAAAACAAAATCGTCGATTCAAGAATGGTTTGATGTTATCATCACCAGTAGAGCTCCCACGAAGCCATCCTAGGTTCAACAATGATAGCGTGCGAGTAGAGCAATGTGAGGTCCTTCCACCGCACGAATACACAAATACCACATACAGCGAGATATTGTTCCTAGCGATACAAGCTTGCTAAAGCGTTCACTGTTCTTATTAAACGCATACAGGTGCACTAGTACGCTAAAAGCCCTTTTACACACTTCCAACTACTCAGGACCGTGTGCATGAAAGCCTCTTAAAATCTTTTACGACCAGATGACACACTGGCGCCCTCTGTCGGGTAGCCGTACAGAACTTTCAGCGTCTGCATATTTCTTGTATTTTTTTCGCGCACCGTTCTTTCGTTCTTGTCTCGAAACACTTTTGACAATGTGATAAACGACCGTTTCTCACGATAGTACCTACATTTGATGTCGTAAATACCGCAAGACCTTCGTTCTAGCGAAACGAAGTTCCAGGGTCACCACATTGATGGCGTCGGCGTGCCATTGTGTACTCTCGTCCTAAGAGACTTCAGGAAGTTTGAAGGCACAAAGTCCTAAGAAAACGCTAGTGCGTTAACCTGCTTTTAGGGTACCGACACTGGCACCCAAAATTAGGCGTTATAAAGTGGGTACCTCTTCGACAATACTGTCCGCTCAGTCGCCTGTACGCAAACGGCAAACATCACCCATTCTAAAAAGAAAGAAAGAAAAAAAGAAAAAAAAAAAAGAGGGCTTAATGTTTTGCCTGTAGAGGCTGCTTTGCCTGCATAGATCATGAGCTCGACGGTGCAGCACGCTTCTCAGGACCGGTCGTTTGCAAATTTAATCACCGGTCGGTCGCCCGCTCGAACGGTGCTATGTTGGGACGTTAGCTTCCGATGCGGCTATTTCCGGCGCCCGCGTTTTGTACCTTCAGTGCCGATTCTTTTAAGTCCGTCGGCGGGGTGACCACAAGTTTCGTTTTGCCGCAGAAGCGAAGGTGGTGTAGGTTCGTGAAATGGACGGGGTGACTGATGCTGAAACAGTCAATTAAACGCGATAAACTAAGACTGCGAAACAATGCGCAGAGGAAAAACGAAAGCAGATACTCATTATCACTTATGCAGGCTATTTCTAAATAATCTGGCGGTCTGACACAAATTTTTTACCAGTATGTATATGTCGACGTATCAAATATGCGCGTTGATGCATTGTGCGACGTTAGAATGTAGCATTCGTTCAAATTTAACCTGGTCCAAGGACCCGGGTCCTTGTGCCTCATTAGTTTTGAACTCATGATTTTATCAGGAAATGCAGTTTTCCTCGACCACCTTCTTATCTCGTAAGTTAAATTTTTGGAATAATAAAAAAAAAGCTCTACAAAGACCGACGGGTACCTGTCAGCGTTGAATATTAGGAACAAGTTTTAAGTATGAACGAGGTTACTCACACTTAAAAGTTTGTTCATATTATGCAATGCTGACATGTACCAGTCGGTTTTAGTAGAGAGATTTGTTAAACATTTTTAGTGTCTATTGCTACACACTAAAAATGTTACACTTTTAAGTATATAGAACGCTCTTCCAAGAACTTACTCCCATGTATGCACTACTTTAGAGGATTTATTTGGCACTCATACTTTCTTCTCAAACGTAAAATATAGTACTGTGTCATTGAACACCCTTTATTTATGAAGGGTGTTAAAAAGTGTAAACACTGTGCGTCGGCGAGGTGAAGTGAACACCCTTTTTGAAGGGCTTTCACCACACGGACATTTGCTTTAGCCGAGATTGTTTTAGCGACGATTTCGAATAATTCATGCTTTTACCGATACTTTTTACTTGGGGATACATTCCTTCAACTTAAATTTAATTTTTATTACGCAAAATATTGACGAGGACAACGAAACGCACGTGAAACCTTCGTAATTTTTGTGGCGGTGCAGTTGCACCTGCGAACGCTTATAAATTGGGTGTTTCTGTGGATGTTGGAACTGTGTGTTGTGCTTATTGTTTGTAAACTTGCTGCTTCTACAAACTATCGTAAAAGTTCTGCTTATAAAAATAAATACAGAGTTTATCTTGTTCTATAACCGCCATTAAGACGAAAATATTGGAGCTTTTGAGACTGCCACTAGATGGCTCCGACTTATGAGAAGGGCTCATTTTAGTCTTTCTCCGGGTACTGACGTCGGGGAAGTCTAGCTTCCGAAAGTTAGTGTGTCAAATCTGAAGAAAAATTACATTTTTAAGCGTGTTCTAAAACCGTGAGTGTTCGTACATAATATTCAGTTCATTGCCACTTTTTAAACTCTCCTACTGTTGATTTTATTTGTGTTCTGCTAAATTTGTAAAGCAATATACAAGACACAGGGGGAGCTGATGCAAGTCTCACTTGTTCAGCCAAATATACTTGCTCAAAGACAGGACACCCACCACAAATTGTATCTTAATGGCCGATTCACCCGACAAACAGAATCGCGATTTTCGTCTGCGGACCACGTACCACGTGACCATCACGTCACCGATTCCTGCGATCCGCGCCTCGTCCGCGGACGGGCGGCCTGAAATGGTTGAGCGGCTTTTCACTCGCAGATTTCTGGCGGGGTATGGGCTTGAAGAGCTTTCACTCAAGCAACACTACATCTTTTTCTTTTTTTTAATTAACAAATCGAAGATGGCGCATTAATCTGTTTTGTGCGTTTGATGGTTCATTTCTCGCGCGATTCTGGGTTCCAGGTGTGGAATATGCTTGAGAAACTTTGCCCGGTTGACGCTCCGTATGTTCTCGTACACCTCCTGAACAGAGCCAAGAATCTTCTGTCAATAGGTGAGTGGCGTTTGGCAACTTCCGGTTAGTTAGAAAATTCTGTATAGCTCCTGACAAACGACGACAATGTTCTGCAAGCCTGTATAAGCATGGTTCTGAAAACTACAGTCTGGAGATCTCAGAATTATGCTTGCAAAGGCTGGCAGCTCATTGTTGTCGTTTGTCAATAGCGAAAGAAACTTTCCTAAGGAACCGAAGTTGCCAAACGCAGCTCATCTATACTCGTCTAATATGCCGCGGTCTTTTCTGCACGTCCGTTCAGCCTTTCATTCCGCAAGACCTTTGTTAAGGCTGTGGTGTACGGAAGTGTTATGCGCGAACGCGGAGTGCGTGAAAGCATGTCCAAACGTCCCTCCTCGAACAGGACCATGTTTGTGTCACTGTCATGACTTCGGTTAGTAAAACTAGTGGCGCTAAGCCCATCACGGTATTGTGTCTCACTCTGTACGTAACAACGATGCACGATTTTTGTTTTCGCGGTAACAAACGTCAATTGTTTTCTTGGACAACGGTGTCACAGTGCGATGTCGGAGTTTCGCGGCACGGTGGGTTGGCGAACAGGTTCGTTCCGTCCATGCCGGCGTCTGCTCGTCGTCTCCTTCGTGTGGATGCGTTTGGGAGGCGGACGAACCGCGGACGTGTCGTCACGTGATCAATCCGTCCGCGGATCGGTCGATCATGTGAATCGGCCATAATGTGTAGTTAAATGCAAATAAGTGCAAAGTATTACAAAAATATATTTATTAGGCAACGAAATACATGCGCTCTCCAGTGCTGGACGCTAAAAATAACAAGTAGCAAATATAAATAATCTAAGTCGGAGTAGGGTAATAGTACTGATATCGATTGTGCTTTCGAGCGTTACATGTTGCAACGTTCACAACGTCAGCCTTCCCCGTTTATTGCTACCTTAACGATCCTGACTGACGGGTTATAAATACTAAAACAGGTGTACGGGCATGTCGCTCTCATTAAAATTGTAGCGAACAGGGTAACAATGTCTCTTCTTTGTTTTTATTGAACGATAGAGTGTTTATAGCGATGCTTAATTCACGGTGAGGCTTGTAAATGATAGAAGACAAATAGGCGTTTTACTTTTAGATATGGCTGTATTATAATCAATACGGATTATAGTTTCGATATATCGTTTCGGACAGTCACGTTATCGGCATTGGAGATCTCGGGCCACCACACTGAAGCTAGCTTTAAAGCAGGCTCGCCAGCGCTTCACTAGAAGCGTGCACCTTAAGTGTTCGCCCTGCGCGAAGGCACTTTCATCATGCACTTGAAGGTAGCTTTGGCATCCTTGAAAGTCTCCGTGCTAATTCTCAAGAACAACGAGATGGCGGTTGCCATGTGCCCAGCTTGAAATTGCGGGCAAGGCATGTTCAGCTGCCGGTAAAACTTCTGTTGTGCGCATGTTTCAACAGCGGGAAGTTTGTACGTTTATTTATTTATTTCAGGTAGCCCGGCAGCGCCCATGAAGGCAATGTAGCTTGGGGAGGAAAAAAAAAACGAGTAGTGGTCTAGAGAAACCGGTCATACGTGCGGAGGCATGATGGCGCAAATGGTCTCAGCCTTGACAAAATCGCTGGACGCGCTTTTGCGAGGGACCGCGAGCGGGCGTCGTGCTTGTAACAATTTGAAATAATTAGGCTACATTGAAATCCTCGGAAAAATTAGCTCAAATAATCCCAAACCTAAGTCTGCCAAAAGCTCAAGTTTGGGATTATTTGTGCTAATATATAACTCGTGAACAATGAGTCATTTACAGCTTACTAACAAAGCACTTTTTTAACTTGTTTTTTTTTTAAACTTTTTATATATTAAAAATTTGTTGCCAGATAACAAAGTATATACCTCAGATAAGGCTGTACATATGCCAGACACGGCTGTATATATGTCAGATTAATCCAGTCTTGGGTAGTAACGCGTTACTAGTAACGCATTACTGTAACTTTGTTACTCTTTTGGTAACTTGTAACTGTAACGCGTTACTTTTTAAAAATGTAACTTGTTACTGTAGTTCTATTACATTTTTCTGAGGTAACGATGAAAGTAACGAAGTTACTTTTGTCGTTGCTTTCCAGCCTTTTTTTATTAATAATATATCATTGAACGAGTGCAATCTAGCTATTCCGTGCACTTTCCAAATTGTCTGTTCCGACATTTCGAGTGCCAAGTTGGCCTTGCACAAACTTGTGAATACATTCTCTCTCGCGAGTCACGACCCGAATATAGCCTCGTGTAGTTTTGATAAAAAAAAAATCTAGTTATCTTTACACACGTGCTTGTAGTTTGTCTGAACGCTTACATCTTAGTATCTTGAAGCACTATCTATGTAGCGGTTGCTCCTTTTTCTGCGCAAACGCTTTTTAATCGGGTGAATTAACTGTGAAACAATACAGACGGAAGGCACTGCGAATGTTTCTTATTTTGATTAGCGCCACCACTCCGCACTGCGCATGTTTCGTATTTTGATTTGCACCACTACTCCGGCGTGGTGTCAACAGTCGAGGCAAAAGTTACTGCTGTTTGCGCGGGGTTTGCTCGTTGCTCTGGTTGCGCGGAGTCTGTTCAGTAAGGGCAGGGACGTGTTCTCCATCAAAATTGAGGGAAGCTTTCAGACACTAATTTCGAGAAGCAAATGATGCTAAGTTACAATATCAAGTAAAAAGCTTACTTTTTAATTTTATGGAATAAAACTTGGTGAGGGACGTCATCTAGTTTTTCCTAAATTTTTCGTGTTATAGAAAAGTAACTGAAAAGTAACGTCGTTGCTTTTTAAAAGTAACTGTAACTGTAACGAGTTACTCTTTTCTTGCAGTAACTGTAACGGTAACTTCGCTACTTTTTTTCTGAAAGTAAATGTAACTGTAACGAATTACTTTTTAAAAGTCACTTACCCATGACTGGATTAGGCTGTATATATTACAGATAAGACTTTATATTCGCCGGATAAGGCTGTATGTACGCCGTATATAATCATATAATGTTTGATATGGCCAGATATGCCTCAAATATCAGATTTCCATACGGGATATTACCATCCGTGCAGGGCGGCACCTGGCTGGCTGAGGTGGGCGCGCGATGTTTGGCGCTCTGCTGCCCGTTTTGGGGCGGAGTGGGAAGGGCCGGCGGAAGTTGAGACGGCCCGGGAATATTGTGTGCACGTCTGCGCGCGGCACTCGAAGAGGAATCTTTTGGCGCCATGAGATTCGAGCGTTTCATGTAAAGCCCGAAAGCAGGCCTCGAAGGCTGCGTACTAACTACTGACCTCACAGCCTTCATACCGTACACGGTACGCGCGTGAGCGCTCTGTGGATGTCTACTCTGCGGGTGACGTCCTCAGGTAGAGATGTAAAGTTCTCGCAGCCTGTTGAACCGTGAAACGCAGTAGACTGAACGTGCGAAAATCAAAAGAGCGAGAACGAGGCAGCGCCAAAGTGTGCCTAGATTGCGGAATGTTTCCAACTGCTCGATCAGCTTCGCGTGATTTGTGGGCCGCGTTTGCAATACAAGCTGCGAGGATGGGGACGAAAGCTTCGATAGTCTGCGAGCGTCGTTGGCTCTCTGGCCGCTTTTCTCCTCGACTCACAACAATGCAACGCATCCGCACTTTGAATGAATTTGCCCCGGAGCTTTACGAGGCATCCACCATTAGATTGCCAACGCTCTATATAGTTTCAGTTGCTTCTTCTCTTAACTCTATGTGGCTCTCTACAGTGTCGAGTGGAGAAGCGTGCCACTTCGTAGAACAGAGAAACAAAAACAAAGAAAAAAATTCCTCAACCCGCTGTGGCCAACTGAGCATGCTTAAAGGGACACTGACACCCTCCAAAGTACTTGTTTTAATTTTTCGCCAGGCGATGTAGTATGGTGTCAGAAGACTACGCAATCAACGTTTTGCTACAGCTTCGCGCATATTTTTAATAAAGTAAAAAAACGATACTGCTCGGAATCGAAACCGAAACTGGACTGGGGTGGAAGAAGAAATATAGGGCAGGAGAAAGTTACCAGAAGTGACGTGACTGCGCAACTTTATTTTCTTCAGTCAACGTATGCGCAGCTTTATAGAAGTCTTTCTATTATATCTTTTCTATTTTTGATATTGAGTGTGTGCCTTGGACGACCCACAACTTTGATTATCTTTGGTGGTTGTGTCTAAACCATAGAAAACGGCACGTGACCACGGAGAAGAGAGTGAGCTTGACTCAAACCGGCAAGTTCTTGACTCAGCGGTTTTCGGGCGGAGAGAGAACGAGTTTCGAGCCGCAAATTGAGTTCTCGGTAGTTGGGCTCTCGTATGTCACGTAGAAATACAAACCTTAACGAGCATAAATACCCTGTCAGTGTCGCTGTAATGGTGCGTTTACACTTGAGGATTCACGGGCGGATTAGCGCAGGCGGAAAGTGCGTGAATTTTGGAGCCGGGTGACGAAATCGACTCGTCGTTGGCGTAAAATCTGGATATGAGTCCCGGACTGATCCAGATTTTCAGCCGTGAACGAGTCGATTTCGCCACCCGGCTCCAAAATACTTTTCGCCATGCGTGGATCCGCCCGCGAGTCCGCAAGTGTAAACCTGCCATAACGTAGGTTTTTAAAGTATGAAATGCTTTTTTAACGGACTCACCCCATCCCAAAATATTTCCTGTCCATCCGTCCGCCCGGGCACAGAAATAAAAAAAAAGTGAATAATTAAATTGCGCTTTACACTTAGTGTAATTTTTCCTTCCGCACTGCGATCGGTGATGGACGGCGATGGTCAGTTTATCTGCTTTGTTTAAAAATACATCTAGTTATAAATACTCACTATTTTCTTGTTACAGCTATTTAAATAAAATAAATATGGTTTACTATTTTGTAAAGCAAACCATGACTTTTATTTTGCATAGAAAAGATACACGGCACCAGGAGACTAATCAAACAGTATAAGCTTTGCCTTCCTTGGAACGGTCGCTGCTACTAGAAGTTTGAACTCGTATCAACAGACATTTTGCAAAGTGATTGAAGCACGAACGCACAGGCCATGAGCAGTAGTAACACACTCGGAGATAGCTGACTTCTTCGAAATAAGGGTTAAAGGTGTACTGGTACAAACGTCTAGCGCATATTTTATTCTCTTAATGTCAACCAGGTTCTGGCCACACCACGGAGACACCAAGTTTTTTGCTCGAAAGGATATCAAAACATTATTTAGAATGAATAGACCAAATGTAGTTACGTCAAACTACCCATAAAAGCAGCACCGCTGCGCGGGAGTACGGTGTCAAGCTTAGTGCGGGCGAGCCCTGTTCAACTTTGCCGAAGTGCATTTTCATTCTCTCCCGCGCCAGTTCAACTCCTACGGGGTCGGGGAGCGGGCATCTCGATCGGCCAGGTTGTAACGCGTTGACGCCACCAAGTGGCGAAGCCCACAACCACGCCAGCCTTTCTGTAGCTTTGACCGTGAAGGTAAACATGACGTCACGAACTCGCTGGAGGCGCCGGATCTTACGAGATGCATTGCGCTCTCCAATGGCTGCTTCTCCGGTGGCACTTGTAATTTCAGTATGTCGTTAAAGCAAGCACCTAAAGCAAATTATGATTTGTAGTCCTCTCAAGCAAATGTATCAGGAGCTAAAACAAAACTGGCCAGACGCATTTTGAGCTACAATCACAATCAGCGCCTTGCGGTTTTACCTATAAAATATTTTCTTCGCGTGGTTAAAACAAAGCTCTTCTCGAGACAAGCCAGCAACGAACGGTTGAAACCCCCAGCCTAGTGTTAACAGAACTGCAAAGGGAGCCACAGTTAGGAGGGACGACATTTCAGGCATCTTGCTGTTAGTGTTATTGATATTCTTTATTTAAATCTGCAGTGTTAGGTCGTCATAGAAAGCCGCAGGAACATACCCGTAGGTTAGTGATGCCTCGCAAATTAATAATAGGTTAATACATATTATATTCGCATACACAGGGAATGAAGATGATAGACAGAGTTGGGAGTGCAGTTTAGGAACCGCGAAAAAAAACGGATTGCGTCCTTACTTCAAATCATCGCTGCCAGCTACCTGAAGCTTTGCCTGAAATTGCAAGAAGCGTTTTTTTTTTCGTTCTCAAGAAATGTTTAATCAGTCCCCGCGGCGAAGAAAAAACAATATTGTCAGAGCTTTATAAGACCGCATATCTAAATAAAAAAAAAATCACTTCGAATTTGTAGGTATCACTGTTTGATCCCGTTCTGCACTGGGCAACAAAGTGACGGCGTCACCCGTACAATTGGGCACGAGGTGTCGATACACTAAAGACTGGTTCTCGCATTTGCGTTTTAATTGTGATCGACTGCTTTGAAAGCGCACGGAGCCGCTTACAAAAGAACATACTAGCGCACTGGCGCCATCCATCGGGTACCATCGGAAACTTCCAGCCAGTATAACTGCGTACAATTAGACGTATCACGGCGCGTAATTAGGTTTTGCAGTATTTGCGAAATGGAAGTTTGTGAAACTAACGCTCGACCTATAAGAAATTGTTGTTTACACAATTGTTTTCCTCTTTTGGATATGCGGAGAGCAAGTCGTCTGCTCCTTGCGCAGGAGTCGCGGTGACGTCATAAAGACACCGAGCTCAGATTGGCTCTGATTTGAAGGAAAGTGGGTATAGACCTCAAAGCAAGTTACCTTAAGGTATAGTCCCTATCCTTCACGCAGAACTCATCAGAGCTCGGCGTTCTGATGTCACCACAATCCCTGCAAATGAAGCAGACGAACTTGCGCCCCGTATTGGTCTAGTTCGCGTTGCGGTTCTGTTTATAAGGTGCTCAACTCTGTTATTGATTCGCCCCCCATTACTACGTAGACTCTCATATCATGTTTCCAAACCAAAAACTAGATAGACGACTTTTTTCTTTACCCTTCTGACTTGGAATCTGGCTCTTCACTGACTCGCACGCAGCTTGCATATGACAGATTGGCTAGTTTTGATGTGGGCTTCTTTGAGGTAATTCCGAGGAGTTCGAAAGGAGTGTACTGCAAATTATTACTGGCTAGTCATTTTTTTTTGTCTTTTGCCTCATATGCAGGCATCTCTGCTAAGGCCTTCTCCAGCTATTCGAGGGCATAATAAACAGAAATTTGATAGATTGATTGACACCATTGTGAGAGTTATTTCGAGCACACGCATTTTAAAACGACGCGTAAAATATATGCAGACTGGAAGTTGTTCGAGGGCTGTCCGATAGATGTCAGCAGTGTTCTTCCTCGTCGTTGACGGTCACAAACGATTGCAACGCAGTCGATCACACTCATACGCAAACCAGTCAAAGAGCCAAAACTTAGTGGCTCGGATGTGTCTTTTCTCTAAACAACCCCGACTCTCGTGCATCGTGTGCCCTCCCTAGAGCCACCAAGTACTTAGGGTAGCGGCACTCCGTTCCGCTACCCCAAGCGTTTTTGCCGCAGCGACGCCATTTTGGTATTTAGTGCAGAGCGGGCGCGATTGGCGACTGTTACAATTTGGAAACGCGACTTCCTGAGCTCAAAAAAGCTAAAGAAATGTCGCGGACTGTGTTAAGAGGGGGGGTTAGAGGTATACTTGGTCAAAATATAAGGGGAAATGTTTTCTAAAAAGTTGAATATTTTATATTAAGGACCTTTTTTTTTGGAATGTGCTGTTACTTTTTGCAAAAGACTATTTGGAAGCGGTATAAATAAACACTTACACCAGCTCAAGAAGTAAAATAGCATTTTACTTTAAAGACCATTTCTGAGAGCTCCATTTCTTGCATTGTGTGCTGCTCGTGGAGCTGTTACCTTGATAACCATTTGGTCTATTTTCGTTCCATTTGTTTCATTAGACTCTTTAAATTACACTCCCTTTTGTAAAATATTTTTCTTTAAATGCATTTTGTTTTCTATTTATAACGAAGTCTTTCACCTACATGCCATTTCCGTCCCTCCATAGAAAGTAATGCAAATGCGAAATGAGAATAATTAGGCGAGAAATTTAATAAGAAGGCCAGAATGTTACATTGCGTACCATAGATTTAAAAGTGCTGCCCAAGTCTAGTAACCCTTGTATCATATTTTGTAAACTCTGCAGGTTCTCCACTGGGCTCAAAGAAACTAAGGTTTGTAAATGAAAGAGAAATTGAGCTACGATATTTATATTTTTTCCATCATACAGGCATTACCATCATCGGTGCCTACTTTTATCAGGATCCCATGACTATATAAGTTTTTATTGATCCCAACATCCTGCCGCGAGTTTGCCTTCCCGGAGGACGAAACACCGTTTCCTGCGGTTTCAGACGCAGCTCCTGGTATCTGGCAACAGTGGTTTCAAGCACCACGAAAGGCTAGCGTGTCGTTCCTCCGAGGCGTAGCTTAAATCGTAGCTCTACCGTCTCTCCTACTGCGGTGCTCGAAGTGAAGACCGTTCAGTGGCCAAGTAAGCAGAAGCGTCCAGGAAGCGCGGCCAAGAATCGATCGGAAGCGAGCCCCGACCGAGAGAGAGCCCCGGCCAGCGAGCGGTCATCGCTCAAACAGATCCCAGACTGCGATTAATTTGGCGACACCCGAAAAACAGTCCCGACCAGAGGCCGCTTCTTGCTGTCTCCGGGAGGGCGAGTGAGCGGATCCCGCGGGGCTTCAAAATCGATGCGCCCTTTTTGGGGTGTAGCGTTCCGCGGCCGTCCCCGCTGTCCGAAGCCGGCGGAGGACGGCCCAGGCGACGCGCCGTGCCCAGTGTCCATGCCTCTGCACGCCAGAAGAGGGACGGGGCGGCTGCGGTCACGCCGCAGTAGAACGCTCGAGGCACAAGACGCTGGGCCGCGAGTTGTCGGAAGAAGCTCCTTCGGCAGAGCAAAAAATCGTTTCCGTTTCAATTTTTTGCTTTCTGCAGAATAAACTTTATTGTATTTTTTTGGAGGAGAAAGGGGGGGGGGGGGGGGAGGGGCGAAAGGTCCCCCTTCCAAAAAAAAAAAAAAAGCTGCAAGAAAGCAGTGTTTTAGAGCGCAGCTCTTAGGCGCCCGTTTCCGGCTTGAGCGGCGTCGCCGTCGGCGTCGGCGTAACCGCGCGGTGCATTATGGGAAATATCCCATAATGCACCGCGCGAGCCCCCCCCCCCCCCCGAGGTCACGCGACCCCCCCTCCCCGGGGTCACGTGACACCCCCCCCCCCCCCGGAGGAATTGAAGAATGAGGGGAGGAGGAGGAGGAGGAGGGGTATACCCTCCCCTGAGTACCCTTCCCTCCTCCTCCTCAAGAGCTGCGCTCCAATTCGGCGTTACAGGGAGTTGTAAACGGCTTTCACTTTTTAGTAACCCCATAGGGCAGAGTCACCGACCGCTTAGCAAAATCAGGATGTGTTATGTTAATGCATCATTTTCTTTTATACCTGCGTGCCCATCATAAACCCCTTCCCTCCCCCCCCCCCCCCCCCCCCCGCTCTTTAACGAACGGTTGAAACCCCCAGCCTAGTGTTTTCTAGTGCTCCCACCCCGAGGTACCCGAAGCGGGGGTACTTCCTTTCCCGCGGAGCACCTACGAAGGGGGAAGGGGGGGAGAGCTTGGCTTTGCCTCTTTTGGGGATATTGAGGAAGAGCGCATGCCCCTAAACCTCTCCCCCCCCCCCCCCCCCCCCCAGTGTGCACCTATGGGGTGGAGAGAGTGTAAGTGTAAACTGTGTCACGTGACGTGAGGTGTACGCGTCACGTAGCGTAGATCACCCCGCTAATTTTAGCGGGAAACTGAATTGGCCTAAATATCACGCGAAGCCAATCACCGCGCCAAATTTAGCGGGGAAACTAAAATTGATGTACAGCTCACGTGACGTAATTTCTGCTCTAGATTTAGCGAGGAAACGGTATAGGTGTATAGGTAACTTGTCGTCAATTTTCCCGCTAAATTGAGCTGTAAGTGCAAGGACGTGCAAACGGAAAAATGTCTAGACTTTGGGAGTTTCGTTAATATATGTGTGTGTGTGTGTGCGTGTGTTTGTGTGTGTGTGTGTTTGTTTTAAAAATCTAGTTTTACGATGTTTGATTGAGCAAAGTTTATTTTGTGCGTTATACTTTGTTGCACCTTTGTAGCACAGCGGACGTCACAAGCCATCGAAGCGAATTTACTGCTGTTTGAGTTTCATGTGCCCTTCGGGAGCAGCGCAGAGAAACGCGCGGAGAGCCTGGTCTCGTTACACGTTCACAGCTCTGGATTGACTGGTATGGCTCGTAGCGTTGGCCGTCTATCGGAAGGTGAAACAAGATATGGTCAGTCGAAGTGAAGAACAAAAGTCACTTGGCTTACACGTTTCTTTGAATGCAAATGAAGTTGTGATAGCCATTGATGATAACCCTACCGACCAGCACTTGCTGTCAGAATGATAGACAATGCGGCACATGCTGAAATAATTGTGAATGCGTAAAGTACTTCTCTTAATCTACGCACCTATACTTTGGGGGCATTGGATCATTTTTTTAATCCCTCCGCGGCTACTGGATTGCACTACTAACACGCTATTCCCTTTTTTGCGCACTGAAAAGGGGAAGGGGCGCACCATTGGTCGAGCCGTATGACGTCAAACAGCGGAAGAGATTGTCATCCACAAGGAGGGAGTGTCAGCCATTGAGACCATCGCATCCCCAACAAAGCAACACTCCGTTGCTAGCACTTCTTCCGCGGCATTGCTCGCTACGGTCAGAACCAGCGCGAGTAAGGAAGATCGTTGGAGGGAGTGGAAGGTTCTCGTAGAAAGCCATCGCTTCTAAAATGGTTTCCCGGTCCCTTCGAGTCCCGTACCGAGTCCGGGGGTTTCTTGAACCTGACCCCCGTCTCCGCTCGACGCAGGAGGGCGGCTCGCAGGCTTCGACACTGAGCTGCCGAGGCGGTCCCGAGTGCCGGGAGTTCGTCCCCGTCACCGAGACGCCCGGACCCAGCAACGCGGCCCACAGGCTCTCTTTTCCCAGCGGCATCGAGAGGCACCTGGCACGTCTGCACAGGTAAGTGGACGAAGGCGAAGCCTGACTTTCGACATCCCGCATGTTATCTCGGCTTACATCTTTGAGGCATCTAAAGAGCCAGTGAACCTTCCAAATATTTTTCAGTGCCCGAATAGAGGACGTAAATCACAATATGAAGTTAACTCGAAAAAAAGAAAAAAGGGTATATTCTTACACCCCTTGTCACATATACGACACCCCAAAAGTTCAGTTGAATGTGCAGAGCACTGACGTTGTACCGACGCTACAAAATTTCCCGAGAGGCTTGATAGCCGAGTTGTACAACTTATTAAAATAGCTAATGCAAGTGTGACTGACTGCAAAAAAAGTTTTTGGGGTTTTCTTGGATCAAATGCAAAACCTCCGTGTGTTTTTTCCTGTAGACTTTGATACGTACTTTAGCTGTTTAATATGTTATACCTCACCGATCTCAAGCATCTTGTAAAAGTTGAGGCCGTCTGTTCGACGTCAGTGCGCTGTACGTCCAACTGAAGTTTTGGGGTGTCGTATATGTGACAAGGGGTGCAAGAATATACCCTTTTGTTATAGAGTGTTTACCCGAAAAAAAAAAAGATAATTGTTGCGCTATATTTAGATCACAACAGTTATTCTGAGTATCGCGAAGTGCTTCTATTTTATGCATTACATTTCCGAACGACGTGCCGAAATAGAAGCACTTTTTGTCATCGTCTCCCACTGAAAATAAGTCTCACAACGTAAATATTGCGCTAAAGATATATATACCGGCAGCCCCCAAGAGAAGAGAACAGTGTTTTTCGGCCCGCATAAATAAACTATGCATCGAGGAAGATCAAACTCCGTGAGAATGTAAAGCTATAGCTGCAAGGACAATACGCAAATGTTTGAAATTAGGACGTTATCTGGATCAAAAGATACTTGAGACAAACGAACCGTCACCATGAGCTGACGTATGCCTAAGCCTGATTTCGTAAAACAAAATATATTGTTGGCGCCTGTAGCATCGATTTCAGTGAAACAAACTTGTTAGCAAGAAAGAAAATATTATTTACTTTCTTGCTGACAAGTATTTTTTTTTTTTTTTTTTTACTGATATAAAACTCACGAGCGTTCAAAATACATTTTTGCTTTTTCACGCTATTAGGCTTACGTGAACGTTGGCTCGCGGAGAATGATCGGTTTTCTCAATTATTCTTTATTCCAGGCAACGTCATTTTCCCTTACATTAGCATGATCCATCCCAACCGCTAGCTTCACATTCTCACGGTGTTTGAGCTTTCTGCGATGCGTAGTTTATTTATCCGGGCCGAAAAACATGTTTTTTTTTCTTTCTCGGAACTCTTCTTATACACTTTGTTTTTAGTGGAAAGTTTTTTTTTTTTAGATAGATCTGGAATGCACTCATTTTAGAATATTGCTGAGGTGTTCAGTGCCATTCCGTAGCGCGCTATTATTTCGGGTCGACGTGCCGAAATGTCTAAATCTCTTTTATATTTACAATGGTTTAACTTAAATAAATCACACGGTTTACATATGTAGCTCCAGTCTCGCGAGCAGATACTCCTGTTAAAAGGCCACTGAAAAGAAAAAAAAATGTTTTTTTTTTAACACTCTCGTTGAGACACACTTGTCGAGAAATTAATTTTACGCGAAAAAAACATTTTTTAAAGCAATATCGACGGCGCGATACGCGATTTGGTCGGTTGTCACCTTCTTTCCGCTTGTTTTCTCTCCCGGCATTTCGGGTGCGTGGAGGAGAGGTGGATCGGCTTGGCCACCGCGTTGAGGTGGAGAGAGTGTATGAACATTCAGTGATGCCATGTACTTAGTGCGCAGAATTTAAATAAATCTCGCGCCGTCATTATTGCTCCATTTTATTTTTCGCGTAAAATTCTTTTTTTTTTTGACACACGTGTTCCACCCAGACTGTTTAAAAATATATATATTTTTTTAATGGCCTTTTAACAGCGGAAAAATGATCAGCGAGTTTGACGCATATAATGACACATTTAATATTTAGTTCGTTTTTCACGACAATAACTGCATGGAATCTTTTGTCAAATATTATATTCGTAGCTCGAACGTTAATTGCCGATTTGAAAATTGCGCCCATGTGAAAGTAACTTGTTACCGATTAACTTAATAATTGCTAGGTGATATATTATTTCCATGCCTCGTTGTATCGCTTTGTCTAATGTTTTCTATGTGTCTTTTATGTTGTTCACACCTGCTCAGTGATTTCCCTACACCCCCTTGCTTTCCCGAAGGCACCCCCTACACCTGCTTAAACTCAGATGAGTCATCGGTATTATTAAATAAACGAATAAATAAGAAATAAATATCAAAATTGGTCTCTCCACCTAAATATTGAACTGAACTTTTCCTTTTCGTGGAAAGTTTATTTTGTGAGATACGTGTCCCACTCAGAACTTAACAAATTTCTTTTTGGGAGTTAAGTGTACATTCGATCGAGAGCAAGGAATCCAGAAATATGCAGTGCGTACTACGATAGAAAAAGAAAGAGGTGTTTCAACAGCGCAACCTTGCCATTTAACGAGGGTGCAGAGGCTCGCCGGCATTCTTCACAAACGCTCTAAGACGGCGCAGCATGTTGGGCGGTACGTGGTCCCTGTGAGTCACTCGAGGAACCGTCCTTTTTAACGCACATATTTACAGTGCCACTATATGCCGCACGCGGCACGCGTGGCCTTGTACAGAGGCTTCTAAACCAGCAGTGCCCCTGTCGGGAGATGTGTGAAACCCCAGCAAACTTTAGCCGCATTGGCCGGCCTTGTTCAGACACATTTTCTTCCACCGCGGTGTGTACCGAAAGCGACACAGTTAGGGTAGAAAAGCAATCGCCTGGGTTTTCCGCGTTTCTTTTACAATCGAAAGCCGGACATATAAGGAAATCAAGCGCCTTCCACTCTGTGAAGGTGGATGACCAGCGAAGCTGCTTAGCACACGACAAAGACGTGACACAGAATTTCGAACAAAGATACGTACACATTTATTGTCTTGATCGGTGGTCATGGTGACGAAAGGTACGCACACACATGTCAAGGATTATCGCCGCCCCGAGGAGCCGTAGGAAACTAGACACGCGCGACGGGACCGGTACCTGGCGGAAGGAAAGGAAACTAGTCACGCAAGCGCTTTGAACGACGATATAGAGAGGGCGGTGCGAGCCCGCTCTGAGTTTTTGTTGACGCACATAAAAAATCCACGGAACTCTAGCTATAAACAGCTTGACTCTAAAATAATATTAAACAATAACTGCCACTTCGGGCGAAAGCTGCTCATCTAAAGTGCTAACCTAAAAAAGATGGCGTTTTTAGAAGTTTGTGGCGAATAAAAAACGGATCTGTGTTTCTGCGGTGCGTTACTGCGCAAACGCCTAAGGCCAATATCATTTTCAAGCTTCTTTTTATTAAGGCCATATTCTGCCGATAAAATTGAGACGAACCTCGTTATCTCAGCCAGCCCTAGGTTGTGTCAGAACGAGCCCACCTTGCTTCTTGGTCCCTAGCCAAACGCTGTTCTCTCTTTTTCAGCCTCACTGAGCCGCCGGTTCCGTTTGACGATGTCCTCTTGAATTTGCTCGCTTCCTTTTTTCTTTTCTTGTGAGGCATCGTTAAGGCGACAAGAACACTTCCATCAACGGTGTGTCTTTTGTCATAGATGAAGGAATGGATGAATGATATTCGCTATACTATACCCTCTGTATCGTGAGGTACGTAGCTTGCGCCACCTATAAACATTTACACCCCTGAACCTTAAAATTGGCTACCAGTTCTGTCTTTCCTTAAATCATCTACACTACCAATTTTGTGTATTATGAAGCTTCTCTAGACCATCAATCTTCAAACCTAAATTTTGAGTATGTAATCCTTCGGTACTCCGCCTTACAGCTCGCCAGCGAAACCCACTCCTCTTGCAAAATCCGTTACTCCTTCTTTGAAAACAGAACAAAGCCCAGTGCACTTCAAAACCACATGTCCTAGCGTCTCGATATCGCTATGGTATACGGCACTTATCTTTCTAT
This sequence comes from Ixodes persulcatus, assembly GCA_013358835.2. Classification (NCBI taxonomy): domain Eukaryota; kingdom Metazoa; phylum Arthropoda; class Arachnida; order Ixodida; family Ixodidae; genus Ixodes; species Ixodes persulcatus. The sequence goes on from JABSTQ010009180.1 coordinate 51,970, forward strand.
ATCCAAAAACTATTTATCCCCATAAGTATTTGTCCTTATAAAGGGACACTGAACCGAAATTTCGAGCTCACAAAACAAGGCTAAAGCGAGAGACGGGACGCTGCAAAACCCCAAAACATCACTCATACAGCGATATCTCTAACGGGTGGCCGTATATATGAAAAAAGAAAAGTGTACAATTGAACACGGCCGACGAGGCCGACGAGACATGTGACGTCACGATTCTCATTCCCTCTCCTCCTCGCTACGTCTCGTCGAGCTGGTGAACCGAAGCGAGGAGGAGAGAAGCGAGGCCGCTTCCCCTTACTCTCAACTGTTCGAGGAGGATCGTGACCTCGTAGTCCTCGCTTGATGACGCCCTTCTTTTCTAAAGAATACAGTTATCCGTTTGATATATCGATGTATGTGTGAGGTTTTGGAGTCAGTAGCATGCCGTTCAATGCTTCTGGGGCCTTATTTTGCGAAATCTCAATTTCGGTCCTGTATTCCTTTAACACTCCTGTTCTCGCCTTAAACCATTAAGAGGTTTTCTGTGAATTATTAAACACATGTTCCTTTTCTATGTCCTATTTTATGACTTGTACATTGCTAAAGCTGATTTCTCTTGTATTCTTTCCTCCTACATATTTTTTTCTGATTCTCTTAGTTTCTTTTCCACTGAACTAGACTGCTCAGACCCTTCAATAGTGTTAAGGTAGCAAAGTTAAATATTTTGAATCGGTTCCTCTATTTTGCGTTTAAATATATGCACGCACAATTTCTCGTACTTCTTCGCCCACCGCGTATCCTCTATTTCCGTTAACCTTTGTTCATATTTCAATTTACTTATCGCATCTCTATCCTGAAAGGACGACGAACCCATTTCCCTTTGTGCACCTCATTCGGAGTGTTCCCGTACGCTCCCAATGGCAATCTACCCACTCCCTTTTGCTCTCCCTTTTGTCAGATTTCAAATCTTGATTGAACTGGCGACCTAATGCTCACTACCCCATTGCCGAAGGGCGGTCCAGGCATCAATATCATTTTTTATATAACCCTGACCACCTCAGGCCCACTAAATGTGATGGGATTTCTTTCGGCAATACTACCGCGTGTCACAAAGAACGGCCAGGATCTTTGAATCGACCGCAAAAATCGGTTTCTTAACCTATCGCGTTCTGATTTTGTACAGCGTTGGCGACAGATGGTGATTTTTTTTCTATAAAATTCGCAAAGAGCTAACTTACCTGAGGAAAAAGTAAAAAAAGAAAAAAGTCTTAACTCCTATGAAAACGCAGCGAAGCCATCGGTCTTCAAACCGTAGGGCGCCCAATGGTTTGAAGACCGGTGGCTTCGCTGCATTTTAAATAGGAGCTAAACCTTCTTCTTTCTTTACTTTTTCCTCAGGTAAGCTCGCTCTTTGCGAATTTTATAGAAAAAATGCACCACCTGTGGCTGGCCAACGCTGTACAAAATTTGAACGCGATAGGTTAAGAAACCAATATTTGCGGTCGACTTAAAGAGCCGGGCCGCTATTTGGGACACGGAATATATAGCCAGGAGCCCAGCACCATTCATCCATTCTTTATATGACAGTAGACTAAAATCGACAACGCCGAACAGAATCGGCAGCCCACTGTGGCTCAGCTTGTTCGTCGTGCCCATGAGATGCCGGAAAAGAGAGAACAGCTTTAGGCTAAGGACAAAGGAGGGAGGTGGGCTCGCTCTGCTATGACCAAAGGCTGAGTGAAGGAACGAGGTTCTTCTCAATTTCACCAGCGGAATATGAGCTTCACAGTCCGCAGCGAAGAACCGCAAAAACACAGCACCGTTTTCTTAATTGCGATATTTGTATGTAATAGCATTTCTTTCAGAGCCATAAAAAATATCATTTTAAATGAAAAGGCGCAATAAAGGAGGAAGCCTTGGCAAATATTTTAGGCTATATCTCTTTTCTTGCGTGGTGGCCACAGTGAATTCCATTGATGAAGGGACTGCTGATTTTTTGTTTTAATTTACGTTCTCATTTGTGAAACAAGCACCTTGAAGTTTGGCTACAATGAGGTTTCCAGCAGTGCAATTAGGTGTTTGTCCGTCAGGGCTGCACACTTGCATCTCACTGCCTACAGTTTTAGAAAATATCTTCGCAGCAGTTGATCTGAATATTGACTGACAGAAGTTTCCGGCCAGCAAGTTGTGATGGAACAAGGCTACCAAAGCTGTCTTTTTTTATTTCTTTTTTTTTTCTGATGTTTAGGCTTGGGTGGGGGAGGGGGGAAGGGCGCGGTTACGAGGAAGCCGAGAGCCGTACTTTCATTGATTTATTTTATTTAAACCCGCTGGAAGCAAAACGGCCCAAGCATCGAGGGGAAAAAAATTTGGGTACACATTCTGCTGAATTCATAAACACGCGCTAAAAAATCTTCAGCTTCTAAACAGGTGCTCGTGTGTACCAACGCGCTGAGCATCGCCGACAACATATGCGTACATAACAATTCGAAAAAAATTACAGCTCTCAAGAAAACACGCACAAAATGTACTTCTATTAAAACGAGCACTCACAATTCGTATGTATACATACATATACATACACTTTTACGCATGGATTGTACTTGTGGTTCTTGAAAAATAAGTAGGAGCAAAAACATACATTTGAAGAAATCCCCAGAAATGTTTCTTTCTATCACGTCAATAACGAAACGCTTGCACTCGAAAAGAAGCGGATGCGGCTAGCGAGCCGCAGTTTTGTCATCCTCGGGCTATAAAACAAGTACACACACCGTACGCACGTACGAAAATCATGAGATCACGCTGCATTATCTGCACTGGATTGGTTGAGTCGACGAGCACACGCACAAAATTATTACGAGTTCCGTGTACCCTTTTGGCACTGCTTGATTGGCCCTATCGTCTCGTGTCGTCCACTGCGCTCGGACGAAAGGTGACACCAACTATAAACGGTGCGACGCGGGTCTTGTGCAGGAACCATATCTCGAGCACCGATTAAACCCGAACTCGTCGTTTTCTGTTGGCGCGACTAAAAAGGAACGAATAATTTATGTCTTGCACCCCCTTTAAAAACGGTCCACCAGTCACACGTCAATGGGGAGCACGGAGGCAACGGCACAAATGGACTCTATCGGTTAAACCGAGTGTCTACTCGTGCGTATACACGGCTCGCTCGCACATAACGTCGTCGCGCCATGCTGCGTATATTTGGGGACGGAAAAAAACACCGGAAAACGCCGAGTGACCAGGTTTGCTGCGCTCCGACAGTTCCGCGCATGGGCCTTCGGTAAAGATCGACAACAACCCCAGACGTATAGTTTCTCTATCATGAATGTTATGCAAACAATGCGGAGCCCAAGTTCGTCTGCTTTTGTCGCAGGAGTTGCGGTGACGACACAAAGACGCCGAGTTCTGATTGGTTCTGAATGAAGGATAGTGGGTAGACCCCAAGGCAGCTTGCTTTGAGGTCTACCCGCTATCTTTCAATCAGAGCCAATCAGAGCTCGGCGTCTTTCTGACGTCACCGCAACTACTGCGTAAGAGGCAGACGACTTGCTCTCCGCATAAATTTACTGTAAACAACTTCTTGACTTTGTTAAGGTCTATACACACGATGCATCTTGTTGGCGAATCTTGTGTCGCAAAACTAGGTTTCGGGAAACAGATTCCCCGTCTGAACGCGACCGAAAAAGTGGCACGCCTCCGAAAAAAGTGGCGCGTGTTCCTCGTGTCTGGAGAAATTTTTCGCTGAAACCTCGCCGAGGCCTGCCAATCACCCGAAGGAGAAACGCGGACGCTGCCAATGGCCGCTCGACTTCGCTATGACGTCTGACCTTCGAGGAGAAGCGAGCTTTTGGAGGAGTCTGATTTTCGGCCGATTCCGTATCCGAGCCAAAGGCAAAAGAAAACAAACATGGCGAGCGACAAGCGGAGAAGTGGTGCGTACGGGCGACGAATCTTGGTCCTACTCGGTTGCTGTGTGTGAACGGCGCCTACAGTACGGGTTGGTGGCACGGTGCAGATTCATCAACAGTCGCGACGAGTGCAAGCACCGCATATAAACATGATGAGTGGGGATAACTTTCTTTATTAGCGGTGCAAAAATGTCCGAAATGCTTCGAGATAATCTGCCTGTTCTTTGACGTTCGCGGTCTTTCCCGGGTTTGGCAGGACTAGTAAACCCAGTGAGCCGAATCTGACGAAGTTCATTGAGTGGTATTAATAAAACAGACTGTCTCTTCACACTGTGCGTACTTCATATCATTTTGATGCGAAACGCTTGGTATTCCTGGTGCAGATGACAAGGTTTGGCGAAATTCTCGTGAGTCAATACGTCACAGGTTTCGCGCGTCAAACTCCACGTGTGAACAAGTCGATTTCGCGAAATCTTGGTTTCGCTAAACTGTGGCGCGTTGTAAAGATGCATCGTGTGAATAAGCCTTTACACTCTCAAAACTGCCCGGATTTTATAATCTGAAATGCGTGGCACTTGGAGAAGTTCGATCCGCATCGCAAATTGCAACTACCTATTTAGGAGACACCAGCTGAACAAACCAAGCATACAAATGTAAGGAGGACGAGAGAGACGCATTCAACCGCTGGACTACCAACTGAATTTAATGAAACACTTCTTCTTCATCGACTGGCTAGGATCAATCAAACCTAGTTTGCTTCACTTCTTCCTTTTTTTTTTCCTAATTTTTAAACTAGAGCATCTTGCTCGTCTGTCTACTTGTAAAGTCGATCCGCATCGCAAATAGCAACTACCGCCGAAAGTGATCCTATCTTCGCATCGAATATTTTTGGAATCGTTTCCAACATTTAAAATCGCTTCTCCCACAAGTAGTACCGCTGACGAGGCAGGAAGAATAAACGCGATAAATTCACGCTCCGTATAGAGGAAATCCGAACGCGTCCCCAATCGACTACAATCTGTTTCTTTTTTGGGATGTGCCACGGAGGACGTTGCGAGTTCTCGGTCGTGACCTTCGGGAAGGACGTAACGACGCGCGGTGCGCGTGGTCACGTGATCAGTTCACGGCACTTGATTGGCTGGAATTGCTCGCACCGCTCGCTACGGTACAGTGTAGCTGCAGTCCATCGTAAGATGCTACATAGTAGAAAGCAAAAACCGAGAAAAGCACGCGTATCACCGAAATAGTTCTGGCCCGAGTTCGATCTTCGCTCCTGCTGTCCGCTTTGATTCGTCTGGACAGCGTATCGGCGTTCGCTCGAGTAAGTGCTGCGTGACGCATATAAAAGGCTTTTGGGTGGCAATCGTACGGTAGTGATCAAATTGGCCATCTGAGGGGGAGAGATCGTACGCCGTGTTCGGACCAACTACATTCTGCTACAACGAACTAGCTTTTGCATGCCAGGTCTTTTATCTCCGCGATTTTTTTAAAATTATTATTAGGAAGCGTGTGTCGCGGACAAAAGATTAAGTCATAAGCTGCGACGTGTCCCTTACCTACGTGACGCCGAGGATTTGAATAAGAGTTACCGTACCTAAAGTTATTTGCTTAATCTTTGAAACAACAGACAATGAATTTGGCGGAAGAGAAAGTTATAAATGACAGGAAAACACAGAGAAACCTTTATATGAGAAACGCGAAATATGATGACGAGATGTACAAACGCGTTGCTTAAATACTTCACCGAAGTTAAGTTGTTGCTTCATTTTCTTTAGGTCATTGTCTCTCTTCGTGCTTCTCCCTGGCTGAGCTTGAAACACTTTTTTTTTCTGCCCCACAGTTCATCGGCAGGAGACAACCGCAAGTCCTTCCCTCCATGCCAGGTGAGATGCGTAGGCTTTCACTCACCACCTTCTATATGACAAGGCTGCAGAGCCGGGGTTACCACGTCAATCATGGGAGGCGGGGGCGAGGCACGGACTGGACCGAGTGCTGCGTCAGTGTTCGGCTGGAGCTCATGTCCTCACTGATTGGACAGGACCCGCAGCCGAACTCTGACTTAGCACTCGGGTCCAATCCGTGCCCCGCCCTGGCCGCCTGCAGGTGACGTAGTAACTCCGGCACTACGGACTTGTAAGATAGTGGGTGTTGCTTGCCTTCAATCGGATGTCAGAGACAGTCAGTTCCCTCGCGACGTCATATGGGCGGGCGGTGAGATAGGGGCCTATGAATATTTACACGCATATTATCGGCGATTTGTGGCCTCATATTTCACAGTGAGAGCTCTAGCGACGTAATATGAAAATGGTTAATTGGCCATGCAAAGGTCCTTTTAAAGAGCTTGCATCGTGTTCCGGAATAGTGCCGAAACACACTCTAATCCAGAATGGCTCTGAGCTTTGGGGAATGCATTCCGTTTAACATATTGTATATTTATCCGCACGAATGTGTATTTACACCACCATCATCTGTTTTATTTCTCGATAGAACGAATGAATGGCAGTGGCTATATTCTTTTTAAGCGACGGTAGATTGCTCCACCTATCTTCGATGGTGATAATGCTTGTGCGGTTTTGTACACGTAGTGTTGCAAAATAAATCGTTTTATGTAAAGTAGCCTCAATTGCATTGGTCTAATACAGTTCCTGAATTGTGAATAAATAAACAAAAATCGTTGCCAAAGATATGAGGTTTGCCAAAAAGTATCGCAATAGAGATACGTTACCATCTCTGAGCTGATGCTGATGATCTTTTATTTTCCTATTGTTTTATGGGAGCTTCGAGATGGCTTCTATGCAAAATATTTGTGTAACGACCGACTCCAGAAATGTACCACTAATTAAGCTGAGTTTTTAATACAAGATCGCATAAACCAGCTCGTTTTTTGCTTGTATGTTTTCAGCTTGAGCCACTTGAACAAAAGTTTTGCGCTATTTCAAGTCGAGTTTCCGAGGCGCATTCAACAAAAGATGGAATGCGTGTGTCCCATTTTCAGCGTCCACTTTTCTAGTGTTTTGTTTTTCAGAAAATAACGATCCCCAGCTCGCGCGATTGTCCAACCAAACATGGAGAAAATCAGGAAGAATGAAGAAATAACTCCGCAGTGGTACACGTCTTTAAGAAGCGGAATATATTATCAACCATTGTACTTTGGTCGGGACACTCCCATATATTGTTTTTCTTGCAACGTCAAAAGACTCGAATGACCCACATTTACTTACTTGGCAGGTTCTTTTCCTCAAGCATGGGTGCCACTTCTTATAGTATAAATACATTAGAAGAACGACTGTTAGTGGTGAGGGATCGCGGGCCGGAACAAGAATGGCCCAGAAGAAAACTTTGTACTATATTGGAGCTCCGGCGGTTTTCTGACCTACACAAACTCAACACATGTTCGTAATATCCAGGCTGTGTTCTTCCCGGTGTGTTTTTTATCACCTTTCAATTTAAAATAGCCATCGAGAAAACGGAAAATAAAGATTATGCCAAAACAAACATTCAAAGCTTTGCGCGTTTTCCAGTGGAGCGACGTCACATGTTGTAAAACTTGCGAGTCAAACAGGTAGTCTAAAAAATACAGTATTTTGCGCATTTGTTTTTGATTCGCTGGCGTGAGCTTCCCCAGCATTCATTTTACACCATCCAACTTCTTGTAATCCTTGGGGACAAGCTGTACTGCCCCCATACTACATCATCGGACGTCATGTTTTCAGTGTTGCCAGTACACACCACTCACAGTCTCTCAGGCCAAATCTAGTACTTCAATAACTCTGAAAAAAAAAATATATTTTGTGACTTGTAATTTGCGTTATCAGTTCAGGTGTGTCTATTGATGTATTGAACCATAGCCTCCTCTATACATACAAAGCCTGGCATTTGGACGACGGAGCCATAAACTGCCCGGTCGCAGATTTAGAGCGCGAGGATCTGGTAGCACAGAGCATTAAAAAGACGTTTCTCGGGGAACCTGGATGTCAGCGCATAGCTTTTGCAGGAGCGTGGACACAAAATACACTTGTTCGCTCGGGAGGAGTGTGTTTCGGCGTCTCGCCGCAGCGGGGCGCCGGTCACGTGGCTCTCCTCTCATCCGTTGTTTGCCGCTCCACCTTTTCCACTTCGGCGGCCGCTTTTTGTGGCGATCTGCCAGGATTGGTCAGTATATAGGAGGCTATGGTTGAACTAATCTCGAGGCAATTTAATCAAAGTCAATGTTTCGCTTTAACTGACTTGTCGTCAGAACAAAGCGTTATCCTTTAAAAAAAATATGCGAGCTGCTGTCTGCGTCCTGTGAGTTACCTGTGCGAGCCGATTTGAGCGTGCGCAGTCACATTCAATTTTCCCTTTACCGGTGTTCGTGAGCGTCGCCGCTTCTATTTAAATCGCGCAGCAACTGTACCGGTACACCCACCAATTGTTTGCTTTGTTTTCATCGAGCAAAGTAACGTAACGGCGTCATCGTGGCTAGTCACGAAAGCCGCTGGCTAGTCGTATTTTCCGTTCCGCGCTGGGAGTACCAATTCGGGCAAGTTTATAAATACCCATGTTTCGGGCAATGACGGAAAGCCGGTGTCATGTTGCCCGACTCGGTCGATCCGCTCATCGATCCACTGTCCTCAGGAATAGAGCTGCCGGGTGACGCCCCTCCGTGCATTCCGCTCTTTGTCTCATGTCGGGCTGGGACGATAGCCGCCGCTGTGCCGGCGGGCGGAGAGCGCAACAATTAATGTAATGTCTACCAAATTATCGAAGTAAAATGAACTGCTGCCTTTTTGGCGATCAATAATCCCCTTTCAACATCTGGAAAGAAATAGTACGAGTGTTGTAACAAAAAGAAAGTGGCAAGACGAAATAAAACATTTTCATTGGTTCGTTTATATGGTGACAGCATTTTGTGTAAAAAGCTAGGCCGAAAACACGTACGAAATACAAAATAAATAATAGAAACTTAATGGAGGTAAGTATTGGACAAAGTATACTTGAAACATGCAATTCTTTGACGGCAATCTTCTTTGTCAAAATCTGAGAATGCTAATTGGGATATCCACAAATACATTTAGTTTGTCACTGTTGTTTTAAAGGTTAATACAATGTAACGGCGTTTTCGTGAAGGCACATTCCGTACGTAGCTCAGGCTGCGTTGCTCGGTTGGCTTGGGGGAACTTGCAGCAAAGTCAAGGTCATGGTGAGATACGGATAGCGTTATACGCTATAAAATGGCCGTGTAATTATTTGCACCGTCGTTTAATCAATTTACTGAAATCAAAGCTTCGCCATTTTGCAGGCCAAAGTGTCAAGGGTGACAGTAAGCTCTTTTTTTAAATTATCGTACTATTCTAAAAGGTCATTGTAGGCGAAGCGTCTTTCTCCCTGATTCTTGGAGGGCCTACGAGTATTCCTACTTCTGGAGGATTTAATAATTTCATGCTTACCTCTCGTGTAAAGCGGTATAGAGCCGGTGTAGTTGTCTGTTAGTTTCTTAGGATGACAGTGTTACTCGGCGCTGGCAGTCTGTGGAGTTACCATTCATACGGACCAAATTGGTGACTGTAGAAATGCCTTAAATTTTAGCCGTCTTGCACTGTTTATGTGCAGTTCCGGATTGTCGAATGCGGCGGTCACCCTGTGGATGATTTACTGAGCTTTTCACATAAACTTTCCTGAATCCAACTTGTTCATTTTCTTACAGCTCCATGTAACTTTAATGTCTTTCAAGGAAGTCCCGTGAACAGGAAAGGGTGTACTGATATGGGACGGTCTAATCTGGGAGATGATTCGGTTGGTGAGCAGTGAATTATATGTCCCCTATACCCTCCAAACGTGCCGGTAAGCTTTGCCCCCCCCCCCCCCCCCAGCCAAAAAAACTGCGGTGGCTTAACTCGGCTATGCCAGGATATACGTAGCGTGAGCTTATGCGCACAAAATGAGAGGCGCTATCAAGCGGCTCCGGTGCAGCGTCAGACATGGCTATTGCGCAACGGAGGCGCACAGCTGGGAACGCAGCGGCGCCAGTGCGTCTGCCGCGGCTATGACGTCATTCCTCTGGAATGCGCAGACCGGCGAGGTGCGCGTGGTGGCGGCGGAGCCCGCGGCGGCGGCTGCTCCAGCGCGCCAGCTGTGCGCCGTGTGACGTCACTGCTCATCGGGCTTGCGCAGACCGGCGAGGCGCGCGCGGTAGCGGCGGAGCCCACTGCGGCGGCGGCTCCGGCGCGCCAGCTGTGCGCCGTGTGAAGTCACTGCTCCTCGCGCTTGCGCAGCACGGAGCACAGCTCATGATACGAGCCACGCGAAAGTGCTCAACCTCGGCCAGTGTAGCTCACGCTACATAAAAGAGAGTTTTACATATAGTATACAAACTTGTATACACCTCCTTCCCCCCCCCCCCCCCCCCCATCCCCAAGATTTGTAACACCCCCAGATCGACAATCCTGGATAATCACCTGCAGGTGAGTGTCAACACCAAAGTTTTCACTAAAGTCACTGTGGAGAGTCGCGCCATGTGTAGATGTGCACATTGGCTTATTTGCAGGGAGTGCGCTAATTATTGGACTTTCACCAATGTCAAATCATTAAAAAAGATTAAAGAAGGAAGCAGCTCGTAGGGGCATCCGATAAAAGTGATCAAACTTACAGACGCAGGCGGGTGCGATGGAGAGAATTGGAAGGTGTATAACATCCAGAAAATAACGAGCCCCCGTAAAGAGTGAACATGATCTATGGCCAATTTTCTACTTCTGCCCTGCAAGGTGGCATACAGCTCCGAGATGATTTCAATAGGTCACCGGGGAGACATCTGGACGGCACTTCAAGCGATTGGAAAGTATTGAGCCGTGGTATAAAGCTGTCATTCATTGTCGAACTCGCTGTTTCGAGAATTATTCCGAGTTTCGCTTTCCAACACTTTCGGTCTGTAGATGAAATTTGTAGATATTTTAAGGCAACTTAACTTTCAAACTGTGTAGGTGGGTGGTCGTAGCATTCGTTCCTTGTTCAATGTGACACAAATTGATCATCTATAATAGATCGGATCGGCATAGCAAGGCGCGATATTTCCAGCATAGATTAAAACGTTCAGGTGGAAACAATTTATAGGAGAGAAACACTGTGTGGGTCCGGCCAGGCGGATATTGAAGATCAGCGGACTCAATGAACTGTAAAAAGGCACTCCTTGTGTGGAACGGAAGGGAAGGATAAGTTTTGGGTATACTCGTGTAGTCTTATGTATAATTTTCAGCCTCAAACGAACGTTTGACGCCAAGAATGCTGGCCATTCCGCGCATCGCTCTGTTTGAGCTGCCTTGTGGCAGAGCACTGAGCGCCTCGTGAATAACTATCTATACGGACAGCGTAAAATAGGTTCTGTCTGCTCTGCGATTATTTAAAAAAAAAAAACCACCACCAACAACAACACGCTTTCAACGAAGTCAATTGGGCAGCATTGTTGACGAAAAATAGCCATTGCCTTTGGAAAAAAAACATTGACGGTTTTGTTAAGGCACGGAAGTCGCAGTTCAGCTCTATACCGTCCGGAAGTGTTCCAATAGTAAGAAAGAGGGGACTGTTAGAGCTTATCACGTTCGTGCGTTCTCCTTTCCTTACCTCTGGGACAATGACAATTGTTCTCCAGGCCTCTCGAACAGTTATGTCAGTTAAAATTAAAACCTTCGTCGATATTTATTGGAGCTTGGATTGTGACACCATCGTCACTGCGAGCCACACTTTTGCGACAGTGGCGCGAGACATGGTTTGGCTATGTTAGCAAGATTTTTACGTTAGTTGTACGATGTTAGTGAACGGTGGCTCATGGCATCGCTGATGCAAAGCGGACGTCTGGTGTAGGTATGATTTGAGTGAAGTCAGCTTCAAAATCCTCAACGATTCGTACAATAGATGGGTGTGCTACGATTGCAATAACCGTAAGCGTGATGCGAAACACCACCACATTTCGCTTCACGGTGGCGCAGGATGATCTCCGCAATTTTTATTGACGTCGAATTTGTCGAGGAGTTCACTGCTATGCACAGCTGTAACTACTGTATTAGTTGGAGATTTGTTTCACAACAGAAGCTCTTCTGAAGCAGGTCCAGCCTCCTGGGGCACTGGGTTTTCGATCCACCCGTTGAGACCTTCGCATTGGTTTCCTAATTTAGGGCACGTGAGACCTAGTGCAAGGTATTACGTAGGTATGTGAGCAGCTCGGATAGCGTGTGTGAGACATCATATTATGTCTGTTTTGGTCGTGCAGTGGTTGTTAGCCGGTAATAGTCCAACATTTTGGATTGTTACAATGCATTCTCGATAAGACCGGTAATAATCAAATGTCGCCGAAGCGCCGTACGGAGCTCAGGGTGCGCGTAGCGGTTAATTGATTTGGTAGGTGCATGGCCAATCCCTTGTGTGTCCTGCGCGTGTCTCTGGATTCTACTGTTCAGTCACTGGCACTTGATACTGCAGCTCTGTAGAACGAACGTAAAACTTTTGTTCTATAAAAAAAAAAAAAAAAAAAAAGCTTACGGCTGGTTAACACATTTGCGTCTGAGTGTACTTAAGCGCATCGCTCTCCCCTCTAACCGCTTACGAGAAAACAAGATGGTGCGCTGTGCGCCATTTATCACTTAGCTTTGGGAACACTTTCGATACGTGTAAACCTACGCCGATGGTTTTGCAGTATTTGAGAAGTAAAATATACGTGCTATTATTCGTGAGAAATAATCGCTTATTTAACATTGTCGCAATTATTTAAAGTTAATGGTAGAAATACGACGTGTAAAAATATATATAGCAGGTTGCAAGTGTTCCAAGGCTACTTGATAGAAAAAACCAGTGAGCAAGTGTGTTGTCTAAACGCTCCCAAGTGCTCGCCACGCACTCGAGCACACTCCGATGAGAATGTGTTTGAACCAGCCTGAAGTGCAAAGCTAATATGATGCGCGACATAGCTTGACAGTGATTGCCAAATAGGTGCAACCCCCGCAGTTCACGAATGTTGGGTGTTGTCCTCCCTCTTCCACACAGCGCGTCACTCTTAGCGCAAACAAGCAATCGCCGCTTTTTGTTTTGTTCTTTTTTGGAATGAAAGGGCTGACATCAAGGCTCTAGGGAGCTGGAGAGTACAATTTTAGGGCACTAACTTAAATGGTGCAGTTTGGCGCTCTCTAATATTCTTTACAAGTAAAATGCGAAAATGTGTCGCTGTCGTGCTCGCGTTCGAAGTGTAGCGCAATAAACGTTATAGACTTTAAGCTATAACGAAGGCGTCGCGTTATCGGGGCTTATTGTTCTTCAGATTTGGGGGAGTTTTCGAGGTTTATTTTTAGGATAAATACAGATTTTTTTCGACGCCTAATTTTGACTTTAGATCATAAATCGGCTCTTATTAAAACATCTCGTAAAAAAAATGAAAAAAAAAGTTGGGGCTGCAGTTTACGTTGTGAAGGTGGTTGGACAGCGAAGCTGTAGTATCATTTGCAACGATTTCCCACTGCACTATAGACCCTTTATATGGTAAACGCCCCCAGGTGGTGCTCCAGTCTTTGACCTCCCAGAGAACTTCCGGTTTAAAAAAAGAACGAACAAATGGCCACTTTAACTCCGCTGCTTGAAATGTAGGTGAAACGTTTAACCACCCTCCAGGTGAACGCCAAAAGAACGAAGGAGTCCCAGATCTGTTAAAATGTTTCGAGTATTCTTGTAAACCAACTTGCCTTCTCCAAGATGCAATATTGTACAGCCGGAGGCCCTCGTTAGATTTCCACCTTTGTTGTCCGTGTAGAATTTATGATTTCTAGCACAGGTGACATAAGCAAGCTCAACAGGCTTGCAAAGACGGTGCGACCGGAAGTCGCTTGGGACGCAATCGGCAGTTCATGTTTGTAAACAGAAAAAGGGTCTGTACCAAATGATTGACTAAAGAAAATAAATGCATTGTACCAAAACGTTTTCTATTTGAAACGCTAACAACTTCACTCCCCACGTCGCAAGCTACCGCCGACCCGGCAGCTTCCGCAACAGTAATCTTTACCGCGAAACGTATGCGGTGAGCGCTACATGCTTCGCATTGTTATCAGAAGCGCCTTATCACCAATTATCTAGTTCGGATGCTTGTCTTGTGCTTGTTTCTTTATTGAAACGAATGCAGGGCTGTATGCTGCATGCGTGATACGCACTTTTCGCTTCAATCGCTAAAAGTCTTTTCTTTTCTTTTTTTTTTTTTTCGTGAGGACAAGGACACCAAAAAATTTCTGAAATCCGACCTATGGGTCGTATACAGCTTCGGTATAAAACAGGTTCACCGGTATAGGTATGGTGGCTGAATCAGGAGTTTCTTAAGTCGCACGGTGTCGCATGGTGTCGTAATCACAATCCTTAATAAAACCACGTTGCTATTTGCGGCGTGGTTTAATGTGTTTTCCAATCTTAGTTTGCACTAGTTTGCATAACGTCTGATCAGCAATTTTTTATAAAGCCAGAGAAAAGAGATAACATAAAAGAACGTGCTGTTTCTGCGGTGCCTTAGTGCAGAAACTTTCATTTTGAAAAGGCCACAATCCGCTGAATGAACGGAGACGAACTTCGTGCCCTCACTGATCTCTTGGTCGTGGCCGAACGATCCCACCTTGCTTCTCTATTCCTAGCCAATCGCTGCTCTCTCTTTTCCGGCCACTGATTGGCACGACACACACGCTGGGCGTTCCTGATCAACGATGTCCTCTTCTGTCCGCTTTCTTTTCTTGCGATGCATTCTGAAGACGGCCAGAGCACTTCCAGGAAGTGTGTCGTCTATCATAGGTCGGATGAAGGCATGAATGATATTCGCTATACCCTTTGTATCGGGCGGTAGATTGCCGCCATCTGGCCTAGGAACATTTAAACAGCTCCCATTTAATGTTCGCTAAAAATTTCGTCTCTCGTTAAATCATCTACCTCAACAATTGCATGTATTACCACGCTTCTCTACAACTTCTCCAGCAATCTACAAACCTGCTAGCAGTGATTGTGACCCTCTGTTCCTCTGTGTTTTCATCCTTGTAATGCAGAACACAGTGCTCCCACAAAATTGGCTACTCTTTCAGGATGCAGGGCAAATCCCTCTGCTCTTTAACACCACGTGCTCTAGCGTCTCGCTGTTACTATGACATATGGCACATATGTGTCTATCCTTTGAAATGTACTAGAGCTGGCCGTCGATTAAATATAATAACCCGATTAGTCACCTACATTTAATCGATAATTTAATCGATTAATCGGTCTCATTCATTTCCGTGCTTATTTTCAAAAGTCAAAATTGCATATATATATTTTTTTTTTTTTACCACTGAGGGGTTTGTGATAAACGGCGCAATACAGAATTTGAATATGAATCAACTTCGATACGTAGTTGAGAAAAGTTTGAAGATACTCACAGATTATTAGTTCAGCTGCATGAGGCAAAGAGGTTCGTAGATATTTTCCGGCAAGAGCGGCCTTTTTTTATTGTTCACAATTGTCTCTCCTGCGCTAAACGGACACACGCACGGCGTTGAGGTGGCCGATACACCTGTAACTTTGTGCACTTGTCTGGAGTTACAAATCTCGTCCTTACAGTTTACGTTCGGTTAAAATTTCACCTAAAATTTCCTCTTCATATAGGAGTATTCGTCGATGTCTGCGTGGCGAAAGCATTTTATTTTTACTTTTGGATCGTAAAACGTTCACCGAGTAAACCGCTAAAAATTAATAGCTATTAAAGCATTAGTAGATTAATCATTGGACTAACATTTAGCCCGCTATCACATTGTCCTTAACACACCCTTTCGCGCCTCTAATAGTAAAGAGCTTCCCCGTGAATTATCAAACACCTGTTCTTATCTTATGTCCTGTCTTTGGAACCTGGGGGGAGGGGAGGGGAAGGGCGGGGGTGGCTAAGGGAGATGGAGCTTAGTCAGGTGACATTAGTCGCCTTTTGCCGGATCCTCCTGGGCGTATATTTGAATAAAACAATTTTTTAATGTGGAAAGGTGAATCCTAAGCGAAAATTCTGGTTGGTTCAAGAGGCCGTATCTCGTGTGACAAAGTGCTTTGTTTTTTCTAGCAGGCGTCGGACACGGACTCGGGCCTCGGGCGCACCATCACGGCCGAGACAAGCGAAGAGAGCTTCGCGGGTGTCATGGCCCCTCCGAGGCGTCCTGGTGCCTTGGCCGCGTCCAGCGCGGACGACGACGGTGGCCTGGCGCACGAGATGGCCCTGCTCCGGGTTGAGCTAGAGATTGTGCGCTGGGAGTGCGAGAGCATCATCCGCCAGAAGCGTCGCCGTGATCAGGACCTGGTTGGTTCGTGGTCTCGACGCAGGCGGGTGCTGGACTGGATGCAGCGCCACGACAGCAGCGACACCTCCTACGACCCGTCGACGCTGTCGTCCACCTCCGAGGCTCGGGCCGCCAGCCCGAGCCCCACGTCCTCCGTAGAAGCCCTGTGCAGGACACCGCCGTCGTACGTGGCCTCGCCGCGCTCGCAGAGCATGAACCTCAGCCCCGCGCCGTCTCCGGAACGCAAGCGGTGCTCGTCGGCCAGCCCCGTCCGTCGCAAGATGGCCGAGTCTCCTGTGAGTCCGATGCGGACGTATCGGCTGTGCTGTACCATAGGTGAGGCCCCCGTCGGCTTCCGGCCCCGCTGTAGCTCGAACCCGGTGCCCGGGGCGCCCCGGCCTCAGCCCCTGGCCAGCTCCCGAACGGCGACGCAGCTGAGCAGGCACCCCGACCAGGGCACGTCCTGCTTCCCGACGCAAAGCATCCCGTCCGGCCGCGCCCCGTCTCCGCTCTCCGTCCAGGAGGACCGTCCTCGGCGCTGGTTCGAGGGACTCCTCCAGGACCCTGAGCCCAGTCACGTGTGCTCTTTCTCAAGCCCTCAGCGGCAGAGTCCTCGGTTGCAGCCCGTTATGGAGGCTGAGTGCTTCGGAGGCCTGGATTTGGACGTGGAGCTGGTGAGCGCGGGATACGAGTTTCCCAGGGACGACATCCGGAAGGCCCGGCGCCAGGCCAGAAAGGAGCGCGCCAAGGAGATTGCACGCACCAGGGCCGACACCACGACGTCGACAGACTCGGACGCGACACTCAAGCACCATGTCAGTTGCCACGCCTGCCGCAGGAAGGTGCCCAAAGTAGCCAGACCTCGCAGGGGACAGGACTTTAGGCTATGAGCTCGACTCAGATCTCCGTAGAGCAGCATCAATCTCCGCAGGTTGCCGCATGAGAGATGGTCCGTGTGTTACTGCCGCTCCACGGCTACGATAGAGATTTGTTTTGTGAATGGATTGTTGAAGGGAGTCGCGCTAGCAAGACAGCATTGTCATTGGGAAGTTTTAGAAGAGCACATTTGCGGTCAAACGCAGTCGCAGGCACGTGCGCCAAAGCATGCATAGCAGCGGTTGCACATGCCCTCCGATATCAAAATTGTGACTGCGAAAGTGAGCTACCAGAACTTTCAAAATCGTACTCCCTTACAAATGCGGGGAAATCACAATTGAAATCTACTCGGATATATTTCTAGTCAGAAACCGCGCTTTTGTTTCAGTTTACAATCTAGCCTCCAGCGCGACACTGGTGCCATGGCGGTTTCTCCGTAAGAAAATGATCTTTAAAGCCGTGTCTAGTATTCCTAATCTAGTTCTTAGCGCAACGTAGCGAATGTTAGAACGAATGAGTCACTTAAGAGTGGTCCTCTGCTCAGGTCAGCTGACAATGACTCTGCAGCATCCCTTGTCCATTCTACAGTGGATGCTTCTTGTTCATCACTAAGGGCTCGCTTTTCTACACCACACTGCTGCCTATATCTTCGCACTACACACATAGACCAATGGGGTGACTTAAAACGCTAGGACACGAGTTTCCATTTTTATAGTGTCATTAATCAAACATTTTTCTGCCCGTTTAACACTTCATCTTTACAGATATGGTGCCTTACTGGCGGAGCATTGCACGTGTACTTCGTTGGCTATTACTACCGGCAGGGACCGCTGGTCTACCACTGGCATTTCGGCTTGTAGCGTGCTTGTTGCACCGGACAATCCCGACTTATTCACTGTGTTTCGAAAAGACTGAAAAACAAAAAAAAAAACACGCGCGCACACACCCTCCGGGTCGCAAACTTACCAGAGGGGCAAAATCATGGACCAGAGGAATTCTTTTTTTTTTTTTAAATAACACATCTAACAGGTGGCGCTGCAGGTTGTTGAAACCTGACTAAACGAATCTTGCTGTAAGAGGAAGGGATGAATAAAGAAGAGACTTTGCAGGTTGTTTAACCCCGAAGAAACCCATTGTTTATGTAACACGCTTCATGTTAGCACGAAATTAGGAAGGTAAGGCAGTCTACTGTGTAATAAGATGAGATAATGGGTTGACCAGAGGTACCCCAAAGTTTGAAGCGTAGACGCCACAAGACTTTCAAGATTGTATTTTACCTTTCGAATAGTGAAGAGGCGGCAGTGGCATGAGATGCCATCACTTGACTCATAGCTGAAGAGTCTGTCTGAAGAAATATCAAAACAAGACGTAGCAAGATATGGAGCGCTTGTCTGTTGTAATAGTTCTCTACTTTGTGCTTGTCTTTTGTGCGCTTTTTTACCATAATGAATCTTTACCAACCGGCAGTTTTCATCCTTTCTACAAGATACAGAGTCCGCGCCCACGTGTTGGCTGTCTGAATTTTCACGATATTAGGCTGTGAAAAACCGTAAGGTGCTTTTGGGATGATGTTTAGCACAAACAATAAATTCCAAGTTTTTTTTTTAATGTTCCATGTATAATCTTGAAATTCGCAACCCATAATCCTCATTATTCTAGTTTTTTTTTTTTTTTTGTGACCTGATATACTTGCAATCGGGATAACGCAGGAAGTAATTTTTCTAGAAAACAACAACAACAACAATATATAATTATAGTTCTATCCGTGACTTAAGTATTTCCTTGTGCCAATAATTTTGCGAGAGGTCTCCGACTTCGGAAAGTCTGTTGTCTCTCCTTGTGTTGCCTTTCCTGCAATGCGCGATGTTCAGAATTTTAAATTATTGAGATTACATTGTTTTGAACTCCAAGCAGAACTTCTACTAGTTTCCATGCCAAGAGAACAACAAAGGTGTATAAATAGCATCCCTTTATGCGTTCTCCTTAAAGTTGATCTTTATTTCTTTTTTAGAATAAACAAAAAAATCAACATTTATTTGGGAAAAAATATGTACACGCGAAATCCTATATTATTTAGTTTTATTAATCTGAACTCTCCAAACATAGCCATATATATATATAAACATTCTGGTCGTGGCGCACCGACATTGAACGCTACAAGCCCCACAAAGGTTCCCTGCTGAGATTTTGCGTACAATGCATACAATGCATAGCGACGTCCCCGATGAGTAGCGGACGATTCATCAGCATTGAGCGAAACGTATTTGCAAAACTCTGAAGCGTTATCAGGTGTGACATGTGTACATGGCATGAAACCTTGCTCACATGAAGACTGAAACGCTCATTCTTTGTAGGTTTCTTCCTCGTCGAACCCCTGTCTTTCATTCAGAAAATCTGAAATGCCACAAGGTAGGGCGCATACCCAGGCCTAGTAAGACGTTTCTTCAACTTGCAGCGCCAACTGCACCGACGTCGCCTCCAAAAGACAAAATACGGTCACCGAAAGGTGTTTGTTACCCGTCTCTTCACCTTGCTCGCTGGTTGTAGCCCCCAGAGTAGCGTGAATTGTGAGTCGGACACGCCAGTGCAAAATTTCATGATAGAGTACATCCTTCAATCATGCATGCACGAAGACAAAAAGGTTAAGTGCGTGCCTGCGCTATTCCTTGCCCGGGCATCAAATGCTGATGAATGGCTGCACACGGCCAACGCTTGTTTGCTTTTGCAGTCCTCTACGGAACAGGTTACAGACCCTATTGTTACAGGGAAAGAGTGGAGAGGGACGCTCTTTCAATCCAGCCTGGAGAAAATGTGTGACAAGTGAAGTGTGTGTATGGTAATACCTGCTCAGGCTTGTAAAACTGCAAAGTAATAAAACGAAAACATTCCACGTTTTGTTTCCAGCAGTAACAGGGGTTGTGATGTCAACAAGGACTATTAAAAATACTTTGGGTTTAGTAAGTTCGCAATATTGACTAAACAGGAAATAATTAAACATGGAGGCCGCAGATAGAAGGAAATTTTCTTGCTTGCTGTCTTTATAGTTAATATTTTCTGTTTAGTCAGTATCAGAAATATTTCTCAGAACTTCATCACCGGTTTTGGCGAGAAATGAAACCGTGGTTGGAACATCCAAAGGCAGTTTATTTGTACAAATGTTCGAAGAGCACCATTTAATTCGAGAAGGAAATGCCGATATTTACACAAGAACTGTACACTTCATACAACGTAAATAACATCACCTGGATACGAGGTATTAAAAAGAAGGGGAACAACACAACGTAAGCTCAACTGTACCTTCTTTGAGTGCCCCAAATCTTTTTTATCTGGGAAAAAACTACCATTTCATTTTCCCTGCGGTTAGAACACAGATGAGGCGCAAAGCGTATGTAGAGTAGGAGGATGCTGTTGGACAAGGATGAGCCAGCTGTCGTATCACGTACGGTCTCCCACGCAGTCCAGGTCTCAAAAACCAAAGGAACCTTTTCTTCAGGGCCGAGGAAGCGAACACTGACTACTGCTCGACCGTCTTCGACGTTTTTATGTGTGTGTAATGAGGTTTGAGATAAACCTAAATTGATCAGCTCCTTCCGTTTTGTGAATCAGAGAAGAGACCACAAAGGGGATGCTTGGTCTTGGAGCAGCTAAAAAGGGCAACTCTGCTGGTTTCGATAGCCTTTGATTGGGATACAATGTAGCTCACCGATTTGATATGCATTTTTAAACGTCGCGCCAAAATCATTCAGTAAACAAATCGCGGAGTGACAGAATTTTTGGATGACATCATCCGGGTAAATTCAAGAACACGACCTTGGCAACACTGACATTTGTACACGGCTGTTGATGTCACTGGCGGGAGTCACTGAAGTGAAAGCTCGGGGCATTCATGCATTCAGCACACTCGCCGGTCGCGGAATAAAGACATGCGCGAAAGCGCATTTATTTCTTCCGAACTGTCTCTGAAAGTTCGACTCGCATGTAAACATTTGATTCCGACTGAGCCTGCGGACTAGCAGTCAAGTCCATTCGTGCCGTCACGTTTGGTCGCTAGGAAGAAAGGGTGAAAACGGAAAGCCACGATGGGTGTCGCAAATTTGATTTAAGTATCGCACTAACTGAGTATTTGTGCTGTTAATGAAAGTAAAGTCCGTGAAAATAAACAGCGTTTAAGAATAAGCTTTGACAGCTTTGACAGCTTTGAGAACGTACCCTTGGCTTAGGCAGCTCAAAACACCGGCAGGGCTCCTCTTTGAAAAGATCACTGAAGAAAATTAAATTTTTTTTATGTGTTTCTAGGTCTCAGATTTCTGTACTAATGCTTGTATCTCACGCTGTGAAGCATATCCTTGATAGGGAACAGTATCAACACAACTGCGAAGAAACCTTAATGTCAGTGTCTTTTTCACTGCGAAAGGGTGGATCAACATCACCTAGAATAATCAAAGCCTGTGAACAGCCTTTTCTACATCTGCGTCACATAATCACACTCGGATGGTGTCGACTGAGCAGTTAGGTCCGAGCGAGCTCAACTCCGAGCTTCTTTTAATGAATTAACCGGACACGAGGGCCAGCCGAAAACTGATTCAGTAATCAATACTCGTGGCCAGTGGCGTCACGAGGGTCAGCGGCACCCGGGGCGGTATCGCGCCGCGACACCCCCCCCCCCCCCCCCCCCCCGCTCTCGCGTGGCCCGCCGCGAACCCCCCCCCCCCCCCCCCGCTCTCGCGTGTATCGCCGCGACTCCCCCCCCCCCCCCCCAACCCCGCTCTCGTGGCCCGCCGCGACACCCCCCTGAGCGCTGCACCCGGGGTGGTCCGCCCCCCCCGCCCCCCCCCTCGTGACGCCACTGCTCGTGGCCAATTTGTGTCTTCGCTCGACCTGACTGTGATGGCGTCGAAATGCCAGTGCTTTGATTACTCAATATGATAGGTGGGTAGACCGTACATGATCAATAGGCTGATCACTCAACACCTCGATGGCCACCTGGTGGCATATATATTATGAACTCACTGGAACACCTCATCCAGCAAAACTATCGCGAATAGAGACCACTCAGAGAGTGGAGTCGTAAAAACCGGACTAACAGTAAGCATGCGACTAGGGGCACAGGCAGTTTCTCGTCCACGTGCAGTTCGTTGTCTCGAACCGTCTTCGAAACGCTTCATACAGTGGTGACCGCCAGCAGTCCCGCAGCAGGCTTGACGTCTTCCCTCTTCTTCCTTGTCCTGTCCTCGCCCACGGTGGCCGTCCTCAGCGAGGCCTCCCTCCTCTTCCGGTCCCTGGCCCGCTCCAGGTGCCTCTTGCGCTCCCCACGGGGCCAGTAGCGCCCGGTCTTGAGCTCTGAGTGGTTGTCGTCGTCCGTGGTCAGGGCGGCGCGTTCCTCGAGGATCCTGCGCTCCCGCTCCCGGAGCAGGCGCGTCCGGGCGGGGCCCCGTGTGATGTAGCGGCTGCCGTCGGAGCGCCTCTTGACTTTCCACTGGAGCGGGGCCTCCCGGTCCTTGGCCGGGCACAGGGCCTCCCGGAGCAGGCTCTGCTGCAGCCACATGGTGTGCTCCAGGTGCGCTCCGTTGGTGTACATGGTGGGCGAGGCGTAGCCCACCGAGCGCACGCACGCCGGCTCGCTCACGGTCTTGGGGAGGCGCCGCGGTGCGCCGTTGGGCATCTGGCAACGGCACGAGTCGCAGCTCCGCTGGCTTGCCACGTCACGAACCTGCATAAAAATATCATCTTTAGATGAGTATGCATGGCTTGCACGTGTTACTTGTTCTTGCCAAGAAACATTTCGGTGATGCGAAACGTATGCGACAGAAGGTGCGGGCTCAGCAGTGATGTCACCTCAACGGCCACTTGTGTGACGTGAATTCAAGCCATGTATACATTTGTAGAGAAGGAATATATGGATTGGCAGAAGGAGGACTGTCTATAACACGAGCCAGAAAAGTCGGCGTTTCCACGCAGAGAGCTCAAATTATCATCGATGGAGTATTTTAGTATTGTATTTTACATTGCGAAAATTTAATAAATAGCTCTACTCCTATAGAACATCATCCATGACACTTCCAGCGAAGAGTACCGACACCGACGACAGTCACCGGAGAGCCCTACTTGTGGCGCCATCTCCCGACACGCCCAGCAAGCGTTGGGACAAAAGCAGGCCAATACCGAGCGCTTGCTGCGCTTGTCGGGAGATGGCGCCACAAGCACGACCCTAGTTCTGCTTTGTGGCGCGACTTTAAAAAAGGTCAAGCGTTTTCTCATTTTCTCAGAACTGTAGAGCTGTCCTTTGTAATTTCAAAATGTAAAATCTGCAACTAAAATATCTCATGAAAATTTGCTTCAGTGGCAGAGGCTGATTTTTCACCCCGCTTCACAAATAGCCCGCCGTGTTACGTTTTCTATATTACATAATTATAATATAATGGATTGTACTATAGGAGAGTAAAATGCACATCATCGGTTTTTGCGAAAGGTTGCTCTTAGTGCATAAAAAACCGCAGAAGAGACAGCTATGATTTCGAGAAATATGACATAATTTACTCAAGCGCCATCCGTTGATATGACCACGTGGTATTGCTCGTGTTTTGTTTCGCATGGGCATTATGACTATTTTCTCGTGCTCGCACAGCAAGGCATTGGCAAACATCAACAGCACACCAGTAATAATAAAAAAAATATATTTACATTTGAGTTCTTAATAATAAGCTGAAAGAATGCACACTTTTATGTACATGTAGCAAACTAATTGTCAAGAAGGGTGCATTCTAGTCACTTGTTTTATCTTTTGATATCTGAAAGCGTTTCTTGGTTCCAACGAAGAGATAAGAAAGAAAGCCCTAAATCGAAACGCCAGTCTCAATGCAGGAATTTTCATGTTAAATCATCTAATGAGGAGCGGCGCACCCAGTACATTTCCTTTTGAAAAGTAAGTTTAGAGCTTAAAATAAACTACTGGAATCAAGGACTGAGCTTAACAATTTTGATTGTATTTTCAATGCGTATATTATTAACTCGTGTCACAATAGTGCTCCAAACCTACCTCTCCTTTATGCGCAAAAACTTAAGCATGAAAAACGAACTTTCTATTTTCTAGGAGGACAGCCAATATGTGTAAATTAAAAATCGGTCATCCTCTCATGTAGCTCAAACCTATACCACAACATATACCACTAGGTTCGAGCGTACTCCTTTGCTTTTAGAAGGACCATGCAAAGACATCGAATAAGGAGTATTCACTGGGCGCCATATTTGTGGGTGCTGTTTAGAGCGCATGCTCAGAACGAGCCCACATGAATAGGCTCCTAAGACCGGCAATCTTGAGGGTGCGGAATGCACGTGGCGAAAGAACTGTGGAAGCTCGCCATCAGCACGCGTTCAGCAGTCGCGCACACAGCTATGGCCGCCAGTGAATACTTCCTATAGGAAGTTTACTAACACTATATATTTTAATTGGGGCACAATAAAAATAGCACATAAAGGTAGGGAAGAGGAGTGCAATGTTTCCATAATAAGAGCTAATTATTTTGTTGTTGTTTTATTCGGGAAATGTTCTTACTTTAGCGTTATACGCGCAGGTCAGAGCGGTTCCTTGCTCAAGGCCATTTAACGGATAGGACGCCACGAGCAATCCGTCACAAGGCGGCTCGCGTTCGTGACCAATATTTGCGGTGACGGAAATTGGGAAACTGGAAAAATAGCCCAAGCACCAAATGTATCTTGAATATCGGTCACCCATGTGCGTGTCTAAGATCAACATTGACGGCACGAGCTGGCGAAATAGCACCTGCTAGCTTGTTCTAGCCAAGGGTTGTGGAAGTGAATGATGCTCAATCTTATTCAGTGTTTCTGGTCGCACGTAGTGCGTGCTAGAAAACGAACAGATGTTTTTCTATTATGAAGTACGATATTTAATGTCGGTATTCAATGCAACGAAACGAAGTTTCATGGCATTTTTAAAGACTTTAATGGCACAGATTGGTTTTAAGTACTTTCCAGAATACGAGGTTTACAACCGATGCTTGATGTGCCGTAAGTGATTGCGCGGAAAATGTCAGTTTCGGGTTTGTTTCGTTCACAATATGAGTTAATCCTTCAGAGGTTAGAAAGACAATCAGAGCAGTAAATTGCACACTTGAGACAACTTTTCCAGTTTTGAGGTTGATTTGGCAAATTTATTTTTACAGCGAAGGTGTTATGTGTTAGGACCTGGAAGAACAAATGCGTCCATGGATGTTGACAAAAAACTCCCGTTTAAACGGCGCTCCTTCGCTCCGATTGCTAGTGGAAAGTATAAATAAAAAGAGGGGGTAGCCCGCGTGAGCCAACCTTCCTTGGAATTATTAGATAGTGAGGCCCTGATCCCTTGTTATTATCTACAGTCACCGACTTGTCTCAGCTAAGAGTGGGCTGTGGCGAGGCTGAGGGCAGAACGCGCCGATCTAACCTTTTTTTCTTTCGCCTCCGCGATGATGACAAAGAGACTTGGGCTCAATCGGAAAACACTATCCTCGAGGCGTGCCTCGAAAAATTGGGTTTAGAAATTGCCCATAAGTGACCATTAGGCAATGATCACTTTAGTCACTAAGAATTGAATAAAGACAATTAAACAACGAAGTCGTGTACTATCGCGGACAATATGAGCTGAAACAGCGCTCCGGCCGGCGCACGGTACTACCTGCGCCGCCTGTCGCCTTGCTCCGCACACGCGGCGCACCCTGAGGCCGAGATAAATTCTCACTTGCGCTCGCTGCGCCACTGCGCTCTTCCGGCTGTCTGCAAGCGAGACGGCGGGTGCGACAGCGGGCATGTGTGTTAGGGCGGCGGGGGGAACAAAAGATTACACTTGTCGTCCCTCTTATGGAATTGATTTACTTTACTCTATCGCGCAGAATCCCGTAGAAAAAACGCTGACTGGTGAAGAAAAAATATTGAAGTGTCTTAAATTTCAGCTGCGATTATCATTTTTGAAAGTCACATCAAAAGACGTTGCAGGTTGTTTTTGTTTGATTATAGGTGCATGCACGAAGTAGGACATCGTAAAATATAGGCCAAAATCTGTATGCCGAATTTATTAGTCGGGCTCCAAGGGATTTTTTTTTTCTTTTTCAATGATCACATATTTTCAGAAAAACGGTAAGCATACATGTTACTGAGAAGGTTTTGTAACCTTGATTGGTATGAAAAGGTTCAAAAATATTATTTCTTTATTACTGGGCCAACGTGTTTGTTTCAAACAAACAAGAGACCAGTTTTTTTGTTAACAAATTTTTAGTCTTAATAAGGTGAGACAAGCGGTCATAGATTTGTCAGGAGAAGGAGATTGAAACTTAATCGAAAAAATATTTGCAGAGGATAATGTCAGACACAAAAGATTAATAGTCGGCGTGGAAGTTTAACTGCACTATACAAGAAGATCGGGATGAAGGAGGCACGCCACAAAAGTATGCCTGGTTAACGGCGTCAAACAGTGTGTTGCCACCGTAGCATCAAGCTTTGTTCTAATCGGCAGAAGTCCGGTTCTGGGCGTCCTGAGGCGCAGTAAAACTTGGAGAGATGCCGTGCCATGGCTACCTTGATGCGCCTCCAAATGTTTTTGATTATATTTAGATCGGCTCCTTTTAGAGGCCAAGGCAGCTTCGTCAGGCAGCACTCCTCGAGGAGATACGAGCGTGACAGCGCATTTTTCACTTCGGCGCTTTCTTGAAATGCGCTGAAAGGCATGCTAGCTGAAAATGTGACCATTGGGCCACACGGCACACGCATCGTGATGGTGGTTCCGTCGGCCAATATTTTCGCTAGCAGACGGCCGGAAGAGCGCAGCGGCGCAGTGAGCGCAAGTGAGAATTTATCTCGGCCTCAGGGTGCGCCGTGTTTAGGGAGCGATGCGACAGGCGGCGCAGGTAGTACCGTGCACAGGCCGGAGCGCCGTTTCAGCTCATATTGTCCGCGATAGTACGTGTCTTCACAGCAATCATATGTAAATCGTATAGATGTCGTATAGTTGTCGTAAATCTATCGTAAAGTTGTCGTAAATTTGTCGTAAAGATAACAGCTTCGCTGGTCCTCCATCTTCCCATGAAGGGGATGGACTCTAATTTTTTTTAAGATGCCGGTGGCTCCGTTTGTAAGGCACCTAAAGAAAAAAGGTTGCCAAGATGTTCATAGGCAAAACTTTAGGTAAAGACCCTGAATAGATGGACCGTAACAAATGGCTAATTGCATAAAATATCAAATACTTTCAATAAAATGCAGATACAACTATCGCTTACTTAATGCCATCCGTTTAATCCTCGCAAGCATTTCTGCTTTTTTATACATTATTTCTGAACTAGAAAAGCATTAAAGTAATATAAACACAGGCCGTGCAGACACATGCCCCATGTGTCTGCACGGCGTGTGTTTATATTACTTTAATGCATTTCCCCCGTTCTCACATAAAATACAACTTGCAATAATTACATTACAATGTACCATACGTGCTAAATAAATTTTGTTTAGTCGCAGCTTTCGACGATCACGGTAGGCACTACTCAGGTTTGGCTACCCGAGGTGTTCGTCACGGAACTACTTGCCCCTGTCGACATCCTTCTTGAATCAGATTGGAGATGACTTGCCAACGTAGATATTACCTTTCACCCCAGCAACGACGTTACGGTAGTTCAACTGCCTGAAGGAAACACGCTTGAACGTTGTAGCCAAAGCATATTAAGTGAGCTAACGGGTGAAACACTCATTGTATCGTTCTGTCAACGCGAACTTTTTATTGGCACAGTTCCTGTGTGTGCAACGAAGCACGGCGATAGACGTGTGAAGCTAGAAACGCGAGCGAGTGCCCCAGACACCGAACGTCTTGAGCACATCGAAGTGGCTGTCAAAGAAATGACTCAAGATGCAACGGTCGATCAACGGAACCAGCTTCGTCACATTCTACTGAAATTTCACTCAGCCTTTGTCGATGGCGAGAAGAAAATAGGGCAATGCCCCCATTCTGAACACTCGATTGATCTAAGAGAAAATATACCAGTCACATCTCGCCCATATAGATGGTCTCCTGCTGACTGCCAGTTTCTCAAAAGGGAAGTCAACTTTCTACTACTTCTTCTCTGCTTCTCTGCCGTCTCCGCCATTACGTCCCCTCTACGTGCCTTGCTGGCTCGTGACACTGATTTCATATGAACTGAAATTCACGACAAGATCGTCAATCACGTGAAGAGAACTTTGACAAGTCCTCCAATAATCGCAAACGTCAGGTACGGATGCCCAACAATAACTTATGTCGACGCCAGCACACTGGTTTCGGAGCCGTACTCGCTCAATTTCAAGAAGAGGGAGAACGAGTAATCTAGTATGCAAGCCGCAGTTTCAATGAGGCCGACTCGAAGCTCAATTCAAACACTCTCGAATCTATGGCTCTTCACTGGGCTGTCACCAAAAAATTCGCCATTTTTGCATGTGGAGAACCTCGATTCACTGTTGTCACGGACAACATGAGCCTTACGTACCTCGTGAAACAGGGTACAATCAACCGCAGATTCGCCAGGTGGACACTGGACTTAGCGAAATATGAATTCGATCTTGTACACCGATCTGGAAAACTCAACGGAGCAGCACACGCGACGCCACGACTTGACATGCCGGACAGAGCCCTGGAAGGCCTCATCAACAACAAGGCGGCTGGATGCACACTGAAGTGCTTGGCGATTGTGCTGAGTCAGGACACCCGCCTCAGGAGTTTCCAGATGTCTGATCCGGAATTCCAACGTCTTAAACTACTGCGAAACAAGAAGAACAGTCTCTTCGAAACTGACAACGGGATCCTTGTACGAAAACTGATCCGCAATGGACGACAAAGCACGCGAATCGTAGTACCTCTCGCACTGCACGACATCGTAATGTGTTTGTGCCATGATAAGGTCAGACATATGGACACAAGAAAAACTGCAGATCAGGTTTTGAAGCTCTACTGGTGGCCGTCCATGACCAAAGACGCCGCATGGTACGCTCGATCGTGTGACATATGTAGGCAAATAAATCGACGCACAACGGCCAAGGAAGGATGCCTTAACCTAAGAAACATCCCTGACGAACCAAACAAAGTGGTCGCGCTTGATCATTTTGGACCAATAGTAGAGAAAAAAAGGAAATATTTTGGTATGCATTGACCACAATACACGCTACGTCGACGGATCAGCTGTCCCCACTACGGCTTCCATCCACTACATCAACTTCCTGGCAAAAGCGCGGTACGAAGCCGACAAGAGGGCACCTTGTTTTAACTTCGGTGACTTCGTATACTGCATCAAAGCACCTCTGCGCGGAAACCTGGGCTCTTCATTTGAAAGATCGTACGAAATCGCAGAATTCAAAGTCAGCAATACTGTGTTGCTGAAAAGAGCCGTCCCCATAGAGGGCACATTCAACTCAAGACTAGCTAATCTACAACAGCTACGAATATTTGTCGCAAGATATATCGAGCAAGTCGAGCTATCAGACACTACAGTAGGACAGGCACTAGCAAACCAAGTGGAAACAGAAGCGCTGCAAAACACGCTTAACTTCCCAGACGGATCTCCCGAAGGTGTTGAAAAACCAGCTGGTTCAGCACACAACGGAGATGAATCGGACGCAGTAAGTCAGAATGCAACATCAGCACGTATGCCAAAACAACGAAGGCCTCCAGCATACCTCTGATACTGTATCACGAATTGAAGCGACGTACAGACTTGAATTAAGGACAATTCAAACTTTGTAGTGGGTCTTGTTAGCAGTGCTAGTAAGAAAAAGAGAAAGGGAAAAAGGACGAGCGGGATTAGGATGCACGAGCAAGGACGATATCGAACGATTTGTAACGCTTTGTGATTAAATTAGTTTTTCTTTTAATCCTAACAGATTTGATTTGATTTGATCTGAAAACGCGGTCGTCTCAGCACTCATCTGTCGGTCCGATCGCGGAGAGACAAAGATCGTGTAGGAATCCCTATTCCCTAATTTGAATGCGATAGCGACGATGCATACTGCGTGGTATGGCAAAAGCGAATAAGCCGTTTTCGCTTTTCTCTCCGCTCTTTCCTTTTTCCTCACAAGGTTCTTTGTGACGTCTCTTTTGGGGAGGTCTTTTCTTCTTTACCCTCGACCAACCGGAAGGCGCCGAGCGTCTTGCCGTCGGCGCGAGAGCGAAAGTTGACTCTTGTACATAATCGACGAAGTACGCGTACAGTTGTCCCCCGACAACGAAACGCGGCTTCTTCGGCTCTCTGATCGACGGCGCTTCGGGGTCCATGACCCGCCGCTCGCTCCGCCGCAGTGTGCATAGGGAAGATGTGTTTCAAACAACGCTGCTGTATCGGGATTGTCGTTTAGTACGGCCTTACAACTTGCACACGCAGCAGTCGATGAACCAACCCGGAGGGGCAGCTGCTCTCCTGGTAGCGTGGCCGTACGGTAAGGCGGCTTAAATTGTGCATCGGGTGATTTGCCTCGACCCTTTAAGTAAGGTAACCTCTCCAAACAATACAAAGGCATTCTCGTCTCCCGCGCGAGCTTACAGCTTTGAAGGGTTTTCCTGCATCGCGTGACCTTCGAGTGCGCTCATGTTCTCGAAGCTGTCAAAGTAGACTCCTGAAAGAGGCGGCACATCAAAATCCTCCTCTTTTAAGTTCTTACATTCTAGCAATGGCACACGTTTCGGAGGACGTGAAGAGTGAATCAGATAAGAGAATGTTGAGGTGGGAATACCTGGCAGTGGCCTTCACTTCCAGAGTCACATAATGCGTGAAAAGGGAGTGTTTAAGGTATGATCTCTTTTAAAATTATTCAGAAGGCTTTAAACTGTTGTCTCAGGAAGCGAAGACGAACGTTTATTTTTATCCATTTCCCTTCACATTGAGCGAGCAAACTAGGTGCATAGGTTACGCGACATTAATTTCCCCGCTAAATTTGGAAGGGAAACGGAAGGTGTTTAGGTCATGTGACATGGATTTCCCAGCCAAATTGAGCGGGGAAACGGAATCGGTACTATATAGTTCACGTGACATCAGGTACGTGACATCGAACATTTCTCTAAACGTAATGGGGAACGTGATTTGGTGTGTAGCTGACGTAACGTCTGGTCAGGTGACATAAATTTGCCGCTACATTTAGCGGGGAACGTGGATTGGTGTACAGGTGACGTGACCTCAGGTCACGTGATGTCAGTTTTCTCGCTAAATTTAGCGAGGAAACGGAATTGTACGTGTCACGTGATATCAATTTCCCCGCTGAGTGTGGTGGGGAAACTTAATTGGTGTAAAGATCACTGGACGTCAGGTCATGTGGCATCAAATGACGTCACGTGACATAAACACCAATTCAGTTTCTTCGCTAAATGTAGCGGGAAATGCACGGACGGAGAACATTTTAGGATCGGGGCCCGTTCCGTTAAAAGGTATTTGATGCTTTGAAACGGTCAGTAATGGGGAATTCCCATAGTGAAATGGTAGCGACTTGCGCCCTCAAGAAGATAATAATAATAATAATAATAATAATAATAATAATAATAATAATAATAATAATAATAATAATAATAATAATAATAATAATAATAATACATCTTGAATGCAGGAAGAAATATACATCGTTACAATAAGGTCCGCAAAAGCACGTGAATGCTTGTAGGCGTGACCTGACAACCAGCAGCGAAACTACTAACAATATCAAATAATGCAAAGCACAAAATAAACAGAAAAACGCAGTACTCTTCACCCGTACAACAATTTAAAAAATCGCACTTACAACACCAATTTCTAAGCTCTTTTTTTATCACTCCCAACGACTGTAGATGTAAAAGTTCATTAGGCAACAAATCAAAGTAGTGAGGAACGTAAAAAGACCGAACTCGCTTTCCGCAATTTGTGCATACCCTAAAGAGGCCGAACCGCTCTATTTTTCTCAAAACCTTTTGTTTTTTTACATGTTTCTTATACATACAACTATAATAATTCTTAACTAGTATTTCGTAGATATATAATCTTTTAATTGACAAAAGCTGAAGCGAACGCAAGTTTGACTCTGTTCTTAACTCATTCAATTTTGTTCCATATGCTAAATTTATACAAACGTTATGCAAAATATTATCTAATTTACTTCTTCTAGAGTTCGCACAAGAACCATAAAGTGTTACACCATACCGAAACACCGACTCTCCCAGAGCTTAAAAACCCTCATTCTCAAAGTCAGGTCGGTTACAACTTGCAAAGGATATAAAAATGCAGATACTGCGCGAAGTCGTTTCGCAAGATACTCAATGTGACTATTCCAAGGAAGATATTCATCAAGAAAAACACCCAAATATTTAATCGAAGATACACATATTCAAGCGGCATACAATTACATTTCTCGCAGTTAGATCGATGTAGAACCAGCGGTGTATTGAATGTTATTGTTTTATGAGGATTACGGAAACACATTAGTTTCGTTTTATCTATGTTAACACATAAACCAACAAATATGCACTTTGAAACCTCTCGAAACTCACCAATAATATTATAAGAAGATCGAGGTCTGTGCTCTTGAGAATAAACATGAATGACGGGCTATGTCACAGTGTGGCAGCATATACGTACATCGTGCTCCGACTAAAATGTTTTTTTGAGCTCTATGTTCATAAAGTATTCACTGTAGATTCGAGGGATCGATCTCCACGTGCTCTGTAGATGTGCCGACATTTTTAAAAGTGCTTTATTTCAATTTGCTTGGCTTCATCAGTCTGGGTTACTAAATAAGGATTGTAGAGGGCAGGTATCAGAGTCGTATGTAGGAATAGTTCGGTCAACAGGACAAGCAAAATTGAGAATATAATGGCAGTGGCGCAGCTATCACAAGCGAATATTAGCCTCGCGGTTTTAGATTCAACTAAATGTAACATAAAAATTCTATTACTTGCATCCCCCAAAAAAAAATATAGCGCAGCACAAGTGAGAAAACTGCTCCATAATAGAACACCCAAAATTGAAAACAGATTAAAAAAAGAAGAAGAAAAAAAAGAACAAGCACACACATACTGTTTCAAACATGAAGTTAGTTCACCAGGTTGCCCGAGTTTTTTTTAAAGATTTTATTGTGAAAGTGAAAGCAGCATGTAAAAGATGTCAGAATGTGTCTCGGCAAGCAGGCAGGCTTTGATGCCGGACCATCACGTGTACCGCCTTTTCAGTCACCGTGCAACATTTAACCCCACCCACGTTAAGACGGCGTAGCTTACTGGAATTTACAGTTTTCACTCACTACGACCGTTAGGATATTTCTCGCAGCCAGTGGTTGGCCAGGCAATCTGTTTGCGAACACTCCTACCTAGAACTCGGCCAGATGACATTCCCTCATGTTTGTACAAGTCGCACCAACGGATGGTCAAACTTTCTCTACATACGAACTTGGCAGGAATCGGAAGTCGGGCGTGGTACTCTATAGTCGAATAGAAGCTAAGAACGCGCCAAATAAACACCGCCACGTACAAGCCACGGCATCGGGTCACTCAGCACGCGAAACATAAAAAGCAGTAGTCATCATGAGTTATATGAGTCTGTGCAACCTATCAATACGCCAAGCCTCAGTAGCGAGCAATTTGCACATTGCAGAGGAACAGTGTTTGGCGGTAAAGAGGGTGTGGGAGGAGCCCGTGGAGAATTTTTAACCTGTATCTGTCTATAGTTTTTCTATATGCAGTGTTCACTAGAATCCATATCTATGAGCTTTGCAGTTAAGTGCGTGTTGACAGTCAGAGTTCGGCAGATATTTCATTTAATGTTTTATTTTATTTTATTATTCCCATTGTCAAAACTTTTGTCTATTGCAGATTATAAGTAGGTTTGCCCACCTGTACTACGGTTCCCCAAAACGCGTCTTCGAATGGTGTGTACAGCGTTCTATCCTGCCCGTACATCAAATGCGGTTCCGAAGTGACAACAAATGACGTCACAAAAACCGTCGCGTCATGCTGTCGGATACGGCAATCCTGGTGGTTGGGCATAGACCTCCCGACAAGAGGTACAAGCGAAACGTGAGTGTTCCTGCCGTTATCTAGCTTCAACTCCTGGCCGTTGAAACTTCCCTGGACACTCAAGCTGAAGAGGGACCTGCAACGGAACTGGCGTTCACCACCTCCACCACCACTGCTGTCACATCATCAGGATCGCTGCAGGCAACAGCATTACACTTCCATGTCGTCACCAGGCGGAAATCGAGAAACCGCGTTTCAGCACGCTGTAAACAGACCCGTCGGAGATGCCTACCAAGCGCCCACAGGTTGCGCTGGTGGCGACATGTGAACACACAACACAGCTACGGTTTAGGCCTACCTGCGTGTTCTTGCCCTGCCTGGGTGCAGCGGTGGCGGCCTGCCCGGCGGTCTCCCTGTGCTGGCTGGGCGCCAGGGACAGCAGCGAGCCCGAGTGCCTGCCAAGCTCCAGGGTCGGCGGGGACGACGACCCGCCCGTGTGGTAGGCGCTGGACCCGCTGTCCCCCGACGGGTCGCCCCACTTGGTCGCCGGCAGCCATTTGTCGCTGCGCAGCAGGGACACGCGCTCGAACTCGTGCGCCAGCACGCTGAGCTCCAAGTCTCGGTCCGGGGGAGGCTCCGAGACCTCGGCCTCGGACGCTTCTTCGGGGAACCCGTGGGGCCTCTGCGGCTCCTCGTCGTCCTCCTCCTGCGAGCGGGCAAAGGGCACCTTACGCTGGACGTCAGGAAATGTGACAACGACGACCTATGGGGAGTATTCATGGAACACCATATTGTCGATCCTTCTTCGCAGCCCATGCTCGGAACTAGCTGCCATTTGTCGCCTGGCAAGAACAACGGTCCTGATTGGGTGGAACTCACGCTGAACATACATAATCGAGTATTCCTCCCAATAAAGATACATACGGCGAGCAAGTGTTCTAAAATGCGTCTTTCGCGCATCGGAATGCAAGTGGAGCGTGCCGCCGATCAAAGGGCGAGATAGAGAACGCGTAGCGAACCCGCAATGACGGGGCAGCCAAGCGCGCGCGCGCGGTCATTGGTTGAGGTCGGGGGGGGGGGGGGGGGGGGGGGGGGGTAGAGGGGGACAAAATTATTTGGGGGAAACGAAATTACGTGAGTGTTTTTTTTTTTAGGGTAGGAGGGGGGGGGGGGGGTAAACAAAAACACGAGGTGCGCAAAGAGCAGACGAACTTGCAGGGCATATTTTCTAGTCAAACAATAGATTGGAGATAGTTGTGACCATGCGCTGCAAACAACCACCAACACTATAGCACCGTGTGAATACCGCAGTCCTTAAAGTAATTGACAGATTAAGAAATGCTGGTCATGGCGACCCTTACGTATCCTATTGGCGCTCTGCCGCCAATAAGATCGCGACAACGGTTGTCAAGAACGCATAAGACCTAATCACGGAACAAGAATCGTCAAGACAATAAATCACGCCCCGCTTTTCTTAAAGGGACCATGAAATGATTTTTTAACTTCTCTCTTCGAAGCGTTCCTTCTCAACTCAAAAGCGAGATTAGAAATTACGTCTACATTATCGAAATAATAGTTTTCGAGCACATTTAACTTACATGCTTTACATGGTGTTTCCTCATTTTCGTACCGGAAATACTAACGAATAGCCGAATTCGCTCAACATGAGTTTTTGCAGGCGACCAACAACCTCTGAAGAAAGGAGAGTACGTCTATGTCCAATTAGTGCTTTGCCAATTGACCTCGAAATATTGATAGTGGCCATATTTGCTACAAAAGAAATCCCTGAAATCTACAGAATGGGCCCAGCCATAGATGAAACCTAGTAAATAAAGCTCAGCCTTGACATTTATCCACAAAAATACGCTAAGCATTATGATTCAAAAGTTCACTGTTGTAGTGATAACGTTTTGAATTAGACCGCAGTTATGTACCCTCACGAGCTAACCAAGGAAATAAGGTACTGGGGACAGTAAAGGCCTCTTTACACCGTGATCGGTTTAGGTAGAGGCATTCCTTACGGAACTTTCTCTCGCTTAAAAGCAATGGGAATTTTTTTAATCTGAGTGAAGGCGCAATCACGCCACCCCTCCGGGTATTGCTTCAACGGTCCTGAACAACAGCTGTGCCCATCGTGATTAAAACTGTATGTCAATGTACTTAATGACTGCAATGCCATGATTGAAATATTTTTTTCTTACGATAAATAAACGCTTTTGAATGGAAAATATTTTTTCGAAAAGGCGAAGAGGAAGATGTGTTCTGCGTAAGTTCCTGCAGGCAGGCAGCCTCAATGTTTGTACGTCTAGCTAGTGTAGCGAGTGCACGAGCTCACGCGGCGTGACGCAGGAAAACGAACCATGTTTCATTGTAGGCGCGTGCGGAGACATTCGATTGCCTGTGTGAATCGCCACTAGGTTCATATAAAGGTCACTGGTTTTTGGATCTCCCGGTGTTCGGCTGCTTCTTCCCACATTACGCGCGGCTAGCCCAGAGCTACGCGCAATAGCTAGCCTGGAAATTTCTACAATTCGACCTCAGAGCGAAAACGCCAACACGGTGAGATTGTTGTGCCTCCTTGGATGGAGTTAAAGCGCTGCGGGAGGGATGAGGTTAGAGCGACCCCATCGAGCTGCTGAGGGAGGGGAAACTACCCGCCATGTAAAGGCCCTAAGAGAGCGTGCCTTTTCAGTCTAGCCCTGCCGTGTTCACAAATACGTAACGGCGCTACCTCAGTACTATAAGTCAACGCTGGCAATATCGCTGATCCTGCTTATGCAGCGCGAAATTTGCGTTATACTGTTGAATCAGTGCTGATAAAGCGCTGCAATAGTCCTGTTACGTTCCGGTCAGCGCTGCGTCAGCGCAGCTTTTAGTGTTCAATTAGAGCAGCATGGTATGTGTGAATCAACCTTTAGAGTACAGACATCTGAAATTAGCGATTTGCAAGGTGTCCTTCGCGACTCACCAAAGCGTGGGTCCTGGCTACGAGCAGCGTGAACTGAGACCTCTGTTCGGAGAAGAGCGCGATGGCCTGGTCCCTGCCCACGACGTCCGCCCCGTTCACCTGCAACCGAGTAAACAATGTAGTAATAATTAATGATGTCACGAACCTTTGGCGAACCTGAGATTCGACACCGCACCCCGAGGTTCGACTGCTTCGGCGAACCTTCGACCTTTCGGCAAAGTTTGACTTGGTTCGATTGATGAACAGTGTCGCCCGACTGCTACACATTGACAAACATTTATATATTTTGGAAAAAGAATAATTTATAAACCCCATTATATTATATCTAATACATTGATTCCAATGTCTTCACATTATACAAGCAAACACATATAAGTTTAATGGTTTAGGTACTTTATTTTCGTGAAACAATAATAAATATACACAATAAAGATTACACTTTCTCTCCGACGTTTCAAATTTTCGCACATGCGCACGAAAGTCGAACTTTAGTCGCATGTTAATCAAACTTCACGTTGGAAGTTTAAAAAAAACCCGAACCTGACTGAATTTTGACCTCGATTGTTCGCGGCATCTCTAGTAATATTATCTGTTGGAAACATGCAGATCAATGAACCACACTGAACAAGTGGGAAGAAAGGTTGTAACACATCCGGAAGACGAAATTCGGCGGAGCCGGGATTTTAAGCTCCCGGTCTAGTTATTACCGGTGAGATACGCTAAGCACACCTGTCCTTCCTGGGGTAATGATATTTTTATATACGAAGTTTTTCGTTTACCACATTGAACTCGGTAAGGAAAAAAAAAGCAAGATTGATGAAAAACGTTCTTATCTGTGCTAGAGACACATTGTAGCTACCCCTCTACATATTAACCGCACAGTTACCGCGCGGGTTTTCGGTCATTCCATCACATGTTTATCAAAACCGTCAGTCGTCATATACGTATTTTCTTCAGCCCTATCATCATGAACATCTGTTCGTTCTCCCCCAAACGTTATGCAGTTTACTCCATACAGATTACACGGCTGTGCCGATTGACGGTCTTGTTGACGCGTCACAAACTGACTGAGAGCGGAGGGAAAAACGTTACCTGAGGAGGGCATTCGAATTCGGTGCATATTTATAATAATTGCCTAAATCTACGGTGTAATTATGCGCATGAGAAGCTACAGTGAGCATCTACATTTTGGGTATTTTAAAATATATTTCATCAATTGGTTTTACCCAGTTTATCGAAGGTTGAAAGCGAAATAGCCCTCGTAAATGCTCTCTTTCATGAGTTACCACCTACCCTTGACAACGAAATAGAGACACACAAGCGCTCTAATGAACAGACCTGCAGAATCTGGTCTCCCTCTTGTAGCCTGCCGTCCCTGGCAGCAACGCTTCGAGAATCAATCTGAAAATAAGCACCACAATAAAATACGGTCAGTTCTTTGTCCGCAAGGCTCGTTTGATCCTGTCTGGCAATCGATAGAGCCAGGAATTTAGCGATATAGATAGTCGTTCCTCATACATGGCCACGCGATGATGGCTACATATCTTAATCTCCATTAGCAACCGTCGACCTGCGCCAGGAAATGACTGAGCCCATTTACCTATACCTTTTTTTTACAGCCCGGGCCCGGCAAACAATGCTAATGAGGCTACGACAAGCAGAGCTATAAATAGAGGGACGGCGGACATCCATTGAAACTGGTGCATCAAGGAAGGGACGCTACCGCCCGAGCGTGTGGTAGCTGTCACGTTTATAATATCATAAGAGAGAGAACTATGCCTTGCACTTATTGTGCACTATAGGTGGTTCTACAATATAGTTTTATACAAACTTTGATTAGAAAATCCCTTTGCACCTATATGACTCATATCTTATAATGCCGTATGAAAGAACTATATAACGTATTATTTGCATTTTTCTCAATGAAGGAAGCAGACGGCAGTTGGTGTTTCGGCATGGTTTCCTACAATACCTTCTCCGGGAGAAGACACATAAGCGGCATTGCTTTCTTTCACAATTTTTTTTTTTAATTTACAGATATTTCAATTAAATAGATGTGGCGCATTACACCTACAATATTTGTGCTTTCATGTATATAGGATGAGGGAGAATGTCTTGAATAACTTAAAATTGTCAAGTCTGGTGAAGAAGCGACTTAATATGAGACTTTACTACATATCTGTCTTTTCTATGGTAATATGAGATATGAGTCGTACGGGCGCATATGTTTTTTTTTTCTCAGTAGGCTAGAACAAGGTAAGAAAACCCATGACACACAGGGCTCAAACCCAGTTCTAAAAATGGTATTGGGAATTTAATGTGCTTGCCTGCAGTATTTCCTTGAGCTTCCAAGCGTCTTCTGACAGACGCGAGGAATTACATTATCTATCCGTCTCTAGCTTTCAGTCACTGGAAGGAATGATTCAACTTTTGCCGCCGTGTAAATGCTAAATTCTTTATAAATGCTTGCTTTCGCACAGTTTCCATACGGCTCTGACACAATTTGACTTGTAATAATAAGGAGAAAAAGAAAGAGAAAAAAAAAGAAAGAAACAAGGTTATCTA
Organism: Ixodes persulcatus; assembly: GCA_013358835.2. Classification (NCBI taxonomy): domain Eukaryota; kingdom Metazoa; phylum Arthropoda; class Arachnida; order Ixodida; family Ixodidae; genus Ixodes; species Ixodes persulcatus. The sequence goes on from JABSTQ010009180.1 coordinate 91,531, forward strand.
TCAAGAAGGGGACAGTGAATTCATTTAAACAAGTGCGAGCAAACAAAACTTTGAAAAAAAAAAGAAAAAAAGCATATAACCTTTTGCGCTGTTTGACCTAGAAAACATCTTGTATCCTATAGAGTAGCAAGGCGAGACTACTTGCCTACGCTAATCTCTCTACATTGTTTTGTTGCCCTCGTATGTTTGTAGGGTTGTAAGGAGCTAAATATGGAGCAGTCACAGTCAAACGTTGTCACAGGTTCTTAGTCACTCTTAAAAAAATAAAAGTGTTTTGATTCTTTCGCTTGTACGTTTAAACAGGTCAATCTTAAATCGGCTTACATGATTTTCGTATCGCCCTAGAAAAAAAGGCAAATGCTGGTTGGTCGACTGTTACGACATAATTTCTATAACCACGCGAACGTTAACGGAGCTGCGTACCTCTCCGATGTAGATCTCTGTCTCTTGCTCGTCAGGGTCTCCGTAGCAGAGAGTGAGGCCAAGTTTCTCCGCGCCATTTCGTTGTAAGGTAACTTCCTGAAAGAAAGAAGTGTCGGTCAGGCCTATCTTCATGGAACGTATGCAGAACATCTGTACAAGTTTTACCACGTTAACTGAAGAGAAGAAGATTCGCAGGAGATGCCTCTGAGCCTCATTCAAGATGATAGATGATTTCAGTTTTACCTGAAGGCTCAATTTACTAAAAATCTGACTAAGAGCTAGATCTTACACAAAATTAAAAAAAAAAAACCTTAGGTGCAAGTAACCAGAATTTTTGCTTTAAAACTGAGTGTAGGAATCTAGTTAATAATCCCGCATGAATCTTACATTTATCTTGTAGTATAAAGTAAAGTGGTTCAGCCAAGAGTTACAAATCCTACAAAACGTTTCTTGGTGTCAATACCGTACGATATTCAACCTTACTTTGTTTCACCCACCACGTCCAACAAATGTTATCCGTATCAAAAACGAGCATTTGCTCGTTTTTGATACGGATAACATTAAATCATCATCAAAAATTAAAAACAAAAAACAAAAATATAAACGTTCTGGACGCCGCAAAAAAAAGTCGGAGATATTAATTATAATAATAATAAACTAATAATAATAAACTTTTATTCATAGGAATACACAAATACATATAAAGGTCCTGCCTAAGCCAAGGGAGGCTTGCGTGGCATGACCTGGCAGTACACCCCAACCCTTACAGAAGCAGCAGGTCACAACAGGATAAAACCAAGTAGGAAACACTCACGAAATATCAACTGTAGATCTATCAGTTGGTGGTATCGAGAAATAACTTTTTCAGATTTTTTGAGCCCATGGTTAGAATTAGTTAAGAATAAGTAGTATGGTAGTTCATTAAAAATCGTTGGTACGTAAAATGACCTAATGCTCGACGAGTGACATTTATCGTAGAAGAATCGCCTTGGAATTAAGGTCATAAAAAAACGTAATTGAAGCGTTAGAAAATCAATTTGCCAGCCCAATCCTCTTAATGGGCTAGAATGTAGAATATTCCAATATTTTCTCGACAAATAAAAATTGCAAAACAAAAGTCATTTTATTTTGAGATGATTGTTACTATAAGTTCTACGCTAGTACAAACCTTGGAAATATTTCGTTTTATTTTATTATGGTGGGCAAAAATTAAAGATATTGAGAAAGGTTTCACGTAGGACCCGATTTAGAAACACTACCGTGTTATTGCCGTCTATAATTACTTCGGTGAATATAAAGACGTCTGCGTTTGTTCAGCTGAAATCAATTTGTTTAAGGTTTTCCTTAAAGTATAACTTCCCGGAATTATGGGGGTTTAAAAGATGTCCAGCGTGAGAGAAAGAAACGGCGGTGAGATTCGTTCCATTGACCAAGAAAAGGCGACCCTGACCTCGTACTCGATGTCACAGCCGTCGTCCTCATCCTGATCCTCCTGCTGTGGCTGGCTGCAATTCGACGCTGGCGGAAAGCCCCTGCAGACGCAAGAGTGACATCAATGTCGAACTACGCTAAGGGTATCTATGCTCTTTTCCCCAAATTTCTGGCGCCGCCACAATGATCACTTGTTTATTCGAGTCACTTGACAATTGTTCAGTTTTGTAAATACCCTCGGGGTCATAAGCATTATAAAAGGGAGTGGGTGTAACAATATATACCAACGAAGACAACAAAGGGTAATTTTACACTTAGTTCCCAGAGGCTCAAAACAGTGAAATGTGTTCACAGCGTTTTTAAGCCATTGATCATTAACATAGAATACAATAGAAGTCGGAAGGTATTTTCATTCCAAAGAAGTTTCACGGGCGAAAGAATGGTAAAATGCATTAATCTTGCAATTAGGGAAACCCACCTTGAAGTCATAATCAATGCCTGGTGAAATATAAAAATGTGTTTACGCGCCAGCGGCTCACAGGCGCCGTCTTAATGGTGCATTGAACCGCACGAGCTCTGTTCGCGACACTTACCGTTCCGCAACTCGACGTTTTGATATTTACGTACGGTGTTAGGAGATAATTGAGTTATTGTTTTGCTCCGTTTTGAACTGTTTCACGTGACATCAAGTCATGCGACGTCATTTCCCCCGCTGAACTTAGCGAGGAAATTTGCGGTTACGCTTTTTGAAACTGCACCTTATCTGAAAACCTTGCCTAAAACATTTGACATTAATAATTATAATGATAATAATAATAATAATAATAATCATTTTTTAGATTGTCCAAAACAACCAGAATTGATTTTTGATTAGCGCACCTCCAGAAGGACACAGTACAATTATATATGATCACACCCAATGTGCAAGGCAATGTGTATTCTATATTGCGTTGACTAGGAAGTTTCCTCAACTTTCGTGGTCTCTAAGGAGTAAAGAATAGCAAATATGCAGCTGAGTTAACCGTACTAATCGAATGGAATATTTGTTAGATCATCCCCAAAATAGAAAATCTTTGGCGGCGTGCGGATTTTGTCTTCCGGCGGTTTTGCAACAATTATTCATTTCGATCAGTACGGTTCTTTCATCTGCATATTCTGGATTATATTGTATTAATGTGTTCAGACATTAATATTTCGAGGTATTTATAACCATTGCGTTTGTTTCTACAAGCAATGGTTGGCTTACGCCTCAGTGAGATATCTGTTGAATTTACATTTATTGAAAATTTACTTCAAATGATTTGTTGACGTTGAATCACGTCACGGTTTATCCTAGTTTCATTATATTTTTAGCATGCCAATAAATACACTTTCGCCGCAGCTTCATTGACGTTTACATTATCTTGGATTGACTCTACCGCAGAGTAAGCACGGTAATCATTAGAAGATAGTTTAACTCATAATTGGGTGTCTTTTATAATGGCATAATTTAAAAAAAAAGAAACAAAAAGGCCCAAACACTGTGCCGAGGTATCCTCAAAGTTAGCGAAAAGGATCTCATTGCTAGAGTTAAACTACAGGTACAGGTACCCTTATACGGTCATCGCCGTACATTTATGGCCGCTATTACACATTTGAAAATGCTCGCCTAAACGCGAAACCGCGCACATGACGGAAGGTGATGCTATTTGTTTTGTATTTACCGAACTATAAACTTTATGTTAGCACGATGTATCGCTCCTCTATTTAGAGTTTAAAACTTTGAATCTATTTATAGTTTTGAAACTAGGCGCTCGGCGCACGTACTACGCGCGAAATGGTCGCTTTGCATGTCGGCTGCTCTCGAGGTAATGACAATTGGAACGCCGGCTCTTCTGATTCCGACTTTGAACGCTTCTCAGAATTAGAGTTTACCAACCGATGGGGCAGCTCGGTAAAGTGCCTCCGGTTCGGAGTCTGAAACCGGCTAACTCTTGCGGAAGTGGACGGCCCAAAATAAAACCGAATGGAAGAAAGGTGACAACTTTGCATCTTCAATATCATTGTTTGATGCTTCTAAATCTGAACAGGTTGCAAGCAGAGCATGTGTTTCCGCTACGTAATGAACGAAAAAAAAATCTGCGATGACAATTTTATTAAACAATTTCTTTAGAAAGAAAAGCCGAACACTGAAAACAACTTTTTTGGAAAAAAAAAACAAAAACAAAAAAAGAAACCTCCACTGTCAAAGAGTTAATAGATGATTGCACGTTACGCAAGGACGTTGACGTCTTTTTACGAGTCTTCTTTCTTCAATGTCACTGGTTCAGCATCGTGATGACCAGTGGCATTGATGACGAAGATTTTTACAGAGAGTGCACTCGTGGTGCACTTCCTGTACAACGTCCCGTTGTAGTATGGCGGCAGCTGAGCTCAGATGGTACGCATACGACCGAGGTGAATAAACGAGTAAGATGTGACTTGGTCCGTACACACCTCGGCCAAAAATAACATGATGTTCATCTGGAGGCTGCTCGCCCACACTGAAGCGAAAGTGCGGAATTAAGCGAAATCAGGAAGCCCCCTGGTCAAGGATGTGGCTAATCCGGAAAGCACAAGGACGAAAAAGGTTGCAGAGCGGGCCGACCCTCTTCTATTCATTTCTGTCTCTTTAGCGATCTGAGAACGGTCTCCAGGATGAGATTTCAGAAGAGTGAACCTTGTTATTTATTCCTTAGAAACGAACAATGCGTTGCCAAAACTAGGACCGCCGAAATGTGTACACTAAACGTTTTTACACCCTTAAGGGTGTCAATCAACTTTTCCCAGAGCTTACATCCTGAAATTGCTACAGCGCGTTTATGGTGCTGGAGAACACCCTAAAATAGAGTGCTGGAGATAAGATCAGCATCCTTGTCACATTAGACCGGGGTGGTTCACGAAACGAAAAGAGCTAAGACAAAAAAGCGAAACAAATAAAAATTATATTTATTTACAAACAAAAACCCAAACTGAAGGTTCAAAAAGCTGCTTCAAAGTTTTAAAGAAATTTCCATATAGACAGTCACGTCGCCGCGTAGGTGAAGTTGGTGATGGTATGCTGTCTCCCCTTTGAATTTTGGCCGTCGGCGAGTACTCTAGTGCCAGATAAAATTGTCCGGGATGGTATTTTGGGACGGGACAGGAGCTTGCCGGGTGCTAGGTCGTGGTCAGAAGTCGGTATACTCGTCTCGGGATGTAGCCGAAGCTCAGCCGTCTCGTCTAAAATAAGGGGCTTCCCACAGCCCCGGTATCTCTCTTTTCCTTTTCTTCTCTTTTCGCTTCTTTCTTTTTGAACGCACCTTCTTTGTTTATTTAATTTTTTATCTTTTACAACCTTGACAGTTTTAGAGATATGCTTTTCAAGAGCAACGAAAAATCACGCAGGTGCGCCGCATGCAACAAATACAGCTGGGAGAACAAAAACACGCAAAGATAGAAAACACAAGGAAAACACGGCCTTGTTGACTGCTCGCCCATCTTACACAGCGAGGGTCCGAGAGATGAAACCTATTTGAAATAAATTTAAAAAATATAAGTTTCACAGAATCTGTAATTGTAATTTACCACGAAGGATCGCCTCGGTGGTGTATCGGTGGTGTATCTTCTTTTTAAAAATTAAAAAAAAAAACTTTCCTAAATTATTTAAAAAAAAACGCTACTTTTGTTTACAGTTAGTATGAAGCTAAGATTTTCTTTATCAATGTGAAAAGCAAGGCATGAACGTTTGGTACGTTTGATCTAACTAAAATTAAAAAAAAATGGGTGACCAAAATAATTCTGACTTTGTTCTCGTTCCCTGTTTTGCCCAATGAAACGCTCCGATGAGCTACAAAGACGTTTTCTCTTGTTCGGTCTAAAAAGGCTTAAAGAACATTTTTGTTTTTTGTTGTAACTTTTGACGGAAAAGGATTTTTTGTTGATAGGGAAAAATAATTAGCCAGTCACACCTTTCTGATAAATTAGTGTCCAAGCATGCGAAGCTTATTTCTGCTATTTTCTTAAGAATGGGTTCAATCCGGTGGGCTTCCGCTGAATAATCGACAATTGAAAGGCACACATCGAGTCTGTGAAAGCCTCCGCTATTATTAAGGTTCCAAAATGTCTTTTTAATAATATGTTATATTTAAAGTATAGATTGTAGACACATTCTACATGTTAAAGAAATAATTTTCTTTAAAAAGGTATTGGTACCGGCAATAATAATTCGACGTCCGTGATCACTGAAGCATCCCCCGCTAAAGCGGATATGTTTTGCCGTCCGCGCACGCACCACGGAACTTTTTTTAGGTCCATTTTGGAGGCTTCAACAAATGAAGGGCATTTTAGGATTCATCGCAATATTTCAAAATTATTAAGGGTGTTTTACTAGAAGCAACGGTGCTGAAAGGATGTAGCCATAAATGGAAGTCGCTCGAACACCTTTCTTAGACCCTAAAAGATGTAAAAGTTTTTAGAGTGTAGCGCCAGGGCTTGGGATGGGCTATCAAAGATTACGACCTCTCATCTGGTCGAAAGGAAAAAGAGGGAAGCATATTCGCAATATAGGTATCATTCTCGTGTTTCTCCGTCACTCAAATACAGCAGACACTTGAGTGAAATGCGTACAGCGCAATCGACGAGCTGGTTGAACGCGGCCCGAAAGCATCCTCAGTGGCGTGGCTGCGGCATGGTACACAACCTTGTCAAAAACGCCAAATCACAAGCCAGTGACAAATATAAGTTACCTACGATTTAGAAAAGCGGAGAATAATAGACGAAACGATCACACCAGCTCACATGAGGGACCCCGCGCTTTGAAATTACTGCTGCTTTCGTTGTCGTTCTTCCCGAGACGTGGCGCCACTGTTGGGGTTCAAGTTTAAAGTAAAAGAAGAAAGCTTTTCGGTAAAATATTGGTTCGCTCAAAAGGCTCGTTGAGCGCAATGAAATGACTTACGTTCAATAGTTTGTCGCATCGATTTATAAAATATCATTTCTGGCTTTTCCGGAAGAACATTTTGAGTTTCAAAGTCAATTCACTCATACGAAAGTGTCTTTCAAATCATTCTCAAGCAAAGATATAAAACGCGAGTAAAGTGCACTCAAAATTATGAATTTATTTTCTGGGCATACATTTTTGTTACAAAAGAAGCCAATTTCAAAATACATAAAATTGAAAGAATAAAACACGGAGGACAAGCACAGGACAACCACTTTGTGCTTGTCCTCCGTGTTTTATTCTTTCAATTTTATGTATTCATGTTCAACCCGCTCGCCTTCACCAGTCCAGCAATTTCAAAAGTTAGGTGAGCTTAATATTAAAAAGAATACCATACATTCGAAAGCAGATATATCGTCTTAATCTTACGAGCCCCCAAATATTTTTTTATAACTTGTATATATTAGATAAAAACGTAAAAGTTTTGTTCAAAAATTTGGAAACCAAGAAGTCAGTCTGTATGAAAGGCCTGCCTGAAAAATTGCCTTCTGATCACCAGAGCATCGTTTCGGAGTGAGATATATTGTGTTGATATATTAGAATTTTTCTCCAATGAGTATCTTTTTCTGTTCTATCTTGGTTCACATGAAATTAGCCGGTTTTTGCTAATACGGTTTTAAATAACGGCATGGCCGGGCAACTCGATCTTCACATGCAATCAGCAGGTGTGCTAGCTTAGCTTTGACAGCAAATACTTTAATACATTGTTAAAGGGGCACTGACAGGGTGTTTATGCTCGCCAAGGTTTTTATTTGTACGTGATATGAGAGCCCGACTACCCAGAACACAATTTGCGGCTCGAAATTTGTTTTCTTTCCGCCCGAAAACCGCCGATCGAGAACTGCGGGTTTGAGTCGCGCCCACACTCTCCTCCGTGGTCACATGCCATTTTCTGTGGTTCAAACACAATTATCAAAGATAATTGAAGCCGTGGGTCATCGAAGACACACACTCAACACTAAAAATACAAAAAAAATTATACCAATTTTTTTTTTGCTTCTAAAATGTTGCAAATACGTTGATTGTGAAACAAGAAAGAAGTCGTATTCTTTGTGATTTTTGGTAACTTGCTCCCCTTCTATATTTCTTCTTCCTTCCCGGTCCAGTTCCGGTTTCGAGCAGTTGCGTTTTTTTACTTTATTAAATTTATATGTGTCACTGTAGCAAAATATTGATTGGGTAGTTTTCTGACACCATAAGAGATCGCCTGGCAAAACATACAACAAAAGCTTTTTGCGGTGTCAGTGTTCCTTTAAAGGGGCCCTGCAATCATATTTAAGCATCTACCTTTTTTTTTGATGTTTCCAGGTCTCTTGTGGTTCGGGCAACCCAGCTAGCACGGGGAGAGTCACTCAATATCAGTACGTCATATTTTAAACGGACGACGCGGAAACCTCCCCCTCCTACGGAAACGCCCCGTGGTGCCAAATGCCCGCGACATGTGATGAATTCGTGACGTCGTCGGTCCCGGTCAGCTGCTGCCTTACGACTGGTCAGAGCCGCTAAAAGTTTTTTTTTTTAGTCGAAATACAAAAATATAAGTGGCGCGACTCGTTTCAATTGTGTATGAAAGTAGTTTTTGTTCGGTATTTTAGATGAGAAAAGAAGCAAAGGCAGTTTAGAATAAAGGGCGAGGATAGCTGCGTAAGTGCACCATCAGTGCACTTAACTGAGAAAGAGTTTGCCTTTTTGTGTCGGGAGCCTGAATTTGTGTAGAAATAGTAAGTGTGTTTCAATAAACGTTCAGTTGTCAGTTAGCGCTTGGTCCTGTCTCGTCTTCCTCGTGTCCTCGTTTCTCAGGCGCTTAACAAGTTAATCATGTATCAACTAGCCCACCTATCCATTTTACTGCAGTTTAGAAAGTACAGAAACGGGAAACAACCCGCGATGACCCATCGACATACCCGCCACCAAGCGGTGGAAAAGGATCCTAGCAGACGACGCACGACGCCGGCGGCACATTTTGCAAGAAGCGAAAGTACGAATTTGGCTCCTGTGGGCTCGCGCCACTGGAGACCCACCCGGAACCTGCCCGAAACTTGAGCGTCGTCGAGTTGGGGCCGAGAGGCTTCGCCAGCGCGCTGCGGACGCTTACGAGTGTCCTCGTGCGGTACTACTCCCAGCTCCGCACTTCTATCGAGCATTCGGAGCTCAAACTCCGAGAGACCCGGCAAATTCCTGCCGGCAAGCGCGGTGGAGGGCTGAAACAAGCAACGAGCCGTTGACGAGCATGCGGCTGCAGGGGAAGCGATTATCAACGTAAGCCGCGGCCGATTGGCCAGTCGCTTCGCTTCTACCATTGGCGACCCAAGCCAGGACCAGGGACGTCATGAAGGAGGTTTCTTTTTTTTGCTTGTTTTGGTAATTTTAAGTTGCCTATAACTTAAAAAAAGCGAATTTTGAGAAAACAAAAACAAGTTTCACTAAGCTACAACATTCAGTGCGCTCAGGTTCGGTGCGAATTAGAAACCAGTCTACCCAGAGGCGACTTTTTGTAGTTTCGAGTAAGAAAAAGTGATGAACATGAGGTTATCATTAACCCTTTAAGTGCCAAATTTTTCCCGCACTGTTGAAAACAATTTTCTTTCTATGCATAAAAATCTTTAGCATGATTTATGAAGTATATTTATTAATAAAATACACACTAATCTATGAGCTCAAAGTTAACATATGTCTGCATGCCTCCAACCTAGGATATAGTTTCTAATTATACCATTTGAGAAGGTACTACGCAAAGTGGCACTCCGGCCTCCTAACCTGGGGTAACTCTTTTCTTAGAGTGGCCTTAACCGACCTTTCGTATTCCAAACGGGGACTTCATGATTGAGTTTATTAAGCTAAATTAGTATATAGCTAATTAGTAGGTCTCATTGCTTGCCATAAAGCGTGAGGTTGAGCGACATATAGGTTCAGGCTTTCTGGAACAATGGGAGCAAATGGAGACAGAAGTCCCGTAAACAAAACATTCCAACATTCCGTCAACAACTGTTATTATAAAACACATCGTTGCTTGACACGCAAAAATAAAATGGACAACCCAGTTGCGCTGTTGACTAAACTGTCGACTAAACTTTACTAAAATCCGTTCACTCAATTTTTATTTATAGGTTTTAGGGGTCACGTTGCAATTACTAGTATTTACGGCGATTACCATTAGAGACCAGACAAGATAAAATAATTTGATTCATTGATCAATTTTCATGTTCTTGAGTGCGATTTGTAAATTGCGCACAGAAAGAGCGCCGCAAGTTGCGCCAGCGATTTCGCTTGCAGAAGTGACGTAGTCGTTTCAATCATGTCGTCACTCTCTCGGCAGCGTGTCCTTGATGGGCCCGCCGGCGACACAAGTGGCGGTGTGACTGAAACGACAATGTCACTCTTCTAAGCGACATTGTGGGAAGGACTTGCGGCGCTGTTTTGTGGCAAAGTTTGTAAATCGAGCTAATTAAAATTGATTATTTAATATATAAAAAAATACATTTTCGTAAATTCTTTTAATTTGTCTCACCGGCAATAATAATTTCCGTTAATGTTGCAATTGTGACATGAACCCTAAAACCAATAATGAAAAAGTTAATTAACGATGTTTAGCGGTTTAGCCAATTTATCATGACGATTATCCTCACCCAAATCTGATAAATACATAACAAAGACAGCACCCCTCGAACTCTCCACCCATTTAAAAATATCTCTTCGAATTAAAATTGAACAGACTGCATACATTAAATGGCTCTGTGTTGAGTGGTCAGTTGTACCCTTGAAGAACATTATTGACTCTTTATGCAAGTTTTATAAGATATTCGATTCGAATGTTTTCAATAGACCCTTTCACAAACGCATTGCCATCTAGTGGATGAAATAACACTCCAAATTGTTGTATGCTCATGGCGGATGAAATCTGGTACCTCATCGACGGTAGACGTACGAAAGTTACGGTGTTTTCCGGTCAACAGTTATTTCTCTATTTGCTTCTGTTTCGACGGTATCACGAAACTACACTCTGTATGCAGTACAAGGCGCTTATAGTTGAGTAAACCTCTTGATAAAATCACATGTCATTGTCATGAGCTGTCTGGGGCGTGCCGAAGCCAAGCAGTCCAAGGACTTACATGGCAGCCTCAAATGCGTAGCGCATAGAAGCTTATAAGTCTCGTCACGGTGGCATCGAACAACAATACAGCGAACTAACGGCTGGATGCTCAGGCTCCGCTTCTGTCTTCATATCCTTACTTCACCATCCATCAAAAGGCCGTCATTCGCGTGTACAGATGATACACACTTTGGTGATAATAGCTATTGAGGTGGCCAGACGGAATTTCGGAAAGGGTTTATTACCTCATTATTTCTGGATTGGAAACATCGTGTTGGTGTATTGGTCTTCCATAGAAACCGGAAACACGAAACGACAAAGAAACGGACAAGAAACGACAACAGGACCTGTTGTTGTTTTCTCTCTCTTTTATCGTTCCGTGTCTCCGGTTATTATGGAAGTTCTTCACCAGCTCACCTGTGTTTTTACCCTTTCTTGGTGTATTGGTGTACAGACAATGCAACCTCGGCGACGTGAAGAAGTATAGGAATGTCATGTTTTGAGCAACTTATTTCGCTATGTTTCATTAGGTAAACCAGCTCACAGAGTGGTTTTAGTTTTACCAATTTTATGATGCAGCTTTACAATTCTTTCTCAGTTACATCTAATGTACATATAAAAAATGCGGGGAAGTTAACGTAGAGTATTAGTGCAATAAAAGGTTCATCTTGGCATGTCGTATGTTCTAACTAACAAAATATAGTACTCAAGGCGTTAATACTTCTTTATAGAGGTTACGGCTAGACTACGTACGCAGCCTCTCCGCAAAGATTTTGCTTCGTTTAAAGAAGAACTATCGTTGTATACATAACTGAGGTAGTTTTTAGTGAACCTGAAAGGCATCTGTCCTTTAACCTTTCTGCAGTGACCGCAAGCATAATCTCTTTTCGTGTTGTCTGCTTTCCGTCAGCGCTTTGGCACGCCTCAACCGAACCTGCGCGCAAAACTACACGCTATTAGTCTGAACAAAAACTAACATACTGGCCCAAATTCGGCTCTTCTAGTCGTGCATGGGTAAAAGTGAATTGCGCTGCAAATGCTGGCGGGAACTCGAATGATAATGCAATTAAATGCAAAGGTGCAAGCGAGCTCGGAGTCCGGAAACCAAGCTCTGAACCTACAATGTACTATTTATTGTCTGCATGATATGCGAGCTTGTCTATTTCACTGAATGAGGCTGGATGGCTTGCTTTGCAGTAACTTTCTATGCTTGCTTTCGTTGACACGGACAACGGCGACGTGTTTTTGCTTTTTTCATCTCCCTCAAATGATGAGGGGCTAAGGTGACCATTTATTTCATAAAAATACGACCTCTTATGTTGGGAGACTGTCTGTTGTACAGCTGGTAACTTAGTGGGTTGCTTTTGTTTGAATTATTGGTAAATGTTTCTTGGACCAACTTTCCTTTGGGAGCGCATTGTAATTAATTACTAAAAAAATGACATTAGTGAGTTTTAGTATTGAATATGCGAGCCTACGCAAGCGCTATGCGTTTGCGTTAGCGTTGCGCGTTCCACGCTGCGCATGCGTGAATTCGCTATGCGCCAATCCAAGGCCGCGGTTTGGGCTCCACGCACGTGCAGTGTGTAACACGCAACGAACGCAAACGCACAGGGCTTTCGTTCGCTCCGTATTCGCAATATTAAAACTCACTATTCAAGAGGAATTGGACTTGGCTTGTGGCGTGGATCCCAGGTACATTAAATATTTTCGTCGCTAAAATAATAGTTCTTGCCAAAAAGTTTTTTTTTATGCCTTCGCAATAGGACTTTTGGAAACCTGAGTGGGGGAGGCAGGATTGACTGAAACGAGAAAGGTAATCGTCGGCGACTGCGTTGACGGGAATGATGACCAAGTCCGCTGTCCCGGGTAAACAGTAGGCATTCGATCGCTTTCGTCGAGTGTCAAAAAACAATTATTGTCAAATAGGAGAGCTTGTTTCACGCTTCCTTCTTTTACAAGGGTCGTCATCGACGCTGTTTTTTTGGCAGGCTAAGTATAATTAATAGCGACATGAGAAGCTCAAAACGAATGGGAACTGTAACCGTTCTCCGAATGAGAATGAAGAGCAAATGCAATTCACTGTATTATAAGTTTCAATAAATCTTACCTACTCTTGGTTTGAGAAAAAAAGGCAGAAAACCAACGAGGTAAAAGATGTCAGAATTTTAACTTGACAGATGCCGAAGAATGAACGAGCGGTTACACTTTATGGAAACATTTTCGTTTTGTTTTATATAATTATAATTTATTATTTATAGTAATTTTGCGCAAATAACGGTTTTATTGACATCTACTTGTTTCAATCTACGTGTTTGTCGTTACGTTTTGCACAAATAAATGGCTCTGGCATTGGCCCAGAGAACATCTGTCAATTTGCCGTCGTTGTCTGCGGTATGTAGTCTTCTGCGAGAGAATCTACTTGACGTCAATGTCGCTATATTGTCTGCACCGCGAGCATAACACTTTTGACAAGCGTTTTGAAATATTGTGTTAAGTTCAATTTTGCGCGGTTCTTTGTCACCCCTCAAAATGTGAGAGTTTTAATTGTAAGTACGTTATTTCTTTTGTAAAACCTAAAAGCCTTTTACCTAAAAGTCTAAAGGTTTTTAGCCTAAAAGCTTTCAGGCTAAAAGCCTAAAAACCTAAAAGCGTAAAGGCTCGATTTCCGAGCCACAAAATGAGACAAAGAGAAATTAGAAAATCAAAAGCGAGACAGATTCCCTCTCTACTAAAATCTGATTGTGTTAGACTTTAGCGGATACATTCGCTTTCCCAATGTCCTTGTGACAGGTGCAAATCTATGATTTTTTTCTTTTTACATAGAAAATGTAAGAGGTCCTGCAAAAAGGTCGGATAAGGGCGGATAAGTTGTACGCGTTTGCCACTTTAAAGCACGGTTTCTCTTTTTCTGAACGACATGGCTTTAGGTAACACGTGTAAATCAGTGCGAGATTCTTTAGAGGAATCACCTGCCTCGTCGTCCGGGAAGGTATTTTATCTCACGTGGAAATTATTGGGACACGTTTGCGTTAGGTAGAACATGATATGTCTGAAAGGTGTTCTAGGGTCGTTCCAAACTATACTCGAAAGGGTGTTGCCTCTGTTTATGTTCCTCTTCGAGATTAGTTGGGATAAACCTTAGAGACGATCAGCGAGCTTGAACATTCAAAATGTACTTTAAGGATTTCTACGCCCAACCGCCGGTATCGCGACATCCGAGAGCATAACAGGCCTGCATCTGTGACGCGGAGGCATGCGGTTTAGAGAAGCCCGTTTTAGCGAACGCCGTTTTACCGACCCCAGTTTATTGAATCCCTTTATAGAGAGCCCAGTTTGTAGAAAATGGCGATGAGCCTCTCTTTAGCGAATTGGGCCGCCGCGAAGCGGCGTGTACGAGTAAGTCAGGTGAGTTAACATTTTTGTAATGAGCTGCCGCAGACTGCCGCCGCGAAGCGGCGGGAGCGCAGCGGGGGGTCTGGGTTAACACGCGCACCAGTGATACACGCGAAAAGTAAAAAAAGCCTTTTTTAAAAAAAGCGTCCCCTTTTCGATAAACGGCGTTTCTCTAAACTGAGGCTCTGCTTTCTCTAAACCGCGCTTCGATAAAACGTGCCCGTTCTCTAAAACGTGCTTCGATGAAATGGCATTCGATCAATTGTAGTAAACCCTCTGTGACGTCATTTGTTGCCTCTTCGGCACCACTTTAGACGCGTTGGCGGCAAAGGACGCTAAACACGCCCGTCGAAGACGCGTTTCAGGCACCGTAGCGGAGCGGAAGGGCGCGGGAGTTCGGGTTGCTCGGCAACGCATGTCGTACCCTCGGCAGGCGTCTGCCCACGGCGGCGTCCACCACCCGTCGGTCTGGGCCGCGGCGTCGGCGCTCGTCCGTGCCCTGGGTTCTCGGGGCTCCCTCCGCAGGACCTCGACCACGATAGGCTCCGAGGCGGCCAGGAACGCCGCCACTGCCTCCTCGTGGGACGCGCTAGAAAGGTCCTGGCCGTTCACCTGTAACGAGCAAACACAAACGCGTACTTTCTCAGGAGGATATCCTCGAGTCGTGCAGCTACGCGTTGCTTTAGCACCAACACGCTATTCACCAACACGCTATTTACAAGCAAGCCCGCGTTCCGAGAATCAGGCTTCTGCGCGTGCGCAGAAGCAAGATTCTCGTGAGATGAAGCTTCTGAGTATGCGCTGTGCGTGACGTCATAGTCTAGTTAGTGTATAGACAGACAGTATTTAAGCACGCGAGGCTATCGAACGAAACCCTTAACCCAGAGATTTGTCCGTCCATGCATTTGTGCGTTTTACCGATAAATGTGGCGGGAAAATTGACGTGACGTGACGTCAGGGCATCACGTGACACAAAGATAAAACCATGACGTGACGACGTCACGTCACGTTGTCGGGATTCGGGTTAAGTGACGCCATGAGGTCGCGTGACCAAGCCACGTCACGCCCGTTTTTGCGCTATTTATTTTTTTTTTTTTGGGGGGGGGGGGATGAGTAAAGGAACATGATCTTGTTTATTACTTGAAACGACTGCTTATTTTTTCTAGACAAATTGAAACGATCGTTCCTTAACTAGTGCGTATGTGTCTTATAGAACTTTGGAGATAAAGTTTGTCTGATATATATATTTTTTTTTAATCTCGGGAATAAGAAATCACGAAGAAAGCTATACCAGAAACACAGCAAGTAAAGTAGTTTAATATGATAAAACCCTTTCATCACCCAAACCAAAATAAAAAAATATCCCAAAAAATGCGCCGAATACACCGGATTTCGTCAAACAAGCTTTTCCCATACCAGACAGGATTTCTTCTCTTTGTTTTAACTTAAGCCGTCGTGATCTCGCTTATGGCGTCTAAAGTTTCTGTGCTCGTTGTTTTGAAATCAAAACAAAACAGCAAAACATCCGAAAAAGAATCGACTTTACAGAGAGGTTGGAGGGTAATGATTCCTTTGCACGCATTTTGGCAGCATCTTGGCATTCTTTGCGTGGAGGCGGAGCCGGCAAAAAAACAACTTGGCTGCCGGCACACGCATTGACTGTTTGAAGTCAAGCAGCAGCATTTAAAGAGATGGTTGTAAAAAGGGCAGGTGGAACGACGTACTCGAACATATTTTGACCTGATATAAATCACATAAACACCCTGTTGAGTAACGCACTAGTGCTACCGAATAAGCGCTATACGTACATATATTGGGAAGCACATTTTGAAGAGATAGCATGCAAGATGTACCACAAGATACGTAAGCACAACGTAGTTACACTTCTCATGTTCTCCTGTGTGCATTCGTTTTGTGCTTGCGGCATCTATTTGATAATGTTTGGGTGATGCCGTTTCTAACGTGCTTATGCAGAAAGTACGCTTACTTATTTGAAATTATTAGCGGGATTTATTGATATCTTATCATCATTTTGTGAGACATTGGAAATTCCTTAGTCACACCAGTTCGAGTGGTTCGAAAGTGTCAATATTTCCAGATTGAATGTACGTCAAAATCTTCAAAAAAGAATACCAGTTAGGACCTAACTTTTTTATATTCTTGCTATCCGAACATGAACGGTGCAATTATTTGCGTCTCGGAAGTGCTCCGCAAAAGACAGTTACAAGCAAGGTTATTTTGCGCAGCTCTTTTGACTCAGAAAGCTGTTGAGGGATTTGGAATTTGAAAAATAAAGGATTTAGATTTTAATTATTATTTTTTTTCCAGCAGGTAACGTGTGCCAGTATTTTGATTCTTTTTATCAGAAACGAACGCAACACGAACCTTGGTTATGTTTCAGAATTTTTCTTTTCTCACTCAAAAATAAACGTTTCATTAATGTCTATAAAAAAATCTCTCCGTCGTGTGTTGCATTATTTCTGTGATCACGTGATATGATTTACCGGAAGAACAACTTATATCTACGAGAAAAAAAAATAGGGGAAAACTGGTTGTATTGACCCGGCTATACTTTGTTTCACCTCAAGTCCATACGCAGCCGACACTACGAGCTGATGAGATCAATTAAACAGAGTCAAAAGCTCACCAGCATAGTGTTTGTGACGTTTATGTACGTGCTATTATCGCCTGACCAGCCAAGTAGAGGAAAGGCCTAGTGACATGCGCTTCAGTCGCTGTTTGATTTGGCTCATTAGCTCGAAGCGTCGGCCGCGTCTGGACGCAAGCAGAAACAAAGTAGAAAGCTATGGTTGCTTCACAACGCACAAGAGCATGGTGCGAGACGACGGGAAAGACAAAAGTCAAGAGGTCCACGAATGGTCACTCGAAGTTCAAGTGCGCGGCGTCATTATTAACCTTCGCAGTACAAAACGATATCCGCGACACAGCGGCTGTCCTTACAGTGTTGAAATTAGAAATGACGCTGCGCCGTTTGATTCGAAGCCGTATCGGCCGCCCCTACAAACGTCACATCGTTTGCGCCTTCTCACTTTGCTGCTAAAACAAGTTTAGACTATCACGCTAACTACCGGCGGCTACCCAACACTCGAGAGTCTGCACGTAACTATAGAGCGCTACTATGCAGCGAGCCAGTATTTGAAAATGCGTGTTTGGCACATCACAAGGTCAAGAGGAGAGCGCCCATGGAACGGCCACATAAATAACGTGCAAGGAACACGCGAAGACGAGTCAGCCAAGCGCGCACCGTCATCGCCTGAGATCGGTGGAAACAAAAAAGCGCGTGACCACATTTGACGGGCAAACAAAACGCACGAATTGTTCAAAAAGAAGACTAGCTTGCATGCCGTATATAGACCCCTTTCAAAAGTCTGCCCTGTGTTGGAAGCTGCGGAATCCCCGCACAATGACGGGCCCAAATGATACGGCACAAATAACGCTACGAGACGATGGATGCAAACACGCAGCGCCAAAAGCGCAACTTCACGGCGCTCGTGGTCTGCCAGCGCGTATGTTACCATCGGCTAAAACAATCGAGCGCAAGTATGCATCGAGCGACCTTACAGTATTAGTCTGTACATGCGTGCTTGTGTTTCTTCTGTAGCCGGTGAAAGGTTAGGAGTAAAGTGGAAGTCCCTCCCACCTCTTTCCACTTTAGCAGAGCGAACGATGGAGAGGAGGTCGCCCCCACTCCAGCGTTTGCTCTTTTAAAGTGGAAAGAAGTGGGAGGAGCTTTCTCTGAACCCTTACCCTGTCACCGATTATAGTCTTAGATTTGCACGTTCAGCGGTGTCGGTTGCTCCTCCATCGTGCAGTGGTTCGCACCTCCTAACAACCGGCACGCGAAGAGCAGACGACGCTCTCCTTTGCTCTGATTGGAGGGAAACAGTGGGTTGAAACAAAGGCAGGTAGCCTCTGCACCTACCCACCAAATCTTCAAATCAGAGCTCAGCGCGTTGACGACCCCGGGAGTTTTCATCTCCTCTCTCTCTGTTTTACTTCATATTGAGACACGGATGGGAGAAATGCGTTCAGTAGTATTCCAGCGAATAACAAATAGCTATATTCGATTCTGTTTTATTGATGAGCATGAGGACACCCAGGTTGCAAAGAATGACACTGTTTCTAGCAAAACACACTTTGTCGTTGGGGTTCATCGATCGAAAAGGCCCAGAGGAGAACCGTAGAATCACAAAGCCTCGGACTCCGAAGCAAGAGCAAAGCGGCAGATCGAAGGCAATGAAGAACCCGAAACAAGAGAGCACTCGTTTCGTCTTTTTCTTTCGTTTTGTGTTGTTCCGTTAAAAAAAAAATATATATCGCTGAAAAATTGTGCGCAAACAGAAGTTTGAAAAAAAGGTAGGGGGAGCGAAAGAGACAGATGATGCTGTCAGCGCACGAGGCATCCCCTCAGATCAATAAACTCGGTTACTAGAAAGAAAGAAAATAACTTAAAACAAAAAACATAGGAAAAAAAAAACAGTTTCCCAACACGCCGAGATGCTATTTGTGTTCTGCGTCGGCATACTTGGGAAATGGCGCGTTCCTGGAGGAGCGGCTTCCTTGCACGTCACCCTTTCCCCCCGAGGCCAAAGGGCGAACAAAGAAACGCGGAAAGGGCCGATTGAAGTCGGCTTTCCCGCACAAACGGTTACTTTGCGGTGGAGCACGCTCTTCAGGAAGCCTTTTTCTTTCCCAATCGCCGGGGGCGCTTCGTCGGTTTTTGGGAATTTGGGAATCTCGTTTGTGCAATTTTTTCTGTAAGCTTCGAACGAGTCGAATTCGCTGTAATTGGGTTCCGAATCTTTTCTCGCCGTTGAGGAAGAGATTTATATGTCACGTTTGAAGATTTATGTCTCGATTGAGGAGGCAACATACGTAAAGTAATTATTTATTTTGAATCAAAGCGACGAATGGCGACAATGTTCGCAGAAAAAAGTTTGGGGCATAGAGGAATAAATTAAAAAAAAAATCGTATGGGGTAAGGTATCTTTGGAAAAAAAAAAGTTTATCTATGTGGCTTGAACACGCGACCGCTCCATTAGCACACAAAAAGTAGCTGGGTTTTGCGTTTCCCGCTTCTTTCGATTCCTGTTCTATAAAACCTGAAGCGACAGCGTCGCTCTAGTGCGCTGACTAATGGCTCGATTTAGAAAACGTTTAAGGTGAAGCAGTCTGCGAAAAGACGCAAGGAAGATATTTCTTTTTGAAACTTCCAGAAACTTCCAGTGTTCCGGAAGTCACTGACCCCGAAGACGCGCAATGCGCGCATCTCCTGTCTACAAACGGTTGTAAAAGTGTTTAAAGAACGAAGGCGAGAAACTGAATCTCACGAAGTAT
Organism: Ixodes persulcatus; assembly: GCA_013358835.2. Taxonomy (NCBI): domain Eukaryota; kingdom Metazoa; phylum Arthropoda; class Arachnida; order Ixodida; family Ixodidae; genus Ixodes; species Ixodes persulcatus. The sequence goes on from JABSTQ010009180.1 coordinate 111,228, forward strand.
TGTACGGAATAAATATACATTACTGAAAAAAAAACACGTTTGGCATACCAATAGTCGTAAACCTTCTTCAGGTGGCTAGAACAAAGTATGAAATCAGTGCTAAAATAATATCATGTTTTTTTGTTTTTTTTTAAATTAAAGCTGCGTTATTCTTCATCCGAGTGCTAAAACTTACCGTAGTCATGGACAGTTCATAAAGCGCAGCACGTCACGAGTCCCGAGTATTTTATCATCGATTCGCAGCCCATATGATTGCTGCATCCGTCAATGACAATGCGCAATAATTGATCACAAAGCAGTAAGCGTAAACATACCAAGTCACGCGCTGCGTTTGTTTGAGTCGTAAACGACTATACTTTGTGTAAGGAATTGAATTAATAGGGCCGCGAAAGAAGATTAGCATAATTCTCGCCAAAGACAATCAGAGCGTGTACAAATTAGAGCATCCTCCGACGCCCTGACCCGTTTAAACCTGGTTGGCCGCCGTGCGTCGGAAACGGGTCTCCTTGCCCGAGGCTCTCGCAGCGAACCAGCATTTAGCGCTCGCTTCCTTTTATCATCCCAAATCCTTCCTCCGGTGATTGTGCGACTCTCGTTCGGTTCCCGTGGGGAAGAAGCGCGAAAAAAGGAGAAGCAATCAGAGCGCGATGGAAGGAAGAACCGAGCCGGGCGTCCATTCGTCTCCGGGTTCAGTGTTTTCGGCCAGCAGGCCCGGCGCGAGCAACAACAACGGATCCGGCCGGGGCTGCTCGCGGAGGCCGCCGTCCACTTGTCCCTGATTTCCGGCGTCGACGAGCGAGACGACGCAATCGTTATCGAGGAGGGTTATCTTCCATTAAGCCCTCCGCCTGCACTCCTTCTTCCCAGTGCGCCCGGGCTTCGGAGACCTCGCAACTGCGCGATCGGAGTCACGTGGTTCGCAGGATAAGGGGGCAAGGACGGGATCAGAACGCGGCAAATTGTAAGGGCTCACAAGACGAAAAAACAAAAGCGACAGAAAATCGTAAAAACAAAGCAGACAATAACATAGGCGTGTTTTTCTTTTTTCCCCGCGAGGAGTTGAAGTTGCTTGAATGCTCGTCAACTGTATATGTTTTATATATACAACGCGCCACGCCGGTGTTTTTGTGGAAAACAAAGCTAGAAGAATACTCGACACAGACGTTCCAAGTGATTTTTTCCTTCTTCTTCGTGTATGTCAAAGCATCACCAGCAATCAATCTGTTCTCATTGGGAACACCTATGTCCGCGTTTATTACCAGCCGTTCGGAAGCTGTCCAAAATGCATTGGACCTTTTCCTTTAGAATATCATAGTACCTCTACGGCGCAGGAGGAATCGGCCATTAAAATTCGAGCGCTTTTCGTGGTTTTGGCTGCTGCCTCTCATAAATCTAGGATCTCTATTTCTTCCTCTCGAAGCGAGCGCGTCGCCGGCTGCCATCGGCGGCGGTGGCGGCTAATGAGGGCCTGCGCTCTAATGGCTCTGCCGGTGAATTATGATGCTGTCGACTCCACCGCCTCCCGGACACCCGAATATAGGGGAGACGCGGTGAGTGAATCGTCGAAGGACGGCGTCGTTGCCCTCCAGCTTTTTTTTTTCTTTTTGAAGCGCTTGGCGTTAGAAGGTGCTTGGAGTTCAAACGACAACGGCGGAGCAAAAAGAAGAAGACAAGAAGGAGAGAACACGGGGCCCGATCTTTAAGTGCGGTTTCAGTTTTCCCGGTTTGGAGGGGCGACGCGGAGAGACCTTCTTTAGCTCGCCTTTAGAGATGGCTTCGATGGTTCGGAATAGTGTTTGCTCTTCGCGATTAGTTCGAATCAGCTGCTCTAAATCTTCTTCTCGCGAGTTGTTTTGTATGACCGACGGGCGCATCTGCGCTTTTAGGTTCGATGCGGAGATGCGGCCGCAACGTAGCATGATTAGAATTTTTTTTTTTTATGGAGGGTAATTTAGGCAGCGATACGGTGCACTCTCTAATGCCACCATAACAGTATGAGGGAATGGTGGTATTGGATTGAGATAATCTCGGCTGTTGTTGCCAGCGCATGGAGGGAACCTGTGTTCTTAATTTTCAGATCTTGTGGCCCGGGCTCGAACGTTTTGTATAGAACTGTGCTCAAATAAGTTGACATTGATTACAACTTAAGGTCGGCTGCTTCCCAGCAAATCTACGGGAAATTATTCTAGGAGCCGCACCGCGCACCGCCGTCTCGTCGCGCGCTTCCAGTTCCTAGCGTTGATAAAATTACTCCCCGGACTGCGCTTCTGAGGCCGATCAAGTCATTGGTTCAGTCCTAGTCTGTGAGTGTGATGCGGGACATCTGCCTTCGAGCAATCAGTCGTTGAAAGGCAACTGAGTCCGGCTGTTCATTGCAAACGCTATAGTTTTTCAGCTCTGGCTGGCAGAGGTGTGGTTAGAGAATCCTGAGCTTTAATCGTCTTTTTCCACTGGCACAAGGACACATTCCAGATATCTTGTCGCGAGTGCGTCCTTGTTCTGGTGGAAGAATACAATTGAAGCCAGTATTCTCTAACCACACCATTGCCAGCCAGGGTAGAAAAAATACAGTGTTTGGGCTGAACAGCCAGATTTGGTTACCTTTTAACGGGTGATTGATCGAAGTCAGATGTTCCTAATCACAGCTTTTAGACTTGAACTGAACCGATGATTTGGATTGCTTCAGAAGCGTAGCCTGAGTAGTCACTTTATCAACGCTAGCGACTGGAGGCGTGCGACAAAACAGCGCTGCCACGGTTCGGCTCCTATCAAAATATTTCGCTGGGCTGTGTACCAGCCGACCTTATTTTCTGATCAATGTCAGCTTACTTGAACGCAGTGCTGTACAAAATGTTTTTACACGGGACACAGCCTGCGCTAACGTTTTTTACGCAAGATCTAAAAATGATTCCCTCCACGCGTTGGGAACAACAGCCGCGATTATCTCAGTCCTAGTACGTCTAGTCAATCGCCAGCAAACTAAGTGTAATCTGATAATAGGAGGAGCGAAAAATACTTATCATGCAGACTTTATCATTTAGAGGTGCCGGTGAATGTCATCTCTTTGTAGTTTCCGGACCGACGAACGCGCAATTAAGCGCTTCATGAAGGCGGACTCCAGCGCGGGTAAACAAAAAAAAAAAAAAAAAGCTATATGTTGCCTTTGTTGCTGCCTACAACTGCGGGGGACACGATTGATCCCGTGCTCCGAGACACCTTTCTTGATTTAAATTTAACGAAAGAAAGAATTTACTTTTTACATCAATTAATGCAGAATAGCGTGCTAACCGAGGTTAACTCATATTTCCGAACCACATAAAGGGAAGCGAAGCGTGGTCCAGTACAAGATAGCAGAGTTGGTCAGCTGCCAAGCGTCGCCTACCACTTGCCCCTCATTATTGCCTCCTTTATACTGACAAAGCCTGGCAGATCGCCACGAGAAGCGGCCGCCGAGATGGAAAAGCTGGAGGGGCAGACAATGGATGAGAGAAGAGCCACGTGACTAGCGCCCCGCTGCGGCGAGACGCCGAAACGCGCTTCTCCCGAGCGAAGAAGTGTGTTTCGGGTCCTCGCCGCTGCAACAGCTGTGCGCTGACGACCAGGTTCCCCGAGGAATGCTTTGTGCTACCAGATCCTCGCGTTCCATCCAAATTTGCGACCGGGCACTCTATCGCTCCGTCGTCGAACTTCCAGGCTTTGTGAGTATAGAAGAGGCTATGCCCTCACCTGCCCGTGCACACACGTGCCCCACGACGCTCCGTCGCCTCAGTTTGTGCGGTCTCCATGACGAGGAGAAGCTTCGAAAAGACGCGACAGCGCGTACCGGGAAGGCGGAGTTTGAAGGCGAGCGTTGGCAGCATTTCTCATGGAACGCCACTGTGCTTTCGACGGTTCAATTATTACATTAAGACCCAGCTCAAACTCTTAATACTCTTAATACAGAATGTGTTTATGGGTTGAATTTCTTGGAAAAGTGCAACGCTTGAGCGAGACAGAGAGCGTTAGACGCGGGCCGAGGTAACATAAGGGATGCAAAGCCCGTGACAGGCAATAGGTCGCCTGCGCTGAAGCTGTAAAGAAACTGTAGCGCCCTCATTTTGGGTAGTACAAGCTCACCTGATTGAGCCTCGCACTACTCATGGCACGTTGGTTGAGCTTTTTTAATTCTGTCTGGTGCTGAAGAACGAAAAAACACCTTTGGACGATAGAAATCGGCCAGACTCAACGCCGCAAGACAATCAAAAGTGCCAAATTCATGACACCACCGCTAGGGTACGCGTCTCTTTACTCTGGGTGGTGACGTCAAAACACCTGGGTCGTGACGCTTTCATTTTTCTTTTTCTTTGTCATGTCTACTTTGGAACGCGTGAAACGGCATCTCTTGGCTCACGCTCTCAGCGCCTTAGCTTTGACGGCGTTCGAATGTTTGTTGTTTCTTTGTATTTTCATCGTGATCTCGCGCTCCGCACCAGAGCAGGAACGCTTCTGCATGCGTGAGAGTTTGAGGCGCTAAAGTTTGTACTACCCAAAACAAGGCCTAACAAGTCCCTTTTCGCAGCACCCCTTGGGCAACGCAGGAGGCCCATGGGCAATGCATAAGCATTCGAAGCATATCATTAGTCATAAGGGTTCATACATGGTCTTTCCTAGAAGCACACAATCGAAACCAGAGAGATTCTCTAAGTAGCTCAGCAGGGATCAAACTCTGGATAATCGGATCCGCAGTCCGATAACTTTTCTCGGCGCCACAAGAAGGAGATGACCGATAGCGCATAGAACTAAACAAATTATGACGCCGAATACGGTCGCTTGTCGTAGCACGTGGATGTACGCGGCGAGTTACGCGTACTTAGCATACCTATTATCAATTTTTTTTCTTTATTTGTTTGGCGGGTTTTTTCGCCCAGGGGGCAGAGATGAAGGCGTGAAGCCTGACAGAGTCTCTGCCCCCCAACAGTTCAACAGTAAACAGTGCAATAAATATATTCAGCAATAGGTATACTCAGTAAAAATTAAAAAAAAAACACAATGAAACAGCTAATTTAACATTCAACATTGTGAATTGTAAAATAAAATAAAACGGCACAATCAAACAACCAGCAAAAAACACATGTTACACAACAAGCATGATTCGAAGCATATAACAAACGTAACGTCGTATGACACAAAAACATCATATCGCTAATATAAAAAAAAGGGAGAAGGTCACAGCATGAAATAGGGCTGATGGCCGCCATTTAGTTTAGCAATAAAGAATGATAGAATATATGCCAAGAGCCACATTTGTAATCAAATATAAATACATACTAAAAATAATAACTTAGCCTACATATTACAGAACTGAGAAGATAATACCACTGCCCACGAGAAAGCTTCGGCACTGTTTCTTGAAGGCATAAAATGTTTTATTATAATCTATAGTCATGTCTGTTCTGTTTAGCATCTTAGTTATCTTATATGACAAAGCAGTGCGGCCATAATTGGTTCTTATTGAAGGCATTCTTCGCTTTGGGTCTCGTAGTTGGTACGGACCTAAACTCGATTTTGGTGTCGAGTATATTCTGTGTTTGTGAATCCATTGTAAGAGCTTAAAATAGTATATTTGGTCAGCCTGAAGCATATTATATTTGATGAATAGTGGTTGGGTTCTTATGTTTCTAATATCTCCTTTATAATTTTCGCACATGCGAAGAATCCTCTTCTGCGAGGTGATAAGTTTGACATAGTTCGAATTGATCGTCGTCCCCCAAACTAAGATGCCGTAACTGATGTTAGAGTAGAACAAAGAATAGTACAACGTCTGTTTTAGCCAAGTGGGCAGCAAGTTTCGTATTTTATATATACTTCCCGTAACACGAGATAATTCACCTTTGAGTTTATTTACGTGAGTGCTCCATGAAAGGTCCTCAGTAAACCATACACCGAGAAATTTTTGTTCCGACACTTGCTCAAGCACAGTGTCTTCAAATTTTAAGCTTATGGGGCTGCAGTCGAGTTTATTTATTGGCTTAAAAATAATATACTTAGTTTTGCTTGTATTTAGTTTTAAACAATTTGTTTGTAACCAATTGGATAGCTTCAATAGGTAGACATTCGCAGCATTTTCTAGGCATTTTTCGTCACTCCAGAAAAGAATACGTTGGTATCGTCTGCATACATTATAAGGTCGGGGGAACCGGATATAGTCGTTATATCATTAACATATATAAGAAAAAGAAGTGGACCTAAAATTGACCCCTGAGGAACACCATGCTGTATTTTAAGTCCATTTGACGATTCGCCGTTTATTAGTACATATTGGTAACGATCTGCAAGATACGTTTCAATTAATTTTAGAGCTACTCCGCGCGCACCGTAAATTTCAAGCTTTCTAATGGTGAATTCCACTCGTAGATCCGGAGCGCTTTCCAAAATCCGCGAGGGAGGCAAAATTCCGCTCCGTGGGACCCGCTCCGAATCGACGAGGGGAAGATAAACTCGCCTTTTTGGAGCGACCTCCCCCCCACCCCTCCCCATCGCTTCCCCCTCCGCCATTCAAAATGGCCGCTGCTCGAACTTGACCAGGCGCTGACTTGACAAGCCCACCAACGCCTGAGCCGACTGATCTTTCCGACGCAGAAATAACACGCGCGCGACACAGGCCGGGCGAAATTATACGTACCACGGCGCTCATGTCGCAAATAACGAAGACGTCCGCGTTCGGCACCGTCACATAACTTTCGGCCGCGTCGAAGCGGCGGGGCACGGACAGCGATTGCCAGCGGTGGAGTTCAGATTTCTGGTACGACTTTAATAAACACAGAGGTAACAAACCATCACTTGCACGGTCGTTGCCTAATCTCTTCTTGCTTTATTGCACGGGAAAACGCCGGCGGAGTGCCGCGTAAAAAGGTAAACAATCATTGGCTGCGGAATGAACAGGCCTAACCTTGCGTCTGCCTCCGGCTTTCCTGTCGTTCTTCCTCTCACGATCACAGATGTCAGCACTTACGATTTACCACGCTCCACAGTCCCGGCTTTGTATCCCTGATCTACGCGAGGTAGAAGCGTTCGAGCCGTCACAATCCCACGTAAACAACCGATGCACCCGAACAGATCAAACTCGACGACCCGTCCGGCCCGCCGACCTCGCCAACCTCGCCGCGCATGCGCAAAGGAAATCACGTGGGCCGCTCTCTCAATTTCCGGAGAGATCTGTGAAATCCCGCAGAGCAAGTTCGGCGGAGTTTGAGGCGCTCCGTGGAGCGGGCGTTGCCAGAGATCTACGAGCGGAAGATGACCAACTCGAGCCAGATCTGCGAGCGGAATATGCGCGCTCCAAATGGAGCGCTTTTGGAGCGCTCGAGATCTGCGAGCGGAATTCACCATAAGTAAAATATTGTGCTGCACAGTATCAAAAGCTTTACTTAAATCTAAGAAGAGACCAAGAGTAAATAATTTGTTTTCAATATTTTCAACTATTTTATCCTTTATGTTAAGAAGCGCTAGCTCCGCCGATTTTTGCTTTTGAAAGCCGTATTGGGACTGCGTTATTATATTATACTTCTCAAAGAAACATGTTAATCTGTCAGCAATCACACGCTCAAATATTTTAGAAAAAACCGGGAGAACTGAAATAGGTCTGTAGTTATTAATATTTGTCTCACCACCTTCTTTATACACTGGAGTGACCCTGGCTATTTTTAGCTCGTCAGGGAAATCACCAGACTGAAGCATCTTATTTACTATATTCGATAGAACTGGACTAACTATGGTCACAGTGTACTTAATAGGTAGGGTTTTTATTTCATCTATTCCAGCGGCGACGTCATTTTTTAGGTTTCTGATTATTTTATCAATTTCAAATGGTGTCGTTGGAGTAAGCATAATCGACCCAATTTGGTTTCCTCCGTCAATACAGTCATCTATGTTGGAAGCCCTCCCAGTGTACGCACCCATGCTAATAAAATGTCGATTCATTTCATCGCCAAGTTCTTTCCCAGTGACACGTTGATTATCTATTAGTATTTCTTTCAGATTACATCGCGCCTGCTCTCTGTTCGTGAGTTTGTTTACTGTGTCCCACATTTTTCTATGGTTATTGTGTATACGTAGAAGTTCTTTTTGATAGTATTCGCATTTTGCTTTTTTTAGGTCGGCATTTAGTTTGTTTCTGCATTTCTTGAACTCGATAAGCAGCAGCGGATCACGATGCTGAATAAAAGCATGATACTTGGCATTTTTTTGCCTTATCCTTCCATACAGGTCGCTAGTCATCCAAGGCTTTCTCATTTTTTTACGTTTCACTCTACGTTCCTGAAGAGGAAAAGCTGCATTATAGCACTGTTTGACTTTCATCAGGAATATTTTATAGGCATTTCTAGGGTTGCACTCAGCGTAAACGTCATCCCACGTTTCTTCTTCCATAAGACAGCCGAAAGTTCTTAGCGTTTCCTCATTAATAGTGCGATGCCAAAACGTCTCTATGTCTTTGTTATTTTCTCTAGCAGAGGAGGACTCTAGGCAGAAGATTGGAAGATGGTCACTAATATCACACATGAGGGCACCTGCTGTAATATGACGAGTGTCGGTATTTGTTATGCATACGTCAAGGCACGTGGCAGTGTCTGCAGTTATTCTAGTGGGCAATGTTATCAAATTGCTGCAAGCATACTGGTTGACAATATCGCGAAAATTTTGAGCGTGAAGATCATCTGAAATTGTGTCTACATTTATGTCGCCAAGAATAAAGAATGGCACAGACAGCGATCCAAGGAAAGACAGTGCATTATCAAGAAAGGTCATAAATTCATATATATTACCCGAAGGTGGCCTGTATAAAGCCAGAACAACAGTATTTGATAGTTTAACACACAAGCTTTCAATGTTTGCATCAATTTTAGATAAGTCATCTACAACCTCATGCTGTAGTTTATCTTTAATATAAATAGCGATACCGCCACCCCTTTTCTTATCTCTGCTCATGAGTTCGCACTTATAACCCTCCATGATTGGCGCCATGTCCTCTTTTGCCAGCCAGGTTTCCGTAAGTGCTATTACATTAAAGTGCACATTCAACGAATGTAAAAATATTTCTAGGTTATCAACTTTATTCTTTATGCTTCTTACATTTAAATGTATTGCTGAAATATGGCGTTTACCTTCTTTGTACTTTTTATTGAACGCATTGTAGTCATAATAATAACAATCAGGTAGGACAGTTTCCATTATTGAAGTGTCGTGTGCACTCCAAGGTACTAGCTTATAGTTTAATTCACAATTTTTCCCACATCATACATGCCAGCAATTCGGATTGCGTTGGCATGTTCATCCTTTCGCGCAAAGACGTTTCCCCCAGATGACCACACAAATTTCCACCCAACAAGTTTCTTTTGGGCGATCGCAGCTCCCAGTAGCTTTTTATTTGCACCGGTTAAATGCTCATTTACATATATGGGGCTGGGGCTTCCGCCATAGTCAAGGTCTTTTGTTGTCAGTCTTTGTTTTTTGCTTTTCTGCAAGACCGCATCGCGTTTGGACCGTCGCACGAAGCGGACGATTATGTTTTTTTCTGATGTTCTGAATGTGGGTACGCAATGGCACACATCAATCTCAGAGTCCGAGATTGATTCATTCAGAAGCGTCCCTATTCTTTGTACTATGTCGTATGCATCACCTTCCTCTGGTACGCCCTTTATCTCGAGGTTGTTGGACCGCTGATACTGTTCTAGCTCTTCGATTTTAACATTTAGCTTACGGTTTTCAGCGGTCAATTCTTCATTTTTTTGGGATACGTTCTGGACCTCTTTCCGAAGTTCCTTTATTTCGTTTTTAATCTCGGTCACTCCGTCGCAGGTGTCATTACAGTATTTAACACTCTCTTTTAGGGCTCTAAAGTCCGCTCGCATCTCTCGTCTTAGCTCATCGAGAGTTTTCCCAATGTCTTTTACTTCTTTAGCCATGTCAGCGACCCGACGTCACCGTACTTTACACACTCAATTGTGGGCGCCGAGTCATACTTGGTCCAGCATACTTAGTCCGCAGGCTACGGGTGCTGGCAAGTTATACTTAGTCCGCAGGGGACCCTCGGTGGCGAGTCATTTTTAGTCCAGTGTAGTACTTAACCCACAGGCAACCGTCGGCGGCAAGTGATACTTAGTCCACCATACTTAGTCGTCAGGTGACCGTTGGCAGTGATTCATGCTTAGTCCAGGGTCTTATTTCGCAGGCAACAGTCTGAGGCGAATTATACTTAATGCAGCCAACTTAGTGCGTAGGCGACAGTTGACACTAAGTCCTACTTAGCGTCAACTTTCGCTAAGTACGACTAAGTACCCAGTTCGCAGGCGATCCTCTGCGGCGAGTTCTACTTAGTCCCACACAATCGTACTTAAATCCAATCACGGCGGGCGCCACGATCTGACGGAGTCAATCAAATAGTACAAAGAGTGAATCGTCACGGCGCTCTTTTTTATTGTTTTGTGCAATTGCCAGGACCGGCTAAAGTAATCACGCGAGAAAACAGCGTAGGATCTCGGCGCATTCATTGGGCGTGATTGGTAGAGTCGTTCGTAGCAAAGGTACAGAGACGATGATCGCCATGACGATGCACTTTTTGGCACAGCTTGATTGAGTCCATCCAATTGTAGCGTCGGCTCCGGTTTGACTTAAAGTGAAACGGAGTATAAACCTGTGCATTGCTTATCATCCGGGGGAAAATGCTGAGTCACTGAGCTGTGGACGCATGCGCAGCGTCTGATATACCACACATCAGAGCAAGAGCGCATGCTCAGAAGGCATCCTACGGCCCAGCAGACAAAGATGTCAGTGCACAGAAGGCGATTTTCGCGAAGGTCTATAGACTGCAGGTGACTGTCGGCAAAGAGTGATACTTGGTCCAGTATACTTATGGCGAATTCGCGTTGTTCTTTCTGCGCGCTCTCGAGCGCGCTTTCCAGAGTGAGCGAGATCACGTGGTGGAAAGAGAGTGCAATGGCCTGAGCGGCTGGTTCTTTCCGAGGGAGCCCCTCCCTCTCGAAGCGCTCCCTAGCACTCCGTCTCTAGCCGTCGGAGTGCGGAGTGGCCCAGGCGTCACGTGGTGCTTGGACGGGGATCACGTGGTTTTGTTGATGATGGCCGGCAGTGGTCTGTGATGGTGTGCGGGGTCCGGCATGACGACGATTGATGTCTGGTTCTACAAAGTGCTTGTGCATTCCACGGTGCCAAGATGACAACGGACGGGAGGACACTCGTTTGTGACCGTAACAGAAAAAGTCGACGTGTGAAGTATTCCCAGTGCTTTCACGGGATCGTTCATCTCACGGCGGTGAATCCGCTAAACCTAACCGACGAAGAAACAGCTCGCAGTGCTCGCCGCTGTTTTACCGGGTATTGTGGTCGCTTCAAGAAATTTTTCAGGTTTGGTAAAAATGCGTCCAAAGGTTTTTGTTATAAAATAAGGGGAGAGCCGAATATAATGCACCGTGATTTGTGTCACAGGGTGATATGTGCTATATCCTGCTCACACGATATTCGGCCACGAGAGGAATGCGCTTTATTAACCATTGTATATTTTCCTGCTCTGCCGTACGCATGACCGCTATCGCAGCGCGTTCGCTGTCGAAAACGCAATGAGTTGACAACTCTTTCCAAACATTGGCTTTCCTTCCGTTCTGCAAAAATAAATTCGCATACGAATGCTTTCTTTTTTTCTTCTTTTTTTTACATGCCGATACGTAGAACCATTTACGTCACAACCGTTATTTCATCACGTTGCGAGCCTAATATTTTTTTAATGCATTACCGATGTCAAGAAGTTTTACTTCTGTGACTGGTCTGAGAATCTCGGAGCGCTCTGAAGCCAGCAAATGTGATCGGCTGAAAAGGATCCCGAGTAGCTCTGGCGGCGAGGAGGGGGTGCTCTGCTGAATCAAGGTCAGAGGAGAGAGGCGACCACCCGAATTCACCATTAGTTTGAATAGCGATAATCGTGGAGCGCAGCCGGTTTCAGACAATGCGCAGCTCCTAACGTGGACTCTCGACTTCACAAGGTGAATCATAATGCATTGAGGGGATTATGACGCCAGAACTTTAAAAGAAAAGTCGATTGATAGAGTGAAGGGTGCGATTAACCTCCCCTCTTCGCGATTATTTCAGTTACAATAATTGGCTCTTGGCGATTAAAGAGCACTAAGAATCGAAGGCCCCGTAAAAAAAAAATAATTACAACATGCTCCTGACACACTCTTCTCTCGTGACACACTCTGCTCGGGGATCACACTAGTGTTGTGTGCGCTGCACGCTTGAAATTAGCCAATGTTCCCCGCCACCGAGCCTAACTCGTACGTAATAGACGCCCGTCGCACTCTGTGTTTCCCGGGTTGATCAGAATGAGCGAGGCAAGATTTATTTGATATAAGTTTTTAAAGTCAGGCTATTGTAGTCCGGAGCCTAATGCAACTGTTTCCCTGACATTACATTATAGGTGCCGCATTGAATAACCGAGTCAATTTAATACCAGGCCGGTCACCGCTGACGTCTATGCATGGCTTATTCGCACACTGAATATATTCCATCTGTTATCTCCCAGAATCTACACCCATGGAGCCACCTTGTGAAAATTAGACGAACAAAATTTATTCATTTTGAATCCTGTTACCGTATGTTGTTTTTTTTTTCTTTTTTAATAGAATTTTAGGCGCGTTGGCGCTTCTTAGAGCTAAAGCTCGCCACCAGGGCGCCGCCGTCACGGAAGAAGTGAAGCAGCCTGTCGACTCTGGGGACTCCCTCGCAGTGAGCTGCTCTGGATTAGGCTCCCTTCTTCCAAGACAGGCTCAAGAGCTGGTCCCACGGACGCAGTCTGCGCATGCGCGATCGATAAGAATCTCCCTCGTGGGGAGTTTTCTGGGCGCCTGTCGTGCCCAGACCTCTTTCTTTTCCTGCGGCTGGCCGGGCCCCTTTGTCTCGCCTGCTCCGGACATGAGGGCTTACGGCAAGCCAGAGCGGCGCTCGATCCCTCGCGAGGACTCCAACGCCGCGGCGCTCTGCTCCGAACGCCAGCCGAGCCCGGTTTTCGAGATCTTCTTCTCGACACCGGCTGACAGTTGCCGGACTGGTCGACGGTCTATTCGTCGTCGTCTTTGCCGGGGCTTGGGCCAGACTAACCTGTCCGATGGTTGTCGATTTTGTCTACACCGTTCTCGGGAGTGTTGCTCCGGCTCTGAGTTCGCGTTTTCTACTCGACGATGGAGGATTGAGAGCTGCCTGGAGAGAGATTCTTTCTGTCGAACGGCGACGGAGAGTTCAACCGTATAAAGTCCCTATTCGTTTTGCCGAGCCTTCGTGACATCTGAGCCGGCTTTCTCGAAGTCAAATGGCGCTTTTTCCGCGATTCTTGAAAGTGGGATAGACACCCCCTCTCCTAAACAACGCTCGCGCTGTTTGAGGAAGAGGGTGAAGACGAGGAAAAGAGAGGCCGGGTCTTGTGAGCTGGCGAAAGCAGGATCCACGCCCGCGCATTCCACGTGTATCGCATAATGTTTTAAGCGCATACAAATAGGGGTTATGATCACGATGGGGAACTGGGTGACTGTTTTCTCCTGCCTGTAATGATTACGGGTGTCTGGTAACAAGCAAAGTCTCCTCTGGCAGCGTTATTTGGTTTTTGCCACATTTTATGAAGATATGTACGCTATTACACTAGACTTTATTGAAGAATTAATACAGTTCATTTTTGTTTTGTTTTAGAGAGGTTCAGTACTTCAATCACATGGTTAGTGTTTTAATTCTGGCAAAATATGCACCTCTTTGATTGCCGTTTGCTCAATTATTTTAAAATGCAGGAGGAATGCTGGCTGCTGGCTTGAGACGACGGTTCTAAATTCTCGAGTCAGCTTTCGGTCGCGTATCTCGTACAAACAATCTGCATTTTTCGGAGTTTTGTAGGATATCATTTCAACTATCCTAATTTTTAAATTAGTTGCATAACTCAGCTGGTGAAGCCGGTATACTGTTATTTTTGAAAGATTGGGGGTACTTAGAAGAAGCGAAAACATTCAGGCGTCTTATGTCGTGCTGCTTGGTATTTTATCCCTTTTTGTCTCCCGTTTAAGATTATGTTGTAGGCACCGTTTTGTCTACATCAGGTTACATGTTGCAATCTGGCTGATGCCGATCATGTAGACTCTTGCCGGGAAGCGAGTAGGCGAAATAGTAGGCCTCCCAAAAACTCGGTGAATCGAAATCTCAATCGAAGCGCCGGAAAAGACAGAAGTGCTAAAAAGATTGACACAAGGCAGCTGCATATTAATTAGTCTCGAGAGCACATCGGTAAAGGGTGTTTAAAGATGTGATTGACTCAATAAGGCCGTCCTGGAACAATATTTTTTATTAATTCTGTGCTATTCAAATTGTTTGGTATGCTTGTCTTCGAATCTTGAAATCAAGATTCAAATTCGTTTCACAGAATTGTATGCAGTGGGAAGTTACTCTGCACAAAACAATAATGTTAACCATTTCCACTATAGAGTTATCGCCTTGACCTTTGCGCTATACCATGGCCTAAACCAGGGGTAATATAGTGTATATTGTGTATCAGTGATTACACGAATGCTTGCCGCGTCAGCAAGCCTTTGTTTTGTCACACGTAGTGCCATAAAGAACGAAACCGGCAAAGGTTACTGATGAATGTTGTCGCGCGAGCTACTTTTTCACACGCTACTAAACTGGCGGTTGTTTAACGGATTCAGCTACCAGTGCACCTCATCACCTGCCTAAAATTGCTGCCGATCGGGATCCCAAAAACAAGTAGTATCACGGACAGGCAAATTGAAAAAAAAAAACAAAAAACCTAAATGTGCGTTTATTTTCGCTCAGAGGAACGCGGTAATCTACTTTAGTGCAATAGGAACTATACTAATCTCTGCTTCCAAAATAAAGCATGAGTGGAGCTGGCACTGGAACTCCATCTCTCCGTCGAACCCTCCTGCCTTTCAATTAATATTCGATACCACCCTAAATTCCACTCCATTATACGAATTCAGATTTGGGCTTCGATAGACCCTTTTCAAAAGTTCATCGAGCAACATTGACAGCCACCATTTCTTGGTGGCTAGGTGGCGCAAGCTACCGCCCGTTACAAAGGGCGTAGCCACTATCATCCATCCATCCATCCATGGAAACGAAACATGTGATTGGATACGAGTCCTCGCCGAACGATGATGCAGCCGCCCTCGTGTCCAATACGGGCTAAGATCGTCTGATCAAGCAATGTCTGACAGCAGTTGGCGCGGACTTGAAAAGGGTCCATTGAGCGTGCGGTTTCGAAGCAGTGTTGTAGGTAACGCGTTACAAGTAACGGCGCTACCAGTAACGCGTTAGCTTTTTGTTTTTTGTAACGTGTAAAGTACTCGGTACTTTTCTCAGATAAGTAACAGGTAACGTACTTACGTTACTTATTTCGAGTGACGGGTAACGGAGTTACGTTACCCGTTACTTTTCCTTTCCAAGACTTAAAAAAAAGAAGCGACACTTCAATTTGTTTCGTGTTCTTAGGCGGCAAGCCTTGTGAGTTTTTGTGATTTTGCGTGGCTCTTTGCGTTGTTTTTTTTTGTGACTATTTAGGTGAAACCGTAAAAAATATAAAGTGATTATGTTCAGTTTCTACAAAGACATAATGTTTCTTGAAATATGGCGCTTATGCAGACCTGTAACGTCAAAACAGTGAAACATGTTAATTCATATTTAATAGAGTAACTGAAAAGTAACCTTCGTTACTTTTTATCGGTACCGGTAACGCGTTCCTTTTATTTTGAAGTAACGTAGGACGGTAACGTGTTACGTTTATTTGGAAGTAACGAGTAACGTATTTCCTTATTTTTTTTTTTCGGTAACGCCTCCAACACTGTTTCGAAGCCGCGTACGCTCAATCAAAAAGCTAATACGAATGTTTTTTTTTATAGCATAAAATTTATTTTAACGGAACCCCCAATCCAAAAGTTTTGTCCATGCGGCCGTCCGTGCATTTCCCACTAGATTTAGCGGGGAAATTGAGGCAACGTGACGTATACAGCAATTCAGTTTCTCCGCTAAATTCGGTGGGGAAATTAATGCCGCGTGACCTGACGTTGCGACGAATATACGTATCGTTTCATTTTCTCCGCAAAATTTCGAAGGGAAATTGACGCCACGTGACCCTTGTACTCAGTCAGTATTTCTGTAAATTTAATAAGGAAATTATTAAAAATATAAGGCTCTTGACACCCCGAAACGATTGCACGTTTGCTCGCTTCTAAACATATTTATTCGATTGCTCATCAAATACTGCAATTCGTGCATTATATAAATTTAGAAATAAAGGTCTTTGTCATTTTTTTTTCCTTTAAGCGGAGTGCGCTCTTTCCCGAAACATGCATTAAAAATGGTTACCTTTTTTATCAATATTTCAGTATATATAAGCTATGATCAGAACAAATGAAACACAAGTGGAGCAGACGGTAGCAGAAAACAATTTGGAAGGTAAACTTCTCGAAGACAATGGATGTCAACCCAAGTTTTACTTAGAAACTTTGCTGAGTTACTTGGTGAAACGTCTACTGTCAGTACAAGGTTCCAGAGAGACTTCTTTTTTTTAAATCTAAGTGAAGTAATAATGTTTCGAACTCTGTCAGATTAATTAATCCATATATTTCAAGTATTTAATCATCTCCTTAATTACCAGACTGGTCTGGGTAATACCCTTCTTTGGTTTTCTACTATCCATCTATGTGAAGTATTATATTTTTAGTAATTTTTTTATAATTTATTTAAACGTTTGAAATATTAAATGAGGTGTCTCGTCTGGGCATTCCCTGATTTTTGGTTTATCCGCTCTCAAGATGCATGCCAACAATAATAAAAAAAAAATTAAAAAAACAAAGTTTCGATATATAAGACACACCTCCCCTGGCATCGTACTTTCAAACCCTACACATTAGATTGAGTTAAAAAAAATAAGCATCTAATTCAGGCGAACATCTCGGAGATCCCAAGTGGTCAGTCAAAAGCCGAATATATAAGAAAAAGCTACCGTAGCCCGGAGGCATGCAGAAGCGGCATGTCGTCTGTGCTATACACTGACAGGTGATTCCCTGGAGTTCCAAGACATTAAGGAGAGCCGAAACATTCCTTTTGCCTTCTTATACTTCCGCGCACTAGTATTTTTAACCTTTTTTTTTTATAGAGAGAGAAGGTTCTTTTCTTTCTTTTTTTTTTTTTTTTTTGCTGCAGACGTGTGAGGCTGCGAGTCAGTTGTATTTTAAGCTTTCAATTCTCGCGCCTTCTACAATGTTCAGATACCTCAAAAATTGAAATAAGTTATCCATTTCGGAGGAGCATTTACGTTAAAGCACAAACATAAAAAAATATGAATCCACCAAGATTCTTGCAACTCACATGGCATGTATCAGTGCTGATATCATTTGTTTCCGAGTCAGCAGTATTCAACGTACTGGGCCTTTCCAAAACTCTTTCTACGCTCTTTTTGCTTCAACACACGATATGCTTAGGGAGAGTGAATATAACACTTTATTTGATGCATGTTTCTACGCAGATTGAACAAAAATATCGACTAAAAAATCCGGTTTAATTGCATCGGGAGCTTTCCCATTCGCTATGATCCTTGCGTTGTTCACAGTGATTGTCTACCCGACCGCACTAGAGAAAAGTGAACGCAGCGACGTTTTTAGAGGCCTAGAAATATTCCCGGTTACTCTTCGTGTCCTGCAAATCAATTGTAACGACAGCCGACGTGCGTCACACTGCCTCACACACACCACACACAATCACACTGCCCACTGGCATTTTGCCGCTACCGTAGACATTGTCATGCTATATTTAGAGCAGACATATTCTCGCTAAAATTAACGCCGTGGGGGGGGGGGGGGGGGGGATGCACAAATCATTTACGAGCCATTACTCCAACATATGGACAAAGGGTACCAAACCCCCCAGGGTGCTTGAGAGTCGAGAACCCTAGGAGCCTGCTTGAGAAAAAGTAGAGGACCAGCACAACAGAACTCCAGACACGGGAGTAGAAATATACGTTTTCTCTCTCTCTCTCTCTCTCTCCCTCCCACCGACGGACAAGGTTGCCGCTAAAATTAGCGCGGAAACTTCCGCAGTGAACGTCACGTGTCACCACGTGATGTTGTGGCGTCACTTGCCACCACGAAACACACCCAGAGATCCGCGGCGAAGCGATCGCCAGTAACGGCCGTTACCGTAAAAGTGTTTTGCCCAACAACTGCCTAATAATCGAATTCTCGGACTTCTGTTCGATCGGCGATCATTAGTCGGCTGTTAGTTGACCTTCGGGATCAGCAATATTTCAAGTGTATTTTACGAAGAAAATAATCACTAGGTATAGCTAATTTCAAAGATATATGCTCTCATTGTATTCCTTCATGTGAACTTTCTGCTGATGCTGATATGTCGGTGGTATATAATATTGCATTCTAGATTTTTCGTTTGTTGTTACTGTTTGCTGTTATTGTTTTAGGTTTTTCACGACCAACGCTTACTGACGTTTATGGTGTTTTTTATGCAAATGAATGTAGTGTCTATTTTCCCTTGTTTCTTTGACTTGTTTTTCTTGTTTTATTTTAACTGTATAATGTTTTGTTGAATGTGTTATTATGTAACTACTATGAGCTGCTGAAATTTAGGGGGCAGAGGCTTTTTCAGGCACCATGCCTTTATCTCTGCGCCCTACGCGGCAAGCCCGCAAAACAAATAAACAAAAAAAATGGAAGTATTTCAAATACGTATTTAAGATACCTTGAGTATTTTGTATTTCGCCAATGTATTTAAAGGGGCAATGCAACGATTTTTGTAACGTTAATGACCTGTGAAATACCCGTTCGTTTTTCACCGCATGCAATCGAAGTCGCGGAAAAAAATTAAAAAAAAACGAGCCGAGTTCACCCCCTCAACTTGCAGCCAGAACGAGCGGCCACGTGATCTGGTGCCGATTATAAGCCGCCAATGTTGATCATAGTCACGCGGTGGTGTTGGCAAGGCACAGGATACGCGCTGAGTTCTAGACATTGTTATGGTTCGGCTGTTGTCGTCAGTGCAGCGATTGGACACAGGACACTACCCGAATGCTTCTCGAGCTATCGATTATCACGAGCCCAAATCGAGTGTCCACGCCATGCTCGGGTACAATCTATGAGCCGCATTCAAATATCGTCCCTGGGTGGTACTGCTACCGCCCAGCTACGTCATCAGGTTTTGCGAAGGAGAGATTGAATGAAAACGCTCGCTTTTGTCCTCGAATTTACAGCGCAACAAAGGAGTTTCTTGGCCAGTGGCGTTGCGTGCGAGTATCCTTGAGTCCCACTAGTGCCAGTAAGCGCGTGTGAAGTGATATCGTCGCACTGCCCCTTTAAATACTGAATATTAATTAGTTAGTTCAAATACCGGCCAAATAAAAGTTTTGGCACTGTTCTTTGTAATAAATGCGATATTATGCACTCTTTGTGATGGGAGTCATATCCAAAGATCATAACGTCCCGTTCACACATTCGCAACCGAGCAGGACCGGCTGAGACAACACCGGTTTTTAAGCCTCTTGTGACGGCTTTAGGACCGGATGCACTGCTGCGGAGCAGGTCCTCGACTCCTGAGTCGTCGCAAGAGGCTAAAAAACCGGTGTTGTCGCTCTCCGTCTCCCTGGGTTGCAAGTGTGTCAACGCGAACTTCAAACTAGCGGCGCTTCGCTCGTAATAAACCTAGAAGGGAAAAAATTAAAACGGTGGAACAAGAAACCGGGATGGGTTCAATTATCGACTAATTGGTGGACTGAGTTAATTTTTGGAAGTCGCATTCACCAAACGTTGTTTGAAAAAGGTTTTTTTTTTTTTTTTTCTTTTTTTTTGCTTCAACTGAACCTTTCAAACTACACTCATACCGAATTGCGGGTCCTGACGTTGTACCCAACCGTCTTATAACGAACGAATTTTATTTTCAGGGCGCTCGATTAAAATGTATTTGTAAAAGTATTTGAAAGCGATCAAATACTCTCGTTTTATTTGTATCTTATATTTAACAATTATTTGAAAATTATCATTGATATTTGATTGTATACGTTTTTGCCAAAGTATCTCGCATTTGTTTTTCGATACATTTGTGTCGATCGTTTGCCCATCCCTGGTTCACCCGTGGCAGCCCTATAAATAGGGTACTCTGTAACGGCTCTTTCACCGAGTGCTGCGACGTAAGCCGAGCCGGTGCCGCGCCCGTGACCCGTCCCGCCAACGACAGCTGGGCCGTCGGCGATCCCACCACGGCCACTTGTTGCCCCATAAAAGTTGATCCCCTCGGTGTTCCGCAGAGCCGCTGCTTCCGCCCCGCTGTTCCCGCCGCCACCGCGGAGTGCCCCGAGAGCCCCGTAACTGCACGGAGGCCGTAAAAAGCGGCACCTGCTATCTCTCCCCGAAGGGAGGTCCTTCCGCTAAGCGGTCCACCTCGACGGAGAGCTTTCTCGGAATCAGGAGCTCGGAGCAATTAGAGTTCCTTCGATGCGGTCTTGCTTCGTCGGAAGAAAATGGAGACAAATGAAGGGACGCTCAACCAATGTCCTCCTTTCCTTCTTCTTCGTTTGACGCCGCCGCCATCTTGGAACCAACTGCATGACTAAACGTGCGTCGCTGATCTCCGGGTGGTTTTCTAGAGTCGCTGAAATAAACGTAGGGTATATTGTGTTTCTCGCTTCTTGCTTCGTCGTTAGTCCTTCGGCGTTCTCATCAGCTAATGCCCGCAATTTAATTAGCTGCCGAGTGAAAATAAGTTGTTCGGGGCTCGACACGTCTGCGCTTCTTTAAGCTGTCGGAGCCTATTGTTTTCTTCTTAATGCCATTCTAGTAATCGCCCTCTCCGATCCGCCATCTTTGTCTCCTGGGCTGTGAAACAGATTCCGAGGATGCGCAATAGCTCTGCACTGGGAAATATCAGACACCGCGCACGGGCCCGTAGCCCTTGCAAGTTCGTCTGCTTCTTGCGCGGGGATTGCAGTGACGTTAGAACGCCGAGCTTCGATTGGCTCCGATTAGAAGAATAGTGGGTAGACATCGTTGCAGCTAGCATTGAGGTCTACCCACTATCCTTCAATCAGAGCCAATCAGAGCTCGGCGTTCTGACGTCACCACAACCCTTGCCAAAGTAACAGACGAACTTGCGCTACGCATAGCCACTCTCAAGAAATGCAGGGTGTAGCTCGTTGGTTTCGCACTTGTTGCTTCGTGACTTTTTTTTTTTCTTTTTTTTTTTTGGGGGGGGGGGGGGGAGGAGTTCTCATCGCCCACGCCTCAATCTGATTTCTTGTGAAGCGATAATGAGATGGCTGGAACTCGCCACGTCCTGCCTTTTCCAGGCTGTCGGTCACTAAACATAAGGTAAGTGTTCCAAGAAGCGTTCCTGGCGCGTGAGAACGCAGGGAGGGGCACGACAATCAAAGGGCATCATGGAGAATGCGCAGAGAATACGCGATGACGAGAGGGGCAAGTGCGCTACGTCGCTAGTTGAGGCTGAGGATGAAACAAAAGCGCATGCGCGGATCTGGAGGGTAAACAAAACGCGCGACATGTGCAAAGAGCAGACAAACTTGCTCGCCGTATCCGCGGTGAGAAGCTCCGCTAGGGCGCTTCAGTTTTCCTCACTCTAAAGCCCCTTCATGTCGTAAAAGCAGCGCAAGGTGCGTCGATGCAAGCGCCACGTGCAACGTGCAGCCCTTGGGGAAGAATATGGCGGCACAGCGCAGCACTAAGCTAGACTTCAGCCGCCATGTTCTTCCCCACGAGGGGCGCGCGGCACGTGTCTCGAACATTTCCTCAACAATGAATGGCGCCACTTCTCCCAGGATAGAGGGGCTTTACCTCACTCTGGGTACTTTACGTGTTACCCATGCAGTTGTGTTTTAATTTTCAGAGCGCTTAGAAGCTTGGCATTGCATGTGTTTGCACCAGCAGAAAAAAAAAAGTGGAATTATCCTCACTGCGGGCTGTAAAAAAGAATTTCACCATCCTGCGATACCCAAAGTTGTCGACACGAATAGTTTAATTATATGTACTCTCGCAAGTACGCCCCCTGGCGCCACCATCTCGTTGCTGATGCGTGTACATCGTCTGACATACTCCGTTTCGCTGAAATTCCAACCGCAGCAGACGCTACGATCCAATGAGGACAATAGGGACTTTTCGTATATCGCTTTCGCCGTCCCGCAACGCCCTCCGCAACCCGCTACAATACCCGGAACTCTACAGTCAAGGCTATCGGCGCGCGCGCAGGCGCAGTAGTAACTTCTTCGTTGCGGAGGGCTCAGCGGAGGGGGAAACGCGGTCTACAAAAACTACCTAATAGGGAGTTGTAGTAGATCGTTTTTCTCCTCCGCTACGGTATTCGTAAAGAAAACGCCGCAGCTGCGCATGCGCGCCGCCAGCCTTATCTGCACAATTCAAGGTCTTATGGCGGATTACGGAACGCTATGCGGGTGCTTAGCGGGCTGCGCAAACGGTCTACTAAAACTCCCTAACGGGGAGTTTTCGTAGACCGCGTTTCCCCCTCCGCTAATCCCTCCGCAACGAAGAAGCCGCCTACTGCGCCTGAGCGTTGATGGCCTTGACTGTAGAGTTCCGGGTATCGTAGCGGGTTGCGAAGGGCGTTGCGGGACGGCGAAAACGATATACCAAAACTCCCTAATTAAGGAAGCGCGAAATGCGCATCGTCACGGCGCTCTTCGTCCTTTTGCGTTTGAGATCAGCAGCTTAATAAATCAGGCGTAAGCAGAGCGCGGGATGACGGAGGATTTACTCCGCGTGAATGGTTAAATCGCGGATAGGAAAAGCTCAAAGAAAATAGGGGGTTTCAGGGAACCGTTTTTGCACGTCATATACGATACGATGGGCCGTCCGTTACGAACTTCGCATGTGAGAGTCTTCAGCGGCAGCACATGCGCAGTTGGTACCGAAGGGCCTCGTACCGTATCGTATGGGCGAAAATGGTTCCCTAAAACTCCCTAATGAGCGCCGTGACGATGCACTTTTGGAACTGCTTGATTGGGCTTCCTAGGATAGAAGCGCGGGCTGCGGTCGAACGTATAGGGGCCCCCTAATGATGTTTGAGCTTCTGCACTTCTTATGTTATTGGGGAATTGTAGTAGACCGTTTCCGCAGCCCGCTAAGCACCCGGATAGCGCTCCGTAATCCGCCACAAGACCTTGAACTATGCAGACAAAGCTGGCGGCGCGCATGCGCAGCTGCGGCGTTTTCTTCAGGGATACCGTAGCGAAGGAGAAAAACGATCTACTAAAATTCCTTATTAGCTCGTTAATCCGTCGGGCCACTCGGGGAACAAGTAGTAACCGAGAAATATGAGGGCGTCATATACTTTCATTCGAACGGGGGAAAATAGCGCAACGTCTGGTGGCGCCCCTGTGTGTTCAAAACGCGCAACAGGCAGCACAGCGGTGATGTTTTATCAAGGAGGTTATAATGGGCAGGAGGTGGCGTCCCTATCCCCAATGCATGGAGCGAAGTGTAACGGAAGTAGGCGTGGCCACGAGCCGCGACGAGCATTTCTTGACCAATGGGAAGCCTAGTAAGTGGGCGCCGCCATTAATTTCGGTGCAAACAACCACGTTGCGATGACATTTCCGTGGCAACGCGATTGTGTGCACCGAAAGTAATGGCGGCACCCACTGTTATTTGAAACAGCGCTTAACGGGAGGCTTTTGAACCGGTATGGTCGGAATTGGATGAGATTATTATAAACGAACGCCTGGTTGCCCAGCAGAAAGTAAGTGACTAGAGTTGAGACGCTCTAGACGACGCACCGACTGATTCGGTGTCGAACAGGCGAGATTTCGAGCCCAACACTTGCCTGACCAGTAGGACTAGGAAGTCGGCGTGTAGCGGACGCTCTCGACACCGCGCGACCGCGCCTGGGGCGTCGTCTCGAACGAGTCGTCGTAGCGCGACCTTGGAAAGCGATCGCGAGTCAGTCATCGTAGGCACGAACGCTGAGAAAGGCATCGCGGGTTGAGAAAGCCGTACAAATTCTGCTTCGAGAAGATGTTGGTTTCACTCCGCCGTGATGAGTATTCGGGTTCGCATCGAAACATCTTTTGGTGCGCCGATCGAATCGAAAGCCAGCCGCGACAGCGAGCAGAAGAAGCAGACCGCAGGCACGGAGCATACGTAGCCTAAGCCTAACGACCGAGCGGAGAGCAGACGATGGGAGCACGGTTGAATTTAGTTTGGATGAGAGAGCGTCGGTGCGCGGGGCAGTCTGGGATTGGGTTGTTCTTCCGGCGTCGCTGGGTATGACGTCATGCCGGGTCCTGTCTATTTAAACGTCCTTGTGTTTTATGGACGACTTTGGGATTGTCAGCGTCGGCATGCAGGAGCCAGCCGATTTTGTTTTATGCGGGCTAAATAATATGTGTCGTTATTTTTTTTTTTTCAACAAGTAGATTTTAAATAGCGAGAAAGGTTAAGAAAAATGATAAAAGGAATGTTTCGAAGGTGCAGAAATAACAAATAATAAAAAAAAAAAACAATTATCGAGACGCCAACCTCCAAGCGGCAATGGCGGCGGGACCAGCGAACCAGTTTTCCGCGCGATTATGTTTTAATTCCAAACGCCGATTCCCTATTCGGGAATCGCCGTTCGGGATGTCGGAAAGGAACCAGTGGGACGCTTATTTCTGCGATATGAATCTGTGCCGTGTGTCCTGTGCTAGGTGTTCTCATCGGGCAGTTTGGTGTCCTCGTGTTTTTTTTTTTTTTTTTTTTTGTTGGTTTTTACATTAGTGCGCTTGATTGGACGAGCCCGTGCGTGCTACTGGTGTAATCCCGAGAAGCTTCGTAAGCCTAACGAGGCGGACGCGCTTGCCCGGAATGCCGGCTAAAGCTTGAAGCTGAATGACGTGCTAAAGCTAAAGTTAATTAGAATTCACGAGGACCTTACGTATAAGCCACGTATGATCACGTGTTAAGGCACGGCCACATTGGCGTCGCGAAGGCCTGCGGCGTGACGGTCGTCGCTGCCGGTTGCCGACCGAAACCAGTTTCCGGCTTCACCGGCGCGACGTTCTGCGCCGCAGAGCCAATCGCTCCTTGCGCGGTTCAGAGCTCGGCGCCGCTCGCCGCAGAAGAAAGGAGTCAATGGGAGGTGGCGTAGATAGTGACGTTGTGATGTCATGGCAAGGCTCAAGCCGGTCCCCCGCGCCTCTTTCACGTTCCGAAGGACGTGTTTCGTGTCGTCTGCTATCCCTACTTCGCCCCCGATGCCTTCCCCAACGGAGCAGTTCCTTGAAACTGTGCGACTGGTTCCTTTTTTATATGACAAGACGCAGCCAAACTACCAAGATAATGACGCTAAGAACAACCGCTGGGAAATTATAGGAGAGGAATTCGCAAGTGAGTTTCTCCGTGGCACTTGTTGCTTGTCGTCTGTGTTGTGACGGATGTCGTGTTGATTTGGTGACACTTTCGAAAGTAGCCTTCATCTCTGGCGCGCCGCTGGGGCAGCAAAGCACGAACCTTTCCTTCGGTGTTTTGGTAGAACCAACTCGGCCGGACCCAAAACATGTGCCTCCTTCCCTTCAGAGCGCGGCGACGTCGCAAAATCAATCAGCAGGCTAGGATAATCACTTTCACGCTGATCACCAGGTCATCATGGACACCTAGCATGTAGGCAGCGAGTGCGGTTTCGATGCTGATATATGCGAAAGATGAGAGCCGAAACAGAAGAATCTACCGAAGAGCAGACGACGAAAGACCGGAAAATCCGACGGGAGGCGCGCGCGCGATCGCGAGAGCCAGTGCTGTCACGTGACGCCCGCAAAACGGAGGCCAATGTGGACTCCTCGCGTTGGGACGCCAGAGCTGTGGGACGCCGGACGGCGGTGCCGCCCAGCGGTGCCGACCGGCGGCGCCGTTCACGCTAGTGTGGTCACGCCTTTAGTCGTACGCGCCGGCAGCCGCTCCTGCTCGAAACAACAAATGCCAAGTGTCGATTCGTCCAAACAAAATCCGGCCGGCGGATTCGTGCCGAGCGACTTCGCGGACAAGCTATTGTGATATTTTTTTTTTTTTTGACGCTGACATTTGTGTGACATTTGTGAGAAAATAAATTCTTATTTGAACTCGTTACCCATCATTTGCTTCTTTTTTTAACATGTCACAGTGCAGCTAACCCCTGACCAGTCGCCGCTTTGATTACACCGATCGCATTGGCCATCGATGTAATTGCGGAAGCGGAAGCTAGAATGTTTTACGGAGCTAGAATGTTTTACTTGTTTTTGTAATCTTAATTTCCTTATTACTCCCGAAATAAATCGCATTTCGAGAATAAAAAAAATAAACGTTTTACTTCGTGTTCTACGTTTGATGGGCTCTGTCTCAGGGCAAATCGAAAACCAGCTCAATAATCATGAGTGGGCCCCTTTAGAGTGAAACGGAGCATAGTCAAGCCTTGCTACGCTTGCCAAGATTCTGCCCCAAAAGCGCGTTTCTATAAGTCCCGGTGGCCGAGTCGGCTTTTGAAGCCTGGAGGCTAGCAAATATGTATAGTTTTATCCGAAATTCTTCAATTCTGGTTTTCAGAGAACGGGAGTCATGTGCAAGGTATCGAAATCGATACGTGGCAATCGAAAACAATCGCGTACAAGCGTATCTCTGAAATATTCATTGAAACCTCGAACCGCTGTTTGTGGTCAAGTATAATGTATACTTTAGGATCATATATACCTTAAAATACAAGACAGCGCGCGAAACCGTAACCCGTGCTTTCTGCACACAGTGTATCTTCTATTCAACGATGGACCACATTATTTCAAGCAATATGATATTGTCACGAATGACAAGTGATGAGGCAGCGAATAACTGAGTAAACTAAACGTTTAATTGGGCGAACTTGTGCCCAAAAATAAAAATGAAACAGAAGATAACCGTAGAGCGTCGCGGGCGTCGAAGTCGGCGAAAGAGCAGAGTCGAACGCTGGGGCGAAACTGACCGCGGCTCGGCACGCGGAGCCCCTTATGTACACGCGTGGGGTTCTGGAAGAATCGGCGTAGAAGGTTCTGCGTGTAGAACATTCTGACCTCGAACAAGCAACACGGTTCTCGAATTTACCAGAACATTTACGTCAGAGTTCACAAAAATGCGTCCCCGCGGCCAGGAATCGAACCCTGGCTTTCTGCGTGGAAGGCACACGCGATAACCGTTAGGCCACGAGCGCGCTGCCTGCTTGGTCAGCTGCGCTCGCGGCATTACTCCCCCCTTTAAAAGTGCATCGCCCCGATGCAACACAAAACAAAACAAAGCAAATAAAAAGGACGGTAAACTAAAGAGACATTCGGAAGGCATAAGGTGCACAGTCCTATCGGGCGTAGTACGGCTTCAGGCGCACGACGTGGACGACTTCAGGCCGTGGTGGGCGGCGTGATGATGTTCTTGTTCCGTCGGGCATGACCTCGTAGTTCAGCTCCCCGAGGCGACGAAGTACCTTGTATGGTCCAAAGTATCGTTTCAGCAATTTCTCACTGAGGCCGCGGCGACGGATGGGCGTCCACACCCACACCCTGTCTCCGGGCTGGAAGTGGACGTCCCTGCGACGAAGGTTGTAGCGGCCCGCGTCGACGCGTTGTTGGGCTTGAATACGGTGTCTGGCGAGCTGGCGGACTTCTTCTGCCCGTTGGGCAACCACCTGGGCGTCGTCACTTCCGTCGACAGCCGGTTCGTGGGGTAACATCGCATCCAGCATTGTCGCTACTTTTCTGCCATGCACCAGCTGAAACGGGGTTACTCCTGTCGTCTCTTGCACCGCCGTGTTGTAAGCAAACGTGACGTAGGGTAACACCTCGTCCCAAGTCTTGTGCTCTACGTCGACATACATGGAGACCATGTCGGCGATAGTTTTGTTTAGCCGTTCTGTCAGTCCATTTGTCTGCGGATGGTACGCAGTGGTTCGACGGTGGCCGGTGCCACTGAGACGGAGGATCTCTTGCGTCAGCTGGGCCATGAACGATGATCCACGGTCTGTAATGAGGACTTCGGGGGCACCGTGCCGGAGGACAATGGACTCGATGAAAAACTTGGCGACTTCCACAGCCGTACCTGATGGAAGGGCTTTCGTCTCGGCGTACCGTGTGAGATAATCTGTGGCGACGATTATCCAGCGGTTTCCCGACGTTGACGGCGGGAAAGGGCCAAGTAAATCCATTCCGATCTGCTGGAACGGCGTAGACGGGGGAGCAATCGGATGCAGAAGTCCTGACGGCTTTGTCGGCGGTTTCTTGCGTCGCTGACACTCGTGGCATGATCGAGTGTAGAGGTGAGCGGTCTTCGGTAGCCTTGGCCAGTAGTATTTTTCTCGAATCCTGGCGAGCGTCCTGCTGTAGCCAAGGTGCCCAGCCGTTGGGTCGTCGTGACAGGCTTGGAAGATCTCATCTCTAAGGTCGGCAGGGATTACAAGCAGCCACGGCGAGATGCTGTCTCCGAAGTTCTCCTTGTAAAGCACACCTTGTCGGAGGACGAAGGTCGGCAGGGCTCTCAAGAAGACACGGGGAATAGTACCCCCTCGTCCTTCGAGGTGCTCGATTAGGGCGCGCAACTCGGGATCATCTCTTTGACGTCGCGCCATGTCGTCGGTGTTCACCGCGCCTAGGAAGCACTCGTCGTCATCGTCGTCGCTGCTACCGGGGGATGTCTCGACAGGGGCTCTGGACAGGCAATCGGCGTCGCTGTGCTTGCAGCCTGACTTGTAGACCACAGTCATGTCGAACTCCTGCAGTCGGAGGCTCCATCGAGCGAGACGTCCTGAAGGGTCCTTTAGGTTCGCAAGCCAGCAGAGCGAGTGGTGGTCCGTGACAACGCGGAAAGGGCTCCCGTATAAGTACGGGCGAAACTTCGTGATGGCCCAGACGACCGCAAGACATTCTTTTTCAGTCGTAGAGTAATTTCTCTCCGCTTTGGAAAGTGTCCGACTTGCGTAGGCGATGACTCGCTCGGTGCCTTCTTGCACTTGAATCAGCACCGCGCCAAGTCCTTCGTTACTTGCGTCCGTATGAATCTCGGTTTCCGCATCTTGATCGAAGTGTCCAAGAACAGGAGGAGTCTGGAGCCGTTGCTTAAGCTCGTCGAATGCGTGCTGCTGCTCCTCGGCCCATTCGAACTTCTCGGCGTCCTTCGTAAGTTTTGTGAGTGGTGCGGAAATTCTTGCGAAATCCCGAACGAAGCGTCGATAGTAGGCACAAAGTCCAAGGAATCTTCGCACGGCCTTCTTGTCTGAAGGCGCTGGAAATGCCGCAACGGCGCGAGTCTTCTCGGGGTCTGGGCGGACGCCGTCATTACTAACCACGTGGCCTAGGAACTTCAGTTCGTCATAGGCGAACCGGCACTTGGACGGCTTAAGTGTGAGTCGTGCAGTCTGTATGGCTTGGAGGACAGCTCGGAGTCGTCGCAAGTGCTCGTCGAAGTCACTTGAAAACACAACGACGTCGTCAAGGTAGACAAGACAGCTCTGCCACTTCAGTCCTGCCAGTACGGTGTCCATGACACGCTGGAAAGTCGCTGGCGCCGTGCATAGTCCGAAGGGCATCACCTTGAACTCGTACAGTCCATCCGGCGTGACGAAAGCGGTCTTCTCTCGGTCCCGTTCGTCGACTTCGATCTGCCAGTAACCGCTCTTCAGATCCATCGATGAAAAGTACCGGGAGTGGCGCAGCCGGTCTAGCGTGTCATCGATGCGAGGGAGTGGATAGACGTCTTTCTTGGTTACCGCGTTCAGCTGTCGGTAGTCCACGCAGAACCTAAGCGTTCCGTCCTTCTTCTTGACAAGCACGACTGGAGAGGCCCACGGACTGCTTGAAGGCTGGATGATGTCGTCGTTCAGCATTTCTTGCACTTGCTCTTGAATGACCTCCCTTTCTTTTACGGAGACTCGGTACGGCGATCGGTGCACAGGGAGCGCGTCGTCCTCGGTAACGATGCGATGCTTCGCAACGGCGGTTTGGCGCACCTTCGACGACTTCGCGAAGCAGTCGCTGTATTCGGCGAGGAGGTCAATCAGCTGTCGTCGTTTCGGGCCTGGAAGCTTCGGGTCGATGTCGAGCTGCGCTGGCGGCGCAATGTCTTGTTGAGGTGGCAATGATTCGTCAGCGATCGCGGCGATATCGGCGGAGTTTCGAAGTTCCTCGACGTGGCCCACAGCGGCACCTTTCGTGAGGTGTTGCGTTTCTTGTCGGAAGTTCGTCACGAGCACCACGGTGCGCCCATCCTGAAGTTCAGCTACTCCTCTTGCGACGCCTATTCCTCTTCCCAGGAGCAATTGAAGGTTGCCTTCCAGGACAACTTCGCCGCAGGTAGCTGTATCGGCCACGACGGGTACGACAACACTTGATCGCGGCGGCAGGTTCACGTGGTCGGTGTCGACTCGGACGGCGGCTGACGCTGTTTGGGGTTTCTCTGAAGGCGGAACAGGCTTCCGCAGCGTCAATCTGTTCTCACCCAGGTCGATGACGGCGCCGTATTCGCACAGAAAGTCCATGCCAAGAATGACATCTCTGGAGCAGTCTTGTAGAACGACGAACTTTACCGGACACGTCTCGCCGTGGATCTCGACGCGAGCAGTGCACCTTCCGATGGGCGTGATGAGATGTCCTCCTGCGGTTCGTATTTGGGGTCCATCCCACGGCGTCATGACTTTGCGAAGGCGGCGAGCGAGCCTCCCACTCAAAACGGAGTAGTCTGCTCCGGTGTCGACGAGTGCCGATGCGTCGTGGCCGTCGATAATAACGTTGAGGTTGTTGGACACCGAAGCAGGATCGTCGTTGCGATGCGCAGCGTCGGGAGAGTGGGAGCGCTCCGTCGTTCTTGGAGGCTCTTTACTTCGGTCGTCTTCGGCAACGCCACCTCCAGGCGTTGCCGCGCCTAGTTTTCCCGGCGACGCAGGGGAGACAGGCTGTCTCGGCGAGACCGGCGGAAGGGCGATGGCGAGCGTCGGGGGGAGGGTGAACGGAATCCTCGGCGGGGAGTTGACGCGGGAGATGAAGAGCGGCGGAGGTAGTCTTCGATGTCTCGAGGGCGCTCTCCGAGACGTGGTCGAGGGTCGTTGGGTGCAAACCCTCGTAGGCCCAGCTGGCGGTAGGGGCATCGTCGGTAGATGTGGTCCGCTTCACCGCAGTGGTAGCACAGCGGACGTTGGTCGGCCGTCCTCCAGACGTCGGTCTTTCTTGGCGCAGGTTGGTCTCGGGGGTCGCGCTGATGTCGTTCGTCGTGGCGTCGGGTGTACGCCTGCGTTGGTGAATCCTGCTGTGGCGCCACTGGGTAACGTTGAGTAGCTGGCGGCGGTCGTCGGGCAACTGCAGCATAGGTCAGGGTGGGCTCCTCGGGTGCTGCTACGTTGACAGGAGCCTCCGGTTGAATTGCCCGCTGAACTTCGTCGCGTAACACTTCGGCTATCGACAGCGAAGCCGGCTGGTTGGCAGCAGGCAGCAGCTTCCTGAGCTCTTCCCGGACGACATCTCGAATGACCTGGCGGATGTCTGGAATACTGGAGCCAAGGTCGCAGCTAGACGGCGTGATGGCAGCGAGTCCGGGTGGTCGGTGGTAGTGACTGGCTCGGGCTTGCAGGGCACGCTCGATGTTTGTCGCCTCGGTGACAAAATCTTTGACGGTTGTCGGAGGGCTACGAACAAGACCGCCGAAGATGTTGTCTCTCACGCCCCGCATGAGGATTCTAACCTTCTTCTCTTCTGTAGCCTCAGGGTCGGCGCGTGCGCTCAGGCGTAGAACGTCCTCCACGAAGCCGGTGATGCTCTCGTTGGGGCCTTGGGTTCTAGTTCGAAGTAGGTCTTCGGCTCTTTCTCGGCGGTGTTGGTTGGCAAATGTCGCCTTCAGCCGACTCTTGAAAACGTCCCAAGTGGTCAAAGACAACTCGTGATTTTCGTACCAGTACCTGGCAGTCCCTTCGAGCGAGAAATACACATTTTGCAGACGCTGCTCGTCGGTCCAGCAATTGTGGCGGGCGACGCGCTCGTACTGGTCGATCCAATCTTCGACGTCTTCATGAAGTTCACCGTGGAACGGAGCAGCCGTCCGTGGTGCAACGGGCATGTAGATGACGGCAGAAGCGGCAGGGGTCTGCGACTGCTGGTCGTTCATTGTCGGCCTCGTTGGCTGCTTGGTCCTGGGAGGCAGAAGTCCAAATTCCGGGTGTAGGCCTTGGGTGCGACGACTGAACCGGATCTCGGTAGTGCCTTCGTTGGATCTTCGTGGGCTTGGCGTCGGACTGGCACTGCGGGCCCTCGGAGGGGTACGCGGCAGGGGCATGCGCTACCCCGCACCTCCACCAAAATGTCACGAAGGACAAGTGATGAGCCGGCAAATAACTGAAGAAACTAAACGTTTAATGGGGCGAACTTGTGCCCAAAAATAAAGAAGGAAACAGAAGATAACAATAGAGCGTCGCGGGCGTCGAAGTCGGCGTAAGCGCAGAGTCGAACGCTGGGGCGAGACTGACTCCGGTTCGCCACGCGGAGCCCCTTATGTACATGCGTAAGCTTCTGGAATAATCAGCGTAGAATGTTCGACGCGTACAGCATTCGGACCTCGAACACGCAACAGGATTCTCGAATTTACCAGAAAACTAGATTGCAGGAATAACAAAAGATGCGTCGCTCCCAGGGATCGAACCCTGGCTTTTCGCGTGGGAGGCACGCGCGATAACCGTTAGGCCACGAGCGCGCTGCCTGCTCGGTCAGCTGCGCTCGCGGCAATATTATTGTTTTCACAATAAATTTTCTCGAAGCACTAGCGAAGGACAATTTTCCTCTTGATCAAATTCCTTATAATAGCCATTGATTTCTTTAGTTAGGCTATATTATTTTAGTTAACAGTGACGGGTAGGAGGACTTAAGAGCTGGTGTACTGATATATTTAAGAAATACTCACGTCGAGCAGCTCAGGATACATAATTCGATTATTTTAAAATCTGGTTAGTATTTAATTCATATTCAATTTCTTTACGCTAAATACCAATGGCAGGTGATTATGTTTTGCTAAACGAATAACGAATAAAGAAAGGGCATTCCCCCCCCCCCCCCTCTTCATCACCACGAGTCGCCACGAGCCAGTATTAAGTGGTGTAGACACGAACCGCCATTCCGCCTCAACCACGCAAGCTACAGATTGCGAAGTATTGTCAAAGGGGAAGTTTGAAACTAATAAGATGGCATCTGGACGACCTCCTTACCGATCTCTTGAATATAAACTGTAAGCCAGAATACTCAGTGGTTGCGCACGTTAATGCTTGAGAGGAAAAAAAAAAACAGAAAGAAAAACAAAACAAAGATGGTCCAAGGAGGCTGGTGAAATTAAAACATATGGACTTAACCCGAGACTGGGGTTCTACTACAGGACGATAAAAACACGTTGATATCTTAGACACAGCTCAATTTTCTTCGACAGAAGAGGCCCTTCGATAGGCACCACTCACCAAAAGCCGAAATGGGTGACTTTTGAAACATTTTTACTATTATTTCTCCGTGTGTTCGTTCTTGTTTCTTTGTAATTTACCGCACAAAAACGATACTTTGTGTTTCAATTTGGGGCTGTAGAATTTTTTTCCCCTTGTAACTTTAGAGGGTTTTGTAAGGCTCGGGAATGGTTTTCTCTTTGTAGAGTGTTTGTAAGCGGAAGTACACGTAGTTGTAGGGTTATTTTGTTTGAAAAGTGCCGCTCGATTTCGAACGGTTTATTGTTGTACGGTTAGAACTAAAACAGACGAACGCTGATCGCATCTTTGCCGGCCCTGCGTCGAAGAAGGAAAAAGCCGGGAGGCCGACAAATCGCGTGCGATAAAGTCTACGTAAGATTGCTCCTTTTATATATATGAGAGTTTTCTTTAGTAGAACGACAAAGGAAAAATATTTCAGACGCCATTAATTAGAACCACGAGGGTTTAAGCGCAAAAAAACCAAAATAAATCTTGTGTCTTTTACGTGAGAATCTTTTTTAGTGAGATGGACGTTCACTATTTTTGGGTGTACTTCGCGATCTTTCAGCCCATGACGGACGATATCTATAGCATTAGACAGTCATTTGTCATGTTCCCTGTACTTTCCCCGGCTGCCTATTGGGGAAAAGCTTGAGTAGTGAAACAACAGGCCAATTTCGGCGCTCTGATTGTCCTATTTTCACGGTCGTCATATCGCCTGGTTTACGGGGGGGGGGGGGGGGGGGGGGCTTAGATAAACGCGTTTTAGGGATTCCCGCACCGGCCTTCAGCCGGCTTACAAGTTTGCTTACACTTATCGGATAAGCAAATCTGGGAGCCGGTTAAAGGCTAGCGCGTGGATCGCTGAGAAGTGTTTACCTAAGCAACCCCCCCCCCCCCCCCCGGTCCTCTTTCTTTCTGCCGTAAGCCAAGCGACGTGGTGTCCTCGGCAACGCGCTAACGCGCTGAAATTGACCTGTTGACTTCCTCCCAAAAGCTTTTCCACAAACGCGGTAAGGGCATGATCACGTAGCCAAAGATGGACGTGCGACTGGTTCGACGAGCACGTAGCTTTGACCGCACTGTCAGCTTAGGGGTCAACGAAGTTTAGCCAGAGGCAGCTCTCCTTCTTCGATCGCCCCGCTCGAACATGTGGGTAAGGATGAAAGAGGGTTGTTTTACTTTTATGTTTTGTTTCGCTGCGCTGCACCGCCTCTTTCCCCCTTTTCCCTCGCCGGCCAAGAGGACGTGCTGGGCTGTCCCTCATTACAAGCTCATTTGCAGGCTAAACGGCCTCTGCCAGCCGGGCCAGCGCAGGGGGGGGGGGGGGGGGGAGGGGGAGGGACTTTGGGTTTTGCGTGTTTTTCTCAGAGGTTCCCAAACTGAATCCCCGATATGTCACGTTTTTTTCTTCTGAGTCTTTTTTTTTTTTTTTTTGGTTAGCCGATTGAAGTTTTAAGTGTTCTCATCTAGACCCAATCTGCTTGGCACTTTGGCAAAGCGTGCGCGGGTCAAACTAAAAAACAAACAAAAAAAAAACAAGTAAAGTCGAAAGTAGGAGGGACGCTCGATAGAAAGCATTCGAGGAACTGGAAAAATAAAGTCTCGACATGTTACTGCTCAAAGAGGCTTCGTCTTAATATTACAAAGTTCTACGCTTTGGGTACCCCAAGGTGCTTGGTACATCGCACTGCGCAAGCTCTGTGCGACGCCCTAAGCTTTTCATGGTACAGAAAAAGTTGGGGCCCCCTGTTTAAAACTCTCTAATTTAGAGGAACTCCTCAAGGTAGAAACAATTTGCCCAACACAGGCCGCCTTTTTCTTCTTTTTTTTTTTCTCTCTCAGCGGCGCGCCAGTCGTTTATAGGGCGCGTGTGGCGCTTGATCTCAAGTAGAAGTCGATTTATACTTCCTTCAAAAGTGCATGTAACAAAATTCGGTACGAGTGTCACGCACTTTACACAAGCATACTGACACTGGCTCAGATATACTGACACGGGAATGCAAACAGACGAGACGACAGCTACGTTATTGTTGGGTATAGTCTTACGGTTAATTCCGCTCGCAGATTTGGAGCGCTCCAAAAGTACCTCTTTAGGAAAGCGCATATACTTCACCCCCAGATCTGGCTCAAGTTGGAGACCTTCCGCTTGCAGATTTGTGGCAACGCAAGCTCCGTCGAGTTCTTTCGATCGCGCGCCGCAACCACTTCGTCAACTTCGGCTGACATCTGCGATCCCGATAGGAAGAACGAGAACGAGCGCGACAGAAAATCCGAAGGAAGCAGATGCGAGGTTGTAGGCCTGCTCATTTTGCCGCAACTGATTGTTTACGTTTGTACACTGCATGCCGCCGGTCTCTCCCTTGCGCAATAAAGCAAGAACGGACTAGGCAACGACAGTGCAAGCGATAATTTGCTTCCTCTGCGTGTTTGTTCATGTCTTTCCAGCGATCCTGAGCACCGCCTCTGACAATCACTGCGTACCCCGCCGTTCCGTCGAGGCGAACGCGAATTTATAATTCCTCCCAGTTTGTGAGATGAACGCCGTGGTTCGACGCTCGACCTGTGCTGGGTATTTCTTCTCCTGGTGAACACCAACAGTATCGATTGGTCGTCAGAGATTTCGTTCAGCTCGCCAAGTTCGAGCTCAGGCAAGTTCGAGCAGCGGTCATGTTGAACCACAGCCTCGTCTCCGGCGGGTCGCTCTAAAAATGCGACTCCATCTTCCGCTCGTCGATTTGGAGCGGGTGCCACGGAGTTGTTTTTCTCCTCCCTCGCAGATTTTGGAAACCGATCCGGATCTACCAGTGGAATTTACCGTTAAAGGGAGACGCGGGCCGTTTCCGAAGATCGGTGGCCGAGTCTGTTAACGCAGCACAGCTCGGAGTGCGTGAAACAAAAGCTGGCGCTGCAGAATTTGGGAATCCCGGGTTCGATCCCCATCCCTGCCCTTTTCGGTTTGGATCAGCATCGTAGCGGCGTCTGGTCGTGCATTGCTACCGCGTGTCACACGTTAAAGACCCTAGGATTGCAGTGGAACTGCACTGTCTAAATTTCTCATCTACTGCTGAGGCACCAGACGCCCGTTATAGAGGGTGGCTATAGCTTCTGGCTGTCCAAACAAACACACAACACAACTGCCGAATCGCGTGCCCCCTGCAATGCGAATCCAAGCGTGAAATTATGATTTCGTCGCGACCTTGAATGTGTAACTTCCGGTATGGAGAAAATCATCGTTTTGCCATAGCTGTGAATTGGAAGGTGTTCACGTTTTTATCGCTTGGCAATATTTGTTTTTCTTTTGCTACTCGTATATGTTTGTACTTGTTTTATGTTGTAATATCTATCGTTTCTTTTTCAGTCGTTCATAGCGGATGTGTGAACTTCGTTGGTGGGGAAGAGCGGTTAACGCTACTTAGTTCTCTTCATTTTTTGCAACTTTAGGAACTGCAACACATGAATGATCGCAAAGTCAACCGAGAAACACGACAATCGGAACAGTGAGAAATACTTCCACACCTTTTTCTTTAGTAAAGGGACCACACGAGGGTATTCGCGCTGCAAAAGTCGGGAAAACCTTTTAATGATACTTTATTCTCGGTTTACTAGCTATAAATATGTTTCGTGTTTTAAATTAGCGTGGAAGGTATTTTGCGTGTACCGGCCGATTTTATTCCAATTTTATATAATCTTCAGCACAACACGTGTACACAAAAAAAAATCTCGAATATTTTTTTACGCAGTAATATGGCCGGTTAAGAAAAAAAAAAGACTTAATATTTGAGAAGTGCCCACCAAATATCTCAATAAAACAGACAATCACGTCAAAAGATATTCAAAGTCCACAAGACGTGCATACGTACCCCCTGTAGCACTATGTAATAACTGGAAGTGGTCCTTTATAGAGTTAAGAGAAAAAAAAATATTTTATATTTGCGGGGACAAGATGTTTTTTTTTTACAAAGACAGAGTACATCCTGTTATTGCAAGGCATCCTATATAACTACATTGAGAGTGAAAATGGCAGCTAAATTAAATTGGATACTTATATTAGAACAGCTTTCTAATTGTTATATTAGGGGCATAATACAAAATAGTTTATGTTGTAATTTTTACAGTTCTAATTTGTATAACTATTTCTAACCCAGTCCTAAATGTGTTTTTGTTTTCCTGCTGTAATGCCTCTTTGCGCAATAAGTACTAGAATAAAATAACAATAATTAATTAACGTTTTGCTAACGCGTCTTGCGTTAAACATATGGGGAAAATAAAAAAAAGACAAAAATGAAACGCGTTGATAAACGCTTATAAGCAACGACAACTTATTTAAAGTAGACACTCAGTCCCAGTTCCGCTGTCACTAGACAAAAAGACAAAATCAGACAAAGCACCCCAAAACTAAACATAAAACGTACGTAAAGAAAACATTTTTTTTAACACGCAGGACAAATCACGTTGTTTACAAGAACAATACGACACAGAAAGACCGAATAATAAAGACCACTACAGCAAACACGTGAAAACAAATTGACTCGGTAGGTGCGCTCCCGAGAGGAGACCTACACAAATGCAGTAAACACGCGAAGCAACGATCGAATTGATGTCGCTCGAGCGAGGTGACACCGTCACTGTTCCCAGAGGACCTGGACGCAATGGATAGAGCTTGCATCTCAATCCATTAAGTCTAACGTATGTATTGCCGGCAGTGAGCGTGCCGATACCCGTATGCCTTAGACGCTCATAATCGAGAAAAGCCCAGCCCAGATCTTGCTGACGCGTTTGCGAATCGGAGACCGCGGTCTAATTCACAAAATATGCCCAGTCAAGTCAATTCTTTTTAATTATCAGACAAGTTTTTTTTTTTTATAATATATAAATTTAGGCAGAACTTCCAAAGTAAAAAAACACAAAAAAAAAACGAGGAAAAATGTTAAAGGGACCCCTTGGTGAAGCCGCTGCCCCACTCCTTGTACACCATACATATGATCTACACTGTGGGCTGAAGCATGTAAAAGGGCATGTTCGCTTTATACTAATCTATGCTTCGAAGATTGCAAACTGTTTTTGCATGACCCATTTGGCAGCACCGTCGTACAAGGAAAACAAAAACTCCTCTGTCAGTGTTTGCAGACGGTTCTTTTTAGGTATGATGTATAGGAGTATAACCGCGTCTTAATGAAGGCTGAGTTAGCAATCAAAAGTTAACTCAGCATTTAACGACCATAAAAAAAACTTAAGATTGTAAATAAAAGGGGAGAAAGTAACATAAAGTAAGTGAGCAATGGTGGTACATACAATATAAAAACAAAAAACGTATTAAACTGATTGAAAAGCATATATATATATATATATATATATATATATATATATATATATATATATATAGACAGAAAGAGAGAGAGAGAGAGAGATGCAGGGTGACGGTAGAAAACAAACCAGGAGGATTTTATTCGACGTTTCAACCTGAGGCAGGTCTTCGTCAGGAATATATATATATATATATATATATATATATATATATATATATATATATATATATATATATATATAAGAGTTATGAATCTAAAACCCACGTCACCTATCTAAGACTCCGAGCTAATAAAGAAACACTTCAGTTTGCTTCACGGCGTTTGATGAGTGTTTGCCTACAATTCAGTGTTGGCGGTAACGCGTTGCAAGTAACGATATTACCGGTAACTTTGGAACGTACTCGTTACATTTTTCAAAACGGCAATGGGTAACGTATTTACGTTACTTGTTTCGTGTAACGTAGTTACGTTACTCGCCGCATATTCTTCCCAAGACTTAAAGAAATTACACTTAAATTTGTTTTAGCGTTTCTTTGCACTAAGCTATATCAATTTTCGAGTTTTCTGCATTTTTTGCGTCTTTTTCTCGCGAGTATTTAGGTGGAATCGTAAAAAAAGATGAGGTAATTATGTTCAGTTTCTGAATCGACCCCTGATCTCTATTCTAGGGAGGCTGGATGGCGCTTAGCTGCTCTCCGAGCAGGGCGCAAGTGAAGCTACGGGAAGTTCGATGCTTGTCCCGGAAGTCGGTCGTCTGCTAGGCTTCCTAGTGCATTCAGTCGATGTTTTGGTCCGTACTTTCCGGTGTCTTCGAGTGGGCTTTAATAATCAAGCTCCGAATTAAATCCCGAAAATTAGGCATTTGAACTTGGGACATATGCACAATAGATCAACTGGAATCTAAAAATGATTACATTGAATGGCTTTCCATGATACTTCTCGGGTCTGCTTGCGCTCTTACCGCGCGACAAGCAGGCTCTCTTGAGGTTACAAGCGAAAAACCAGCGCCCTCGACGCTTTTCGAACCGGCACTCGGAAGGGTTACAAAGCCTGCCAAGCGCTCACTTCCGGGACAAGCCGCTTACTTTCGGTGGCTTCATACCCGTTTGCTCAATGCACCATCCAGCCCCCTCTAGTGGAGATCAGTGGAATGGACATAATGGTTCTTGAAATATGGCGCTGATATATACCTGTAACGTCAAAAGAGTTAAAACGTGTTAATTCATAATCTAAAAAAGTAACGCGAGAGTAACGTGCTTTACTTTTTAACGGTAACGTGTTTCTTTTATATTGAAGTAACGTGGGTCGGTAACGCGTTCTTTATACCGTCGAACCCGTTAAT
This sequence comes from Ixodes persulcatus, assembly GCA_013358835.2. Lineage (NCBI taxonomy): Eukaryota > Metazoa > Arthropoda > Arachnida > Ixodida > Ixodidae > Ixodes > Ixodes persulcatus. The sequence goes on from JABSTQ010009180.1 coordinate 151,392, forward strand.
AACGAAAAGCAGGAAACGCTACGAACAGTTCGATATAGCAAGTTGTTCGATATAGCAAAAACCAGTTACAACGAACTTCCACGATGCGTTCGTTGTAAGGCCGAGAGCTTCTCCTTCTTTCTCATCTTTTCACTTCCGCCTTATACACGAACTTAACTCTCTTTTGTCACGCCGCGGTGGTAGTGCGTCGGGCGCACTTCCGGTCTAGGGCGGTGGGCAGAAGTCGCCGTGCGAGACATGCATTTCTGTGTTCCCTCGGAAGAAACCAGACAAAGAACCTGCCTTCTGGTCAAAATGCTGCGACGGGGGCTGTACCAAGAGAGTCTGGAAAGGTTTGAAGATCAGTTTTCATGTGTTTCTGCCCCCTCCGTTCGTCCGAGAACGTGGATAGTAGCCGTGAAAAGGGCAAACCAGACGCGGTCGAACTACGATTGCTTGTTCGGGAAACACTTCGTGGTCGCTAGATGTATTTGTTTTGTTCCAACATGGACGAGAGAAAACTGCCAAGTTGTCCGGACCACCCACGGGTTCAATGCGCCTTTAAATTCACACGGCCGCCTGATCGTTCGAACTTTCGTCTGCTCTTTCAAACTTGTCTGCTTTTTGTCGTCTGCTCGTTCAAACAAAAGCGGCCCGTACACCAAACTTTGACCCGATGATTGCAATAAGAAGTAATTGCAGGCCTCAAAAGACTTAAGTAGGCTCGGTGTAAACAGTGGATACAAGATGTTGATCATTGGTACCAGTGGCCATCACCGACTTGTTACGCTAGATCTGTTCCCGCTTCCGATTTTCAGTATCGACGTCGATCATCGCCGCTACCTTCTACACTTTTGCAGCACAAGCGACGTCGCGACCGAAAATACCTAGAAGAATCTCATCATGGTTTTGGCGTCCATTCTGCGGCGTTCATGCGAATGAATCGCCGCACGTCAAATTATTTATGCAAAGTTTAGCGGCGTAACGAGCCTTGATAATTTTGCTCAGGCGATTAAAGTGGTAAGACATTGCTATGAGGACGTAGAATCGACAATTCCAACGCGAGAAATAGTATGCAGACTCACACAGACGCCGTCAACGTGACATTTTAATGGTTTGCTGACGCGGGACTCGGTGCTTCTTGCCCGCACTCCATTGCGCATGCGTTCGAACTGTCGTCTGCTCTTTCAAACTTGTCTGCTTTTTGCCGTCAGCTCGTTCAAACGACTGCGGCCCGTAAACCAAACGTTGACCCGGTTATTGCTATAAGAACTAAGTACAGGCCTCAAAACACTTTTGAAGGTTGGTTGGGGTGCGTAGGCTAAGTGTAAACAGTAGATACAAGAAGATGTTGATCATTGTTACCAGTGGCCATCACCGACATATTATGCCCTATTCTACTTGCGGTTTTCAGTATCGACGTCCACCATCTTAGCTACGGTCCAAGCTTTTGCAGCCCGAGCGACGTCGCGACTGAAAATAGCGAGCAGAATCTCATCGTGGGAATCAGGCTTTAGCACCCATTCTGCGGCGTCCACGTGAAATGAATCGTTCACGCAAAGTTTTGCCTCGTTAATTTTTCTGAAGCCACTCAAGTAGTCAAACATTGTTAGAAGGATGTAGAATCAACCATTCCAACGCGAAAAAGAGCACAAGGACTCCCACTGACGCCGATAACAACGCAATTCAATGGTTTGTTTATGGGCGACGGCGGGCTTCTTACCCACCGTTCACCGCGCATGCGCGGCGCCGGTGGCGTCCGCTAGGGGCGCTCCGGTTTGTTTGTAAACATGAGTTGGTGTATAAGGAGCATTCACTGGGCGCGTGGGTGCTGTCTAGAGCGCATGCTCAGAGCGAGCCCACATTAATAGGCTGCTAAGACCGGCAATCTTGAGGGTGCGGAACGCACGTTACAAAAGAACTGTGGAAGCTCGCCATCAGCACGCGCTCAGCAGTCGTGCACACAGCTATGGCCGCCAGTGAATACTTCGTATAGACCTTTCCCATGTTTACAAAATCACAGTCCAGCGTGCGATCTTCACAGTCCAGCACGTGCGTGTTCGTCGCTTCGGAAAGCGAGCGAAGCACGCGCCATTCGCACGAACGCTCAAAATGGCACCGGCCACAAGCTCGTTTTTGAAAAGGTCTATAGGGGGTATTCACTGGCGGCCATATCCGTGTGCGCTAATGCTGAGCACGTGCTGATGGCGAGCTTCCACAGTTATTTTGCAACGTGCACCCAGCACCATCAAGAGTGCCGGTCTTGGCAGCCTATTAATGCGAGCTCGTTCTGAGCATGCGCTCTAAACAGTGACCTCAAATACGCTGTAAAGTTCTTTTTTTAGCTTTCTCCTCTTCTGAATCGCTTCTCCTCGCTCAATTTTGTTCGCAACTTGAGCTTTTAGAATTTTGTTTCTTTCCTACTTCTTTTTCGGGGGAAGGAACAGGCTAGAAGACGACTGAGCGCGTGCTGACGGTGAGCTTTCGCAGTTGTTTTGCAACGTGCATTCCGCACCATCAAGATTGCTGGTCTTAGCGAGCTTTTAATGTGAGCTTGTTCAGGGCATGCGCTCTAAACATCGCCCTCAAATGTGGCGTCCGGTGAAGACCCCCTTGCGTAAGTCTTATTGCTGCGTAGAGACATAATATGGGAACACCCTGTTTCTCGTCTTCAAACAGTGCAATACACCCGTAGCGACGTTATCCCGGATGCTGAAATCTTCTGAGACGTTACCTCGGTAATAAATCTTGATGAGTATATCCGCCTGCTGACCTTTCTGAACCCCATATTCTGCCGCGCTTCTAGAGCCACGACAAACGGTTGGGATGCTTGATTTCTGTTTTGCCTATGTTTATGCAGAAATACAAAAGTGAAGGCATGGAATGTATATTTTTTTTTCTTTTAGGTTTTATTTTCTACGTTGATGGCTTTATTGTCTGACAACATCCGTTATCCCCCACCCCAAGATTACGATAACAAACTGTTTCGACGTCAAAATCAAAACATTGCTTTATTTCTTCACCATATGTGGTACCGTATACCTTACAGCGCCCGATCGCATCATCCGGGGGAAATCGCCATCTTTGATCCAAAGTAAATTAATGAACCGAATGCCGAGGCGATGTAAACATAAAAAAAAATAAAGCAAAACAAACAAAGCGACATATAAAGGCTGGAACACGCGCGAAAATCGATTAATCTTGCGGAAGTATAAAGGCTGCAGTGCCGGCAGTGCCACTGCGAGCTCCTCGAATCCTTAGAGAGTGTCCAAAGCACCGAGGCGGAGAAAGTTTTCTCGCGTGGAAAAAGAGGTACGGGTTTTGGGGAGGGGGGGGGGGGGGTTACCCTTCGTCACCTACACCGTCGCATTTCTCGGAGCGAGATATTCCGTGCCGATGAGGGAGCCATCAGTCTCCATTTTGATTCCTCGGGTTTTCGGGCTCGTCGTCCGAAAAAGAACCAGGAAGAGTCAGTACCCTAGAGGGCAGGAGTCGACGACACGCTCGCCTTCCATCTCTTTCGTTTTCGTTCGCTTCGGATTCTTTACAGCATTCGTCTTGATTTGCGGAGCGCAGAGTAATTATTTCGGACACTCGTAATATGGGGAACCACTCTTGGTCGGCGGGAGCGTAAAAGATGAGTGCGAGAAGACTGGTCGTTAGGAGCCCTCGGGGCGCGCGCATTTCTTTCATTCCGTAATCAGTTGATGGCTTTTTAATACTTCGGTGGGTAATCTGTTACGCCGTGTATGACGCAGTCATGGATTTGAATGACAATATTGTGTTGCTTTATTTAATACTATAGACCTTACACGACCGTACCGGCGTGCGGTCGTGTATCACTACTGCGTGGTGCACTTTAAAGACCCCGACCTAGCAGTCGTACCGCACTCGCTAAATTGCTCATCTACAGCTGAGACACCAGACGCCCACTGAGGCAGACTAACTTCCGGCTGTATAAACATAAACACAACAATTTGAATTTGAATTTGTCAACCGGCCCAAGTTTCGGCCAAATTATTGTAGCCCACCACAGCCAAGCCTATCCAAGTTACCGCCTACCCACACCGTTGCCTACCCAGACAGCTCTGCTGCCAGAACCAGTCGTTATTACAAGCTTTAAGCCGCTAGACAGCGTCGTCGCCGCCGCAATTCTCAAGATGGCGGCCCCCTTAAAGACCGGCAACCAGTTCGCGCTTTCCACTTTTGCCTCCCTTCCTCCTCTCCCCCTTCTGCCCTGTTCACCGTTGCCTGTTTTCTCCTCTCCCATGGTGAGGAGGATCTTCTGCCTTGCAGAATCTCGAGTCTGGTCGTCGGCCAATAAAAAAAAGGTCTATATCAGAGGTGGCCAAGCTGCGGCTCTTCGCGGCTCGCGGCTCCCTCCCCTTCCTCCCCTCTCTCTCCCCCCCCCCCCCCTCCCATGCCTTCCTCCCGATCACACGAGCACTTCCCCCAAAAAAGGAATGGAACGTGTTTTAAATCGAAAGACAGGTTGCGGTTTGCTAGTCTTGTCTACTACCTTACGTACAGTTGGACTGCTTTTGACTCGGATAGATTGAAAGTAGCTCGAGTGTCGATTACAGCTCTAAACAAAAATTCCCCCCCCCCCCCCCCCGCGGCTCTTGGAAGTTTCGTGGTTTTGTTTGAGGCTCTTAGACCGGGTCAGCCTGGCCACCCCTGGTCTATATTCGCAACCCCAGCGCGCCGCTCGCCCTCCCGCGGACGAGCGGAGAACTAGAGGAACGGGGACTCTTCGTATATCAGATACACTGAGGATTGCTGGTCTTGTGCATGACCGCCAGCTCGATCTGTGCTCAACGTGACGGCGGCAAACGCTCCCGCTAATAATGTAGAGCTCTAGCGTTCGGTCTATGAAATGTCTATTCTTTGCCCTAAGTAGGAGAAAACTGGTCGCGCAACGATATGTCGAGCAATACACGTCGGGAATAGATTCACGTTTTAAGGCCGTTACAAGGAACATGACCGTTTATTCCAAGCACGTTTAAAAGATCGAATACGCGTACTTGATTTCAGGTAACTACAAAGTAAATAAAGAAATGCCCGAAGCATTTTAAGCGCGTCTGTGTTAGCCAGCCGTTCGTGACGAGATTAGAACGGGCAGTTTTGGCAAGAGGGGCCACAACGTTGCAAATAACACGGTACAAAAAAAAAAAAAAAAAAATTACGGTATATTAAAATATGCATTTTCGGTAGAGCAATAAATAAAACCACTAAACCCCTAAACACGCCAATTATGGTAATAGGCAGCTTTAGCATAGCGTTACCGCAGGCTACCGTTGGCTACCGTGATCAAGGCAACGCACCTGGCACGCGCTGAAAATTGTGCTTCAAAGGCGCAGCGCGAGCCTCCGTTGTAATGCTACACCACACGGTAGCCTGCGGCAACAAACTTCCTATCAATAACCATAGAGCAGTTTGATCACCTGTTGCAATACACTAAAACCTAGACGGTGAGCAGCGAGTTGCGAGCCTGTGACACGAAGACGTCAATACGGTGAACGCTGCCCTTCCGAAGCTTGACGGTCACCGTGCGCGGCTCACTTTTGAGAGCACTATTGGCCAGGCAAGGCCCAAACACGATATTTTCATCACCCTCGAAAATATTCTGCCACAAACAGTGACGTGGCCGGTGCGTAAAATGTGCTCGCCCACAACAAAGCTTCGCAAGTCAAGGTTTCTGCAACTTTTAAATATCAGTATGCTCATTTTGCTAACGCACATCAACATCTCCGTCACCTGTAATATGATCCTGCCCTAACCACTTCGCGTTTGCAGACAAATAAATCATTGCTCAGCGCACTGACCAGCGACAGCGAGCTGGCGCACGGGAAACCCTGGAGAATCTATCCCCGTCTCTTCCGCCATCTAGGAACTACCGCCCCGCCACCTGTAGGGCGTTGGAGTTGCGAATAGCCACGAAAAGGAGGAGAACGAAAGGGCGCCTCTTTCGGATATTCTGCCTCCAGCACATGCCTTCCATCGTGCTATGGCTGTCTGTGCACGCTCGAGGCTCGAGAGACGCTGAAGCGTTATCAAAGTTAGAAAGCTTGCGCTGGAGGCCGTGGCGACGTGTGCGATAATTGGGGTTGTGTGGATATTTATACAGCGAGACGTTAGTCAGCCATTTTAAAGTTGCGACGTGTCACTCGCTGTAGATGAGCAATTTAGCCAGTGCAGTACAACCGCTAGCCTGGGGTCTTTAACGTGCACCACGCAGTAGTGATACACGACCGCACGCCGGTACGATGCTCATCCAGATCGAAACGGGCAGGGGCGGGGATTGAACCCAGGATCCCTGGGTTCTGCAGCGCGAGCTTTCGCTCCACGTGCTCCGAGCTGGTGTGCGCTAACCCACTCGGCCACCGATCCCCCCCCCGTGTGCGATCGAAAGCGTCTCTGTGGTCCGCCTTCCACGTTTGGCCGAAAGCTGACTATGACATCAGCTCGAGCCTTTTCCATCGACGGAAATAAGAGTAATCTAAGAACTTCAATTTTGACGGTGTTGGCAGTGCTGGTTTCAGAGCGTAATGACACGGTAATGATTTCAAGATACCACCATGCTACATAGACCATAGAACATGGTGTTGGCAAGGTAATGACGCGACAGGACCTGGAACCGTATACGAGGGCTCCACCAAGACATCTCGCCGCCACTAACGATATTTTGCTAGATATTAGCGGCGAGATGATACGGTGGCGCCCTCGTATGGCTCCCTCCGTGACGTCATGACCTTGCGAACAACATGTTCGATGGTGTTTGTAATGAGCATGTTGGAAGCTTGAAATCATAGCGCTTTGAAACCAACTTTCCCAACACCGTCAAAATTGAATATCTTAGATTACTCTTATTTCCGTCGATGAGAAGTCCTTTGCTGACGTCATGACCAGCATTCGGCCATTCGTGGAAGGCCGACCACAGCGACGCTTTCGGTCGCTCACGTCGCCAATACCGGGTGTTTCTGAAACAAATAGGACCGTGTTTTTCTGACCACAAAAATCAACAACGCATTGCGAAAAGCACAAAGTGCACCCAAATGTAGTGCTGGGCATTACTACTGGGTAACAGGAACCAGACGCCAAAGCTTCAGAACTTATTACTGTCCGATTCAAACGTTATGCGGGAGTTCATAAACTTTTTCAACGGAGAAATGGCGCACGTTTTAGGTAGCAGACGCCAATCATCTTCATGTATTTGCGGGTCACATTAACCGCCATTTTCTCACTGAAAATATCGAAAATCGCCCATAACTCTTAAATACCGCATCTGCAAGCCCTTAAACTTCTACATCTGGTTCAAGCTGCTAGTGCCATGTTTGTGTGGGAGGCTGAGCGTTGTGCCATGTGCAGTTTATTTTTGAAGTGAGAAAAACAACAGTTGGCTTTTTTTTTCTCTAACGCCCCTTGCATGTTACCGTAAAATAAACAAACTTCAGTCGACAAACAGGACACCGTAAAACGCCGCTGACTGTCCCAACGGATTACTTTATGCGTTTAGAATATGATTTTTTATTCGTAACGTAGCAAACAATTACTTAAGAAGAAATTGGCTTCCACATGGAATGGAGCCCAACTTGCGCAGGTGACTATACTTCGTTTCACCTTCGGTCCGAGCGCGGCCGATGTTATGAGCCAAAGGGCCAATCAAACAGCGCAAAAAGCGCAACGTCATGGCGTGTTCTCTGCGCTTGATAGAACTAGCCGGCGGAGGAGCACGCACAGAGAGACGGCGAATACCGGCTGGTCCTATCAACTGCAGAGAGCATGCCATGACGTTGTGCCTCTTCGCTGTTTGATTGGCTCTTCGGCTCATTACATCGCCCGCGCTCGGACCGAAGCTGAAACGAAGTATAGTGGCCGCTGAAAATACTTCCAGTCGCATAGAGGGCGATAGTTGTGCTCCATTTTAAGTGGAAGACAATTAATATTACGTAAACCTTCCCCACCCCGGGGACTTTCACATAAAGTAATTATATTAAAGAAAAAAATTGTGTGGGGACAGGGGCACAGGCAGCGTGCGTCTCTCGTATGTGCAGAGCGTTTTAATTGGTGCGCGGCACATCGTTTCCCCATAACACACTAAAATTGTGCACATTTTCTCTACACGGCCTCGGAATACTAGGGAACTTATCCAGTTGGAAGCGCAGAGTTGTGTTTCGTTATTTTTGCATGCATCTTGTAAGGTTTCAAGGGTTTATACGGCCTTGGGCATAGCCGCAGCCGCGCAGACTGCAGTTTTGATCGAGCAGCACGTTCTGAGATAAAAATGCAGCAATGATAACGCGGCACCACGGGATAAGACTTTGAATTCCTTATAATAACAAATGTATTAAAAACAAAAATAACGCAAAAGTCCGGTGTTTTATTTTAATATATATATATAAAAAAAAAACATTTTCGCCCCAAAACGCACGCCGCACGCATGAGCCACCCGCGATAGGCCCATATATATTCCGAAAGAATTCTAATCAGAACATCCATCACAACAGTCACCCCGCACTAAAAATAAGTCGATAGGCAGAAACTTCTCTTCTATGTAATTTTGTTTTGTTTTGTTTGTCTCTTGACGTGCCTGGGGACCATTACAAAGGAAATTAAGGAAAGGAAGGAAAATAAGCTTCGCCCGACTCGCGCGCACGACGGTTGCATGTATGCTGCCTTCCCCCCACCCTAAGCTGACAGTGCGCTGGAAGCTGCGTGCATCGTGGGCCAGTCATACGTCTGTCTTTTGCCACGTGACCACGCTGCTCTAGTCCATAACCACACGCAGAGACTGGGGTCACGTGACGACAGGAATGCAGTTGATTGGTTCTGGTAACGTGTTCTAGCTCCCACTCCACTGTCAGCTTTGGAGTCAACCTAGTGTTGTTCTTCACTTCAACGCAGACGGTGCGGTGGGAGGGAGTTACGCGCTCGCCTTATGAATCAACGGCCTCCTTTTCACCACCTGATCCTGCTCCCTGCGTTCATGGGTACGCGCGGAACCGTGATCACGTGGCGAAAGGCAGATGGATGACTGGTCCAAGGAGCACCTATAACTTCCACTGCACTGTCAGCTTAGATGGCGAATTCGAAGCTACAATACACACAGGCACGGCGTGTCTTCCGTCGCCGGCGGCTCGCGCGACGGCGGCCTTCGAGGCAGGTGCCTAACCCGGAGAGGACGAACCGCTGACCGCAATTTCACGCCTGACGAGGCGCAGCTGCCGCCGAGCGGACGCCGCGGGTCTCGCTATCTCCGACTAGGCCCTCCCTTTGCCGGGAGGAAACGGTACCAGGCGGCCCGTTCAGCGAGCAGCAGGTGGCCGTAATTGCGCCACCGAACAGAACAACAAGTGGATTGAAGTGCCAGGACTGTTGTCCAAGCCCAAGCTTGAATCGAAGTGATTCTTGATCATTCCACACAGTATGGACCTCTGCAGAAGTCGGCTTCGGCGCGCTGCCATCTTTGTCTGCAGGGCTGTGGAAGGCCTTCTGAGCATGCACTGTTACTCTGCTGTGCGGCATACCAGACACTGGGCATGCGTCCACAGCTCATTGACTCAGCACTTTTCGCCTGGGTGATAAACGATCTATACTGGGTTTCACTTTATGTCCCAGCGCAGCCGACGCAACGATTCGGCGGAGCCAATCAAACAGCACAAAATATGCCTCGTCACGGCGCTGATCGTCTTCGTGCTCTTGCCATCACCGGCTGAAGCAATCACGCACAGAGTATTGTAGCCTCAATAACTTATTCGTAGTAAAGACCATAAACTAAATAAAAAATATATAACAATAACATAGTATGAATCGCGATTTGCGACAAAGGTGTCATCGAGATTCTTTATTTTTCTTTCCTGGTGCACAAGGTATTTGAGAAGACGTCCCAGTTTAGAAGTGACCGAGTGGAGTACCATCGCTCTCTGCTGCGTCGCACGGGGGATGCTTTTCGGAGAGGGATGCGCGTGACGTGAACGATCGGCGGAACCTGCGGTACTCGTTCCCCGACTCCGGCATTCGCACGAACGGACGTGGAGCCGAGAGGGATGTCGGTGATGTCGGACGCATTTAGTGGTCCCACACTCGACAATGGGGCTCGGTGCGCGCTCATGAGGTTACGAAAATCGAGACGTAGTACATGTAACGGCGATACGGGATTATGGCAGCAGCCCTGTTCGAGACAAAAAAAAAAAAAAAGAAAGAAAAAAAGACTGGGGAACGAATCGTTCAAGTGCAGATACTCTATAGTTTGTAAACGCTTCAACGTCCAATTTACATCGGCCATGCTATATATACATGCCCAATCTACATTATCTAAATATTGATAAATGCCAAAGTAATCGCCTCTTAAGAAAGCAAGCGACCAAATATCCCCCGTAATTCTTGAAGCTTCTTGTTTTCAAAAAAAATAATGTATTTGGGAAATGTTGCTTGTACATATAGGAATTTTTCGTTCAATCAACATTGTCCAATGCCACGCGCCATGCATACATATAGGAGCGCGCTCTATTATTAAAGGAATGAAGGAAAATGAAGACGGTTAAAATGCCGAGTGTGTTCGACTCTTTCGCGTAACCTGATTGTGAACAAGCTGCAACCGTCGGTTAGCAGGATATGATCTCACTTTCGGAAATGACGACTGAGCACGACAGTAGCTAAGGTTCACCGAGCCCTCATTGGCGAGTTAAATACAGCGCGCTTTACACGACACTGGAGAATTCCCTTGGTGGATTTGGAGCAACCCAAAAGCGCCCTATCCTCGCGCCGTTTGTGCGGTAATTGCGAGCGAGCGCTTGCACGCGCAAAAAGATTTGGAGCGCTCTAAAACCGCTCCAAATCTACCATTAACCGGTGTCCTATGCAAAAAATCCACGTGCAGAATGCTTGCGAGGAACTTTGCTGTGCTAGCAGTCACTGGGGGTATTCACTGGAGTCCTTAGCTGCGTGCGCGACTGCGGAGCGCGTGCCGACGGCAAGCTTCCGCAGTTCTTTTGGCACGTGCATTCGGCACCATCAAGATTGAAGGTTTTAGCGGCCTGTTAATCTGAGTTCGTTCTGAGCAGGCGCTCTAAGCATCGCCCTCAAACATGGCGTCCAGTGAATACCCCCTATAAATCGATCTTAGCATTCCACGCAGGCGTAAGGCCGCCATAACTCTAGTTCATAGGAGGCAGGCACCAGCTCGCGAAACAGCTGGTGCCACTCCTTGCCCTGCTCGCGCAGACTGACAGCGGAGTTATCGCTAGTGCAGAAAGACCGCAGTTCTCACGATGTACGGCGGCAGCGGTGGCGTAATGAAACTAGCTGTGAGATTGGATTACTATTCTTATTTGTCGACGGCACGCATCGTGAAAAACACATGAAAAGTAATAACGTGAACGAAAATGGCGCCACGGTACCGGTAAGATCATTAAGCTGGAGGCAAGGTATGCTCTTTGACGTGCTCTCGGACAATTAAACAAAAATGTCCATACTGCATGTCATAAATGAGCTGAAGTCACCATGACATTACAGACCCTCACGTGGTAAGGCACCCCGCGTAATCACACATGTTCGCATATAGAAGAGTAAAGACTCAGGAACGGCCCTGTATCTTGTACTCATCAAAACTGCTCCCAGTTGGAAATGCGTGCAACTCCTTGGGACGCTTAAGGGTCCGTTCACACTCCAGCGTCGAGCGCAGCAAACGCTGCGTAGCGCATCGCACACCGATGCTGATCGGTCGCAGATATCGAGTTCCAGGTCGCCGGCCAATGAAAGGCCCGCGTTTTGCGCTACGCTGCGTTCAACGTCGGAGTATTACAATTGGCCCTCTCTCCCTCCCCCATCTTATTCACAATGCTCAAGAAGAAGTCGTAGTATTACAGAGACACACTTGAAATACATCATAGACGCCCGCAGATATTTCTGACATCATGTCTGCGGAGAACACAATGTCCTCTGTATGACGCACGAGCAGCGGGACTGCGGCTTTGGATGCCTGTTCACACATACGGCGGAGTCAGCGCTAAAACTCGGTGCTCATTCGGCACTGGCAGGAGCGCCGATGCTGCGCCGACTTTGCGTTACTTTAGATCTGCGTCGCACGTGTGACTCGGCCTTGGCGGATACAGAAGCGGCTCACGGAAGGCAACATACATTTACAATCACGTCGCGTTGATATGGACGCCTCGGTTAACTCCGAATAAACGTACAGAACGTGAGTCGTCCCAATTACGAGACTTTAATACCTGTTTTACTCGGTTAGTCACCGAAAATGTGTTTATACCGAGGGGTATTAACGGGGTTCATATTAACGAGATACTACTGTAGATTGGGAAAGGCGGCCAAAAAATAGTGAAGAGTACCGCACGTGCCGAACAGTTAACGGTAGAAACATATTTGTTCCTGATGCTTCGAAAGAATGCGCGCTAATTACTCGCTAGCGGCTAAACGGCGCGAAGCGAATAATGCGGGCAAGGACGAGCAGAAGAATTGAGCAGGAAACACGCTAACTACCAACCAATGTTTCCATGCAAAAAAAGTGGGGCTGGGCGTTTTTTGAACTTGAGGGAGATGATTGTTTTGAGTGGTTGCAGTACGTAAAGAGTACACAAACGAACAAAAGACCTTCATGAATGTGCGGGATAAGTGAAGCTGAAGGAGAAAAAAGAGGAGGTTGCAATGAAAGAAGGGATTTTCATTGCAAGTTATAGTGATTGTCCTGTCGATTTCTTCCACTAGTGCTTGTCGTTAGGGAGATTTGTGTTGCGATATGTTTACCCCCAAAAAAAAAAAAAAATTTAATTTCGTTAAAAAAAAACTAAAAAAAACGTGAAAGTGCTTAAAGCCACGTTGGGAAATCCACTTTTGCATGAGGCTTGGACTTGGATGCTCGCGTCGTCTCGTATATATTTTTTTTGTTTATTCTTTGTACGTACCATACCCGCCACGAACACGCTTTTCATTCCAGTCATACCTGGGCTTCGATCAAGTAGACTCCCACTCGACGGGGCGTTTTTTTTTTATTGTTTATTTTTCGTGACAAGGCATTCGCGCTTGGTGGTTCGTCTCACGGAGCAATCCACTTACTCGCGAACCATGAATTCGGAAAAACGGTCCATTATTCTATAAAGCATCGCTTTATTCTCGGCAGCAGACGGCTGCGTCCTTTGCCGGAATCCCGGCTACTTAAGTTCCCGTTTCGCCGCTTGCGGCGCGGACCGGGATTTGCGCGTTTGGAAACCCCGGCGCTTTCCCCTCCACCGAGCGTAGCCCTCGGAGCAGCGTCCCGGGGTTCATTGGAGAGTGTATAAATAGCGACGGGGAAAGGAAGGCCTGACTTATCGCCGACAGGGGGTCGGGACCCCGGGGCAGACCTCGACGCGCGGTCCGCTCACGGATCCAGTCCTCACGAAAAACTGCACCTTCTCGAATCCCGACCCTCAGCGGCTCGCATTGTCTGTCGCGAGTCGCCTTTGAAGGTGCCGCCGCCGCCGCCTTTCCTATCGCTATCGGGCTTTGTTCCTGCCTTGCGGACTTTTTCAATGACACCTCTGGGAGCATTTCAGGCCTTTTTTTGTCGCTAACAAAAGCTGGTCCAGGAGGAAACAAATGAGCTCTCGAGTGGCTCTAAATTGGCGAGCATTTGTCGATACCGAAAGCCCTTTTTTTTTTAGAGCTTTGTCGGGATCGAAGCGCCGAAGGCAAAAATAGATGCCGCAAACCATCCCCAGTGTTTCCTGCACACCAACGCGCGGCTATGATGTCACGCCGTTACGGTGGCGCTGCTCTCGGCGCAGCGCAAACACTTCACTTCACGTGAATCCAGCTTCTGCGCACGCTCAGTTCCCAAATCTGGTGTGGATAGACGCGGACCTTGCTTGTAAACCACCATTTGGCATATGTGCAAATGAAACTTCAAACCCACTTGCAGAATAAATCCTAAAAATGTTTATTATAAAATAAAAAGAGATCTTGAAAAAAAAAAACAAGTTAGAGGTAGATTCCTGCATATTTTTGTCTCGTGAATACGAATATCACGAGCATTTGTATACGTACGCTGGCGGCCATATCTGTGTGCATGACTGCTAAGCGCGTGCTGATGGCGAGCTTCCACAGTTCTTTTGTAACGTGTATTTCGCACCCTCAAGATTGCCGGTCTTAGCAGCCTATTAATGTGGGCTCGTTCAGAGCATGCGCTCTAGACATCACCCACAAATATGGCGCCCAGTGAATACTCCTTATAGGTGCGAGAAAAAAAACAAAACCAACGAGCCTCTGTGTGAGACGTCATACCCAGACGTTTGAACTGGCTCGCGCTTGCTGCGTGTGAGGGAGCGCGTGAAGCCCTTTTGATTGCTCGTGTAAGACATGCTTAAATGTGCGGAAATGTTGAGATCTCCGTATAAAACGTCACAATTCTCTCCTCCCACCGAACGCGCAGGGAAGGAAGGAGGAGGCTTCACCACTCTTTTGAATGTGCTGTTGCGTGCCAACGTGCCGGATCAATCTGAGTTATAATTTTGATATGCGTGATCCTGGAGGCCAAATGAAGACGATTTAAGTTTTTTTTTTTTTTTCTCAAATACAGATCCGTCCTCACTTTTCCTTTGAAAAAGACAGTGTGCATGTTTGAGGGCCGACCTCATTGAAGATTTTGAGGTACTTCCTTCCCGCTACAGAGAATCGTTCTAGCTAGGGTAACGAAACCGAAAAGCAATTGCTTTCCGAGGGCTGCACGTGATACGCGATTCGCACATCGGCGCATTTTAGGATGATAATTGTAATAAAAACATGTCGAATAGCTTTAAAATATCGTACGTCGGAAAATCAAAAGTAAATCTCAACCGGGGCAATATCGCTCAATACGAATCAGTTTCATTTTATCGGTACACCGTAAACGTATTAACAATTATATGCAACTTTTCATATTAAGCTGACTTATGAGGGTCATTTGGTCAAACACATTTTTGACATTATTCAAAAACCTCGAGACTGCAGGTGCGACACACACACTCAAAAGTCTCAAGACTTTTGAGTGTGTGTGTCGTACCTGCAGTCTCGGAGTTTTTGAATCATGTTTAACATACACCAGCTCGTTTGCGCTCTAACATTTATTACATTTTCGATATGTTAACGAGCGTATGCTAACATTCGCTCTGACCATTCCCTACCCCCGAGTTTTGAGTTGTGTACCTAAATAAGTAACAGCGGCAGAGAAATGCGTAAATCATTAATGCTAATGCGTAGGTGAGTTGATGGAAGTCAAACCTAGACAGCGGCGTTGAAAGCCGTCGTATGTCCACTTTATTGCTTTTGTTTTGTTTTCGCTGTTGTTCAGTACAACGTTTCCTACGACATATACTCATTCTGTAGGTAGACACTCCTATAAAAACTTCCCCAAAAAGACTTCTGACAGCTGCCACTCTGCGCGCCGGAGAGGTGGGAACGCGCTTCCCTAGCTTCCATCGCCCATTGGTCTGCCACGCTTTGTTAGCAGGGGACATGGTCCATTGGGGATTCCAGGTTGGGTCAGCGTACGACAATTGCAACCCGACAGGACGGAGGTCTCCGCTTTGACATGTGAGCGTAGCAGGCGCCAAGCGTACTGACAAATGCAATAGTAGCGGTCAGAAGCCCCCTTTCAGAAAGGATCATCTGGCGTTCCACAAAAGGACTCGTAGCAGCTGTCTTTCTGAATGTTGGGACGCACGACCTTCTGCGGCTTGCCGAAGAGCAGGCTGGAACAATTCGAATTATTTTATCACCTGAAATGGTAGCTTTTTTTCTATATTTCCCTTCCCCTTTGTTTGAAGAAAATAAACACTCTAACTAGGGCTGGGCGTCGATTAAGAGATTTAGCCCGATTAATCACCACCATTTAATCGATTCATTAATCGATTAATCGGTCTCGTTCATTTTCATGCTTAACATTTAAAAAAAGAAGGAAAAAAATATTTGCTGATAATATGATAAACGCCGCAATATATAATTTTGCTTATGAAGCAACCTAAATGCACACTTACGAACAGTTTAAAGACACTCGCACTCACAGATTATTACTTCAGCTGCATGCGGCAAAGAGGAGCGTTGGAATTCTCCGACAAGAGCGACCTCCTTCGATTGTCCACAATAGCTTCTACTGCGGACACTCGAACGGCGTTGAAGTGTCCGGGACACGGTGTAACCTTCTGCACTTCTAAGGTGTCACAAATCTTGCCCTAGAGTTCTCTTTAGGCAAGCTTTGACCTAAAGTTTGCCCTTCATACATGTGTACTCGTCCACGTCTTCGTGGTGAAAGCGTGTAATTTTTAGTTTCTTTCGGTTCGTCGAAATTTTGCCCATGAACAGATTAAAAAGCTTAATCGCGATTAAATCACTAATCGATTAATCGGTTGGATCAATCGCCCAGTCCTACCTAAACTACTGCTTTTCGTAAGCAGTCCATATGGCGCACAGATATTCCATGTGTCTTCTATGCATCACGCGTACTGCGAGGAAGTATTACAAGACCACTGTGCAACACTATAGGGTGAGTGCGCCACGAAGAGAGTTAGCATAACGCGCGACCCTAGAGCAGGTGAAGGAGCTTTTCACCTGCGACAATGCAAATTGCACTTCCCAGGTATAAGTGTCTACTCTAATCTTAGTCATTTGCTGGAATCATGTCGTCGTTCACTGATTTACTATTAGCTTTGCTCCCTAGAAACGTGGTGTTGAAAACGTATTTTTTTAGTATCGAGACTTTAGGCCCTATGCTTAACATGTCGAGCCAGAATTTGTAGAAAGGTGAAAGATAATGTTTCATGAAACGTTCACGTGAACGTACAAGTTTTTATTTTTTTTATTTAGGGAGACAAAAAGGTTTAAAACCATAAAACTACAGACTGATAATGCAAATTTGCTTACACAAGATAATATAAAATTTGAATGCACTAAATGTAAAGAACAATTCACACGCAAAAAAGGTGGTAGCGTCGGCGAATTTAATTCAGGCGCAGAACAACGTTAAAATATCAAAACTATTTAGCAAGTAAACCGCATCCATTCCCTTTACTTTTCGCACAAAAATGAACACGGTATTGTTAAAAGAGTCCGCGGCGGAAACTTCCTGAAACACGAGCCACAGCAAGACGTTCCATCTACGCAAAGGTAGCTTCCTACATCTTTGTTGTTTCACGGTAAGACACAGCTTGAGAAACACGTGCTCACGACTCTGCGTGTTTGTAGATATTTAGTTTGACGCGGAGCGCAATGGAATATTGCGTTTTATTGTGCAAACATCACGGGGACAATGTATTTCATCTTACGGATTCGCAAAAGCGCCGTGAATTCGTCATTTATAAATGTGATTTTAGGACTAAGATGTTAAGCTTGCAAAAGAAAAAAAAAAAAACAACATGTAGGGTAAAGTGTGAACGAGTGACATCTACGCTCAAAAAGAGCCCCGCTTTCAAGATATGGCGAGAGCAAAAGGATGCTCTCGCGCGTACAAGAATTTCCGCCATTCGAAGGAAAGCTTAAAACTCGCAGCCCCAAGCGTCTATTGTTGTAGTTCGATTAGAAGAGCGCACCTTTTCTACTCGGAATTGCGCTTTTTTCGCGCAAAATATCAAGTTTTATATGGAGACAGACAATGGGTAAAACTACAAGCTAAATCCGCTCATCGTTTCAGTACAAAAAAAAAAAAAAAAGGCTGGTGAACTTCGGTGCGCTACCGCAAAGTTCAATTTTATAGCAACTTGTCGTGTCGCGAGTCATTATTTCATTATAGCCGTTTACAACCGTTTTACTGTAAAATGTGTGCGCTCTCGTTGATGGAGAACACGAAGCTGAACCTTAAAGGTGCCCTGAGGAGGTTTTTGAGGTCGCCTAAATATGGCGATAACTCACTCTGCGGGCTCTAAGCATACTAGGAATCCATAAATCATTACGATGCGCGTCCGATTTTCCTATTAAAAAAAATAAAAGACGCTTACAAATCTCTGTATGCGAAATCAGAGCGC
This sequence comes from Ixodes persulcatus, assembly GCA_013358835.2. NCBI lineage: Eukaryota > Metazoa > Arthropoda > Arachnida > Ixodida > Ixodidae > Ixodes > Ixodes persulcatus. The sequence continues at coordinate 169,358 of JABSTQ010009180.1, forward strand.
AGCTCTTGAGGAGGAGGAGGTGAGGGTTTGCCCCTCCTCCTCCTTACCCTCCCTCCTCCTCCCTTTCTCCCCTTCCTCTTCCCCCTCCTTCTCTTCCTTCCCTCCTCCTGCTTCTCTTCTCCTCCTCTCCTCCTCCCGTTGAATTTCCCAGCTAAATATTGCCGCTATAGATAGCGGGTTAAGTTTCCCCGCTAAATTTAGCAGGTTAAATTTCCCCGCTAAATTTAGCGGGGAAATTAACGTCACATGACCTCAACACCAATTCAGTTTCCCCGCTAAATGTAGCGGGGAAAATGACGTCACATGACTTCGCACCACGCCACCCATGAACAAATTCAGTTTCTCCGCTAGATTTAGTGGTAAAGCTGACGTCACGTTACCTCAACACCAATTCAATTTCCCGCTAAGTTAGCGGTGCGGTTACGCCGACGCCGCGAAACGGGAAAACGAGCGCCTTAGAGCTGCGCTCTAAAAAGGAATCAAAAATCGAACACAGCGAGGTCAAGGCCAAGGCCACTGTCAGCCAATAGCAAGTGAAGGACCTTCGCGCCTCTGGCCGGTGGAACCGCGGGGTGAAATCTCAAATGCGCGCGGCTCGCTGCCCATTAGCGGCGAGAAGTTTGGATACCGCCGCCTGGTGGAATTTTTTCACAACCCAGAGTGAGGATCCTTCACCTCCCTCTGCCGGTGCAAGCACGTGCGACGTCAAGCTTCTATGTACTATGAAAATTAAAACATAATTGCGTGGATAGAACGTACACTATCCATAGTGGGGAAATCAAACGCGTCCCTAGCGAGCTTCTCACAGGGAATGCAGCGCGGACCTTCGGCGAGAGTCATAGTGTCGTAGCGCCCCGTAGCTCACGAAGTGAATCGTGTGCTGTCGCAGCCGTCGCTTTATAGCGCCATGGCTCTTGCTAATCTCACGCCTTTCGAGGAAGCGATGCTTCGGCGAACAGCAGACATGGGGTCCATGTCTTACGATGCGACAACGTTGCACGACGTCGTAAATTCGACCGCAACGCCGCGCCAAGCGCGCCGCGAAGGAGTTGGTCCGCCCGAGTCAGCGGACGCACACGACGAAAGAATCCAGCGGCTTGGAAAGAGGGAGTGGTAGGTACGCTGCAGAAGACACGGGCACGCGAGCATGGTGCGAAGAAAGAAGACCGGTAATGCAAACCAGCGAGCGCTCGCTGGAGACCTGACGTGGCTGACGAACAAACACACCGCTCCCGCAAAATACAAAAACAAAAGCATAGTGCGCTGTTCTTTAGACGATTTTAGGAGTATTATGTATTATGTTCTCTCTCCGCAAAAAAAAAAAAAAATACATTTTTTTACTACTCTCGTTTGTTTTTATCACCTACAAAACCATACACATTTCGCAATAGCAGCATTTGCAATCTGAACGAAATGTCGCGTTTTCATTGGTCGCAAATAGTCCTGGCTGCCGGCAGAATGCTCCTCCCATCGCCGGAGATGACTGAGATATATGATTGTTTTGTTTTTTTAATAGGAAAATCGGCCGCGCATCGTTATCATTCCTGGAGTTCTAGGATGATCGGAGCCCTCAGAGTGAGTTGTCGCCATATTTAGGCGATCTCAAAAACCTCCCTCAGAGCACCTTTAAGCGGCAGTCTCACTGCTCATGCATGATACAAAAGACATCATGTTCGCTGTAGACATGATGAGAGAATTCTCTATAAGGGCAGCCTCGAGCTTATCTCGAGGCATGCTTGCTTCCTACATGCTTTTGTGCGATTTATTAGCATTGCGACCTCGGCTTTAAGGTGAGGCCAAATATGGAAATCTGACAAACCTCGCAAAGCATTTCACCGACGCGCATAATTGCGAACCGTTTTAACACGCGTAAACATAGCGGAGTGGTTTTTATATCGCGCGGGGTTTCTATAAACTCTACCTTGATACTAAAAAAAGAAAGTAGTCCCAACGATATTTCCAGAGTTTTTTAAAATATGTATATCTACACATAATTTTTAATAAATCCCTTATCACTTGCAAGGTGCCTATCGAATGAAAAAAAAATGCAAAGTTATTCCCATTCGTAAATCGGGCGGCATCAATATCCTTCCAATTTCAGGCCCATCTTTCTAACATGTACCTGCTGGAAGCTACTTCAACACACCATACTAAAACACATAACGGAATTTCTTAAAGAGCGGTACAACTTATCTCCTCAGCAACATGGATTCAGAAGCGGCCTCTCTACGGTAACTAGGGCCTGTTGTCCTAACCTATTGATCGATTAACCTATCAATTTATGCTTTAATCTCAATTAACTTTTTGAAGCGGTTAATCGGTAAAATTTACAAACCAAAGGAGAGTAAAAATTGCACGCTTTCACCACGCAAACGTGGGCGAGTACACCTGTACGAATGGCAAACTTTAGGTAAAATCTTAACCTAAATTAAACTGTCGGAGCGAGCTCTGCGATTCCAGACAAGTGCACAGAGTTACAAGTGTACCGGTCAATTCAGCGCCGTGCGAGTGTCGGTTTAGCGCAGCAGAGACTATTGTAAATAGTCTCTTTGCCTCATGCCGCTGAAGCAATAACCTGTGAGTAGGGTTCCGTGTTTTCGGATAAATCCGAAAAACACCCGCTGGTAAAATTTTGGTCAATTCGGATTTATCCCATAAACTCCGAATTTAGATGTGCCGATCCCCCCCCCCCCCCCCCCCCCCCGCACACACACACGCGCACACAAAAGTATTTTACAATTAATGGTTTGATCACCGCATAGAATCAATGGTCCTGGGAAAATGCCACCACACTTTTGTTTCAAATTTAGGCTAGGACAACAGGTCATTGTACTTCCGGGTCACGACAAAAGTCACTGCTTATATGTTTCCAGTTTGGGTTATACTATTTGTGCTTTAGAGGAAGGACAGGTTGTGTTTTCGTAACAGTGAAAGCTATGAACCATAGAGATTGCATAAAGTGGGGAAGAGGGAAAGTTGAAAGTTCTCTATTACATACTTTATTACTACTAACCGCGCGCAGCCGCGCGGTAGGTTGATGGAATAGTATGAAATGAATACAAGCTTTCCAGCCACTACCTCCGGGAGTTTACGGAATTTAAGGTATAGATATTTATCGAAACAACACTTGAGTGCAACTTTTGTCGTAGGAGAAATTAATATTACCAGTAGTAATGGCACCAACGCCAAATACAACGGAAGAAAATATTAAGTAATACAATCGTGTTTTTTGTTTGTTTTTTTTTTTTTGTTCAGCATACGTTTACATCAGAATCTTATTTATTTATTTTTAATAAGAAACACTGCGAAATTAAGCACACAATTTCGGACAATTGGGAATCAAACAAAAATAAACTCCGATAAACATCGAATTTTCGGCAAAAAATAAACTCCGAAAAACACCCTCCGAATTTGACAAAAAATAAACTCGGGAAACACGAAACCCTACCTGTGAGTGAGTGTCTTTGAACTACTCTCAACGACTTATCGAAGTTGATTTTTAATCAAAATTGTATATTGTAATAAAACTTTGCTCGGGCCTAGTTGGTACATGTCGATTAAGAGGTTAAAAGGCGCGAACTGAACAGAACGAAAAAAGACACACGTCAGACATGGACAAGCGCCAACTTCCAACTGATTTAATAAAACACTAAACATCGTCAAATAGTCGATCTCCATCGCCTAAACAAAAGCAATAAGATAAAGGTTCCACCCACCACTCATCACACGCAGCCCTCAAGAAACACAACTTCTTTGTTTAGCAGATAAAGGGATCGCATGCTTACGCATTTGTCAGCCGCTTTCTGTAAATATTGTGCCGCTTATCACATATTCAGCAAAAACAAAAAAAAACAAAAAAAAAATCAGGTTAAAATGCTTACTCGACACCCAGCCCTAACTGTAACCCAACTAGTTGAAACATTCCATGACCTGCCTTTCAATATAAACAATCGCAAGCCAGCGGACCTAATTAATACTCGATTTCTCGAAGGCGTTTGACCGCGTTTCGCACGGGAAATTAATTATGAAACTAAACCACCCCGCGGGCGAGGGGCCTATAGGTAATTGGATGAAAGATTACGTACCTAACCGTTCCCAGTTTGTACAACCTGAGCAGGAGGCATCCGAGACAGAGTTAATGCCAGGGTCCCGCAAGGCTCTGTTCTTGCCCCAGTCCTTTTCCTTCTTGTTATAAATGACCTAACTAATAATATTAATGCTAACATTAGACCTTTCGCAGATGACTCCGTCATTTATCGAGAAATAAATCTAAATGAGGAGCATTTAGCCCTAAATACTTCACTCCCATTAATGAATGACAGGTGCACCGACTGCCAGATGATTCTTAACCCCAAAAAAATCTTTTTTGCATGTCTATAACAAGAAAAGAAAAACTTCTTAATTTTTTTACAGCTTCAATGATGTAACGCTTTCACACTTTAACACTTTCAATGTACATTTTTAGGCTTAACAATCGCCTCAAACTTAAGGTGGAATACTCATGTTAATTATGTAACTCCAAAAGCTTTAAAAAAAAAAACAATGTACTTAATGAGAACACTCAAACTAGCAACCACAGCCACAGACCTTTTAGCATACACAGGTCTAGTTAGGCCTACTCGAATATGCTAACATAGCCTGGAGCCCTAACACTAAAACACTCAAAACTAAACTTTAAATATACAGCTATACAGAGTAGAGACATAAAATGTACCTATAGTAGATACAGGCGTACGGACTCTCCACCGAACTCCTAAAAAAAGCTGGTCTCTTAACCCTAGCTAAAAGAGCTAAACAACTTATGCTTAAGTTCCCCTACCTCCTACTTCAAGGATATTTTAAAATTGATAGGTCCAGGTATGTATCCTTTTCTGATACTAAACTGACAAGACATAAACATAGCAAAACATTGTCCAAATATTCGTTTAAAAATGACTGTCTCCGGTACGCTTTCTTTCCACTGGCATCAGAGAATGAAACCAACTCGATCATACTACAGTCACGTCTCGTTAATATGGACCTCGTTAATATGGATACCCCACTATATATACACTACTTCCGGGAACATACTTGGAAAATACACGCATCTTTGTCTCGTTATTATGGACAACTCACATTATGGACGATTATTTTACGGGAAGGGAGGCGTCCATATTAACGAGACATCACCGAATTACCAACAGCACCACCATAACTTCACTCCTAAATCAGCTAGATGCTCTCTTGCATTGCGATTAATAATTCAGGCTGTCTTGGTTATCCGAATTGCGTTATCCTTATGTATTCGTGTAATTGTGTTGTATTTATGGTGTTTTACTTTTTCTGTCTAATAATTTCTACACTTACTATGCATATTTGTGTGAATGATCTACTATGATGTTCTACGCAAGATTCATGTACTTTTGTCGTGTGTGTGTTCAGTCCTGTTAAAATCCCTTTTTCGATTGACGGTATTTTCAAATAAGACAAATAAATAAATCACACCTCCGTAGTATATCACGATAAATATGTTCCAGAATGATTCTAAACTTGATAACGACTACCCCGGTTCGACGTCTAATTACAGGCCCCCGAAATGATTATGCAGCACGCAGAGTCACGCGGAGAATACCGGTGGTATAGAGGGACAGTACGAAGGGGAGTGGCTGGCTTCGCGCCCCACGCGGTTGGGAGACGGCGCTCGGAGGTTCCACTCGAGCGTGGCTTTAAACACCGGCTTTCTCGGTCCGATGGCTTCCTGCTCGCAGGCCACGCCGACACTCGGCCCTTGGCTGCAGGCGCGCCTGTGCGCGACGTGTGCCCGCCGTCCGGCAACTTAGTCCCGGCGTGGCTTGACGCTCTTCTGCTGGGGGCCGGCTTCTATTTGGGGAAGGAGCGCGGTTCTGCTTGGTCACGTGGTCCGCACGTGCGCCACCAGATGGCGCGTGAGACGAGGAAGAGTCGAGCCAAGCCGGAAAGGCGAGTGCTGCTTGGGGGCTCTGGCCCTTGGCGAGCAGGAAGACCCCAGGTCGAGACTAGAGTCACTCATTAAGCCTCGCTTCAAAGGAACGACACCTTCGCCATATTAGCGCTTATAACCATTGTTGCCAAATGTCTAAAGGTTGAGTTTATCTAAAATCGAAAAAACAAACGTGTTCTTTTTTTCTTTTTTGTCCTTCAGAAATGTTAGAACAGTCCGCAACAGAGCCAAACGATATGCGGAGCGCAAGCTTGAATTGAGGTCTACATAGTGCCACTAAATAAGCTACGCTTCGAAGTAACGAAACTTGGCCATATTGTGTATTAAATCATGATTGCCAGTTATCTGAAGCTTTATCTGAAATTCCAGGAAACGCTTTTCGGCCCTCCACAAATGTTTAAGCAGTTCGCGACAGAGAAAAGCAATATTACACGACCTTCCTAACATCGAATTTAATGCCGAGGAAGTCTCACTTTTGAATCATGACGATCGCCAGTTGCGTCCGCTCTGCACTCGAACCAAAATGGCGGTGCCCGTAACAATGTCGGGGGACGGAGTGCCGATACTCTAAGCGCAGCTCATTTAGTGACTCTGGGTTTACCCACTATCCTTCAATCAGAGACAATCAGAGCTCGGCGTTCTGACTTCACCACAACCCCTCCAAAAGAAGCCGACGGACTTGGGCTCCGCATAACCTCAGATTTTATAGGGGTCCGATTTTAGTCACAGAAAAAGCGAGAGCGAAATGCAAAAGATAGCGTTCGCAGATCGCTCATCTGCTAATGCGAGCGAAGAACGCAGTTCGTCTGCTACGGGACAGAGAGAAATAAAACAAGAAAACGCCGTACGTCGTCTGATAACTGATGGAAAAAATATCATCGTCTGCTCTCAATCGAGCGCCGGGGCGGAGTGAGAGCGGACGCTGGCTGAAATTGTGATCGTCTGCTATTTCGCGCTTGGAGCCATTGACAACTTCATGTGAAAATGTCAAGTTGTTCTGCTGCCGTACACAAGCTGAAGTCAACCGGTGGGCGAAGGAGTACTAAGGAGAATCACACCAGAGGCCGCGAGACCCTTCTCGCTATTTGTGTGCCGATGAGACATTATTGGCCAATGTTTGGCCGATTGTGAACTCGCGAACGGGTAAAAAAATCTCTAATTGGTGGAGTACGCGCAAGCTGCGGCGACACGTCCAATCAGTGGCCGAGAACGCTCTCGCTCCCACTTAAATCAAAATCGGACCCCTGACACAGGGCAGTCTTGTATACGTTAATCATAAAAACGAATCGATCACGATTGCAATTACCCTTAATTAAAAAAGTATTCATTTAGATTACTTGATTACTTGAGAATAAAAGTTATGCGGAGCGCAAGTTCGTGTGCTTCTTTTGCAGAAGTTGTGGTGACGTCATAAAGACGCCGAGCTCTGATTGGTTCTGAATGAAGGACAGTGGGTCGACCTCGAGGCAGCTTGCTTTGAGGTCTACCCACTGTCCTTAAATTAGATCCAATCAGAGCTCGGCGTCTTTATGACGTCACCACAACCCCTGCAAGAGAAGCAGACGAACTTGTGCTCATGCAGCATTGGTTGTTACTTGACAACGTAACCGTTACTTTTCTGATTACTTCACATTTTAGAGCGCAGCTTTCAGGCGCCCGTTTCCGGCTTGAGCCGCGTCGGCGTCGGCGTAACCACGCGGTGCATGATGGGTAAATTTCCCCGCTAAATCTAGCGGAAAATTTTCCCCGCTAAATTTAGCGAAAAATTTCCCCGCTAGATTTAGCGGAAATTTTCCCCGCTAAATTTAGCGGAAAAATTTTCCCGCTACATCTAGCGGAAAATTTTCCCCCTCTAAAAGGGGGAGGGGGGGTCACGTGACCCCCAGGCCACGTGACCCCCCCCCCCCCCCCGTGCCTTCTCCTCCTCCTCAGGAGCTGCGCTCTAATTCGGCGTTACAGAGAGTTGTAAACGGCTTTCATTTTTTTTTTAAATATAAACAGATGTTTTGTTTTTTTAGAACGGGTTTTTTGTACTGTCCGTTATTGGATTAGAATCACTGAACTATAAACTACCTATCTGCTTAATTCACCGATTTTGGTAAAACATCCTCCACGCAATAATTTGGTTCGAGGATATTTTGGTAGGAATCGTGCACAAAGGGCGCTATTAGAAAGGACACGAAAAAAACAGTAACCGCTACAAGTGATTTTAGTAAATACAAAAGTAATCAGATTCATCGTCAGATTATTTGCTTCAAAATTTTATGAAATGATCACACATTTTCTCCAAACTGCAGTGTTGTAGGCGATACCGAACAAAAGTAACGAAATACGTTACTCGTTACTTGCAAAATAAAGGAACGCGTGAAGCCAGGGTCTCACTTCTTATACATGACACAAAATACAGACTGCAAAAAAACAGGTTTGAACGCAAGTCACCGCGAGATCTGTGTTTCGAATTCCGCATGGCATTCGAAGCACGGATCTAGTGGTGGCATGCGTTCGAGGAGACACTTCGCACGTGGCATTCGTACCACGGATATCGCGGGCACTGAAGTCGGCCAGACCGTCTTTCGTATGATGTATTTGTATACCGACCTACGTTACCTCAAAATAAAAGGATCGCGTTACCGTTAGCGATCAAAAGCAACGCACGGTACATTTGCGTTACTTTTTACTTATAAACAAACGGTAACAGCGTTGCTGTTTTTTTCGACAGCGTTTTTGACACTAGGACAAAGAGCGTGGGCATGAACAAAAAGTTAGGGCGCAAACAAGCTGGTGAAGGTTTAAAATTTTGTTAAAATGTTAAACCTTCACCAAAACAAAAATGTTAAAGCGTGGGCATTGTGGTTTTTCTGAAGTGGAACTTTTTGCTCAGGGAAAAGGCAGGCAAGTCTTTGAAGGTATGTGGAATGAGTGAAGTAATTACTTACTTCGAGCCTATACTTCGTTTCAGCTGAAGTCCAGACGCAGCCCGTGCTACGAGCTACTGGGACCAATCAGAGCAGCGTCAATAGCGTGGGCCACAGGGCCTCGTTGTTTATGGTTGGCTTAGCGATGATCGAACACGTACAGAAACACCATGATGGCGCCTTTTTGACGTTCTCTGATTGTTCCCGTCAGCTCTATAGTGTAGGCTCAGTCTGTAGATGCTGAACCAAAATCTGGATTCACAAAACATGGCGGCAAAAGCGTGCACGGGGATGCTACGAACACCAAAAAACATCACTCGTACAGCGATATCTCGAAGGGATGACCGTATTTTTTTTAAAAAAAGGAAGCGCATTTGACAGATGTGTTCACGTCTTGCTTCTCCGAGAAGGAGAGGGAACGGCCTCGCTTCTTCTCCACCTCGCCGCCTTGAGGGGGCGAAGCGAAGAAAGGAGGAAACGAGATATCTTGACGTCACGTGCCTCGTCGGCCTCGTTCAATCTCGACCTCTTTTTCCGAAAATACGGCCGTCCATTCGAGATATCGCCGTACTAGTAGTGTTGTAGGGATTATAGCGTCCCGCCTACAGCTCCGGCATTGTTTACTGAAATCCGAATTTCGGTTCACCCTCCCTTTAAGGTAAAACGAAGTATAGAACGACGCTCCGTGTCTCGTACTTGTTTCTGCCTCTGTCCTCGTCCTTTGCGCAGTTCATTTATTCAGACATAATACAAGTTGTTGATCGAACCCGCCCCCTTAGCTAGGGTATCACTTTAACGATTTAGTTTTCTTCTTCCCCTCAATTGGTTTCTAATTTTCAAAAATAACATTTGGCGACCTTGCCACCCTATTTTTTTTTAAAATTTCGAATTAGCTTTAAATCGGTTGTGTTTTCCCAGGCGGTACCAATAGAGGCACAATATTTTAATTGATTTACAGTCGTCACCCTAATTTAAGTTTATTTATTTCCCTAGACACGAACCAACTAGCCCGCCGAAAGGTATTTGTTACTCGAAATATACAGGGTGATTCAAGGGGCGGCCAGGCTCTTTAAATCGACCGCGAAATTCGGTTTCTTAACCTATCGCGCTACGACTTTGTGCAGCGTTGCCCACAGATGGTGCATTTTTTTTTTTTTTTGTAAAATTTGCAAAGAGCGAACTTACCTGAGGAAAAAGTAAAGAAAGAAAAAGGCTTAGCTCCTATGGAAACGCAGCGATGCCACCGGTCTTCAAACAACACGGCGCCGTTTCGCACGGGAGACAAGAGATGGCGCAACGAACGCCGCCAACGAACGAGCATACGCCTCACCCAGCGCAGGATGGCAGGCGAGCTCGGAGACCGTCGCCTGAACTCCGTTCGGAAGCGTCGGCGGACTTCTTTCGTCCTATGGCACTCCACGTACCAAAGTACGACCTTAGCTCGTTCGCTGGGAGTTAAACGCACCATACCGACGTCAAACGTAAGAAGACAGCGCGGATAACAGTCGCAGAACCAAAGACAGACACGGTAGTAAAGAGGAACTGCAAAGCAGACGACATCATTACCCCGAAACAAAACAGTCGAAATAACCCGACAAACCATTTTTTAATCGATTATGTGTCCGTTCGATGTGTTTTATTAGAAAGGATGATAAAATAATGCATTGCCAACTGATGTCAGAAAAGCACGCGCCGCTTTTGAGTCGAAAAGATCGTCTGCTAAAGACGCCGGCTCTCGGCGCTGTTTGCTCGTTCGTTGGCGGCAGTTGGCGTCGCGACCGCTTGTGCCATCTCTTGTCTCCTGTGCGAAACGGCGCTGTGTTGTTTGAAGACCGGTGGCGTCGCTGCGTTTCCATAGGAGCTAAGCCTTTTTCTTTCTTTACTTTTTCCTCAGGTAAGTTCGCTCTTTGCAAATTTTACAAAAAAAAATGCACCATCTGTGGGCAACGCTGCACAAAGTCGTACCGCTATAGGTCAAGAAACCGAATTTCGCGGTCGATTGAAAGAGCCTGGCCGCCCCTTGAATCACCCAGTAGAGTGGCAGAAAAAAAAATTAATTGTGCATTTTTTTGAGTCGTGGGATGTAACGCTGTAACGAGTAACGTAACTATGTTACCCGTTACTATAGATGAATAACGCAAGTACGTTCCCCATTCCTCTTTTGAAAATGTAACGAGTACGGTACTACGTTACAGGAGAAAGTAGCGGGCTACTGGTAACGCCGTGACGCCTTACCTCCAACACGGCCAAAAAGCAATTGATCACAAGGAATTGAATTACCTGTGATGAGCGCCGTGAAAGTCTGCACAGGGGTTAAATTTTGAAAGCTCATTATGTTTATTCTCAAGCTCAGTATGTCGTATTTTCGGAAACAATAGCTATTGCGAATTGTGCCAGCTCTGCACAAAGCACCAAAATGGCGGCACCCGCAAAAAAAACAAAAACAAAACGCAAAATAAGGTGCCGATATTTCAAGCGTCTCTTATTCAATGGCTATAGTCAAGACGAGAGCACGCCCTGTTTTGAATCGCAGGTCAGAATGTACAACGAGACAAAATGTCCAGCGGGTCAAACTGTCCACACTATTCAGGATTGGGCATCTCGTCTCATTGGATGTTTTGATCTCGGTGGATATTTTGGAACGTGACTATCACGTGGCCTGTTGAACATTTAAACCCGATGAACATTTTGTCTCTTCGAATATCTCGACCGCAAGCGCTATTTTGCCGTCAAAGTGGTCACTTGCTAATTTAGTCGCATTTTCTAGGAACAAGAAACCGGCCCCCGGATGGGCAGAAAAACATGATTTTCGTGTAAGACCCATCGAAATGTTAGGCGCCGAAGAACATCAGCCATATGTATTTAGTCTTGATTTCGAACTACGTTTTTTTCACGTTCCCCCCATTGAAAATCACGGCGAAAGAGCCAAAACACGCACCTGACCTCACCACACCGCCGTCTCCTTCCGAGCGATAAAGTTCAATTGCTATGGCCACCGTCACCATTGCAACGCCATGGCGACTGTGACCATAGCAGTGACCAGACGGCAAGTGCCGTGATCTGGCAACACCCGATCACGCTACTCGCTCGCGCGAGAAACTTTGACGGCATTGTGCAGTACATATGAAACTGAGTATGAGCGAGTTTAACGTTTACATGAGCCTTCCAACATAATTAACCTTTTCCTCACAAAGACGGCTCCAAGCGGCCGGTGCACAAACTATGCTCGGGGGAATCGAGTGAATGAATAGATGGATGCATATGACTGAACCCTCTTAATTGGGCGTCGGCACCCTCCACCGATTAGCTCCATCGGGACACTGGCCAAACTACTTGCAGGCAGTCCGGGCTCCTTTCATCCTACTTTTTAATTAGAAAAAAAAAAAACAGGATGAAAGGATTTTCGCGAATCATATCGGCCTAATTGATAGCCCCTTTACCCTTTCTCTATGAACAGGAAAGCGATTTGGTGATCGAAGCGACGCGAGCGAGAACGGGCTAGCTGTCAGCACGTCGTTTAGAAATAATACCGGATCTTGGCCAGATTGTAACTGTGTTGTCCTTCAAATTCTCTAGTACCTACTAGAACGAGCGTTCCTTTTCGTGGACTAAAATATTAAGGTGGGCTAGTTGGTTTCATTTCATATCATTACCTTTTTGTGAAGTCTGCTTTGCGCCAAATATCGTAAATAACACAAAAAAGAAAAAAGAAAAAAAAAAACATGACGCCGCATGAGACGCGGAGACAGGAGAGGTTGCGCATCTCTCCATGCTCCTTCCGTCACTTTCACTCCCGTCCACCAACCATATTTCGAGCTTGCATGACGTTTGTTTGAAGAACGCGCCCGTACGCACCGCTCTTATTGCAAAAGGCCATTTGCAATATTAAGTATGTAACATCGGAACTAAAAAAAAACGATTGGGTTATTTTTTGGGTTCTTCCTTAGTTAACCGCACTGCAGCAAGTTTCATTTGTGGTTTGTTTTGTAAGATATGGTTCAAATCCTTGTCTACGATTGCAGGCTTACGCCAGCCTTTTTTAGGTAACGTCAAACTTAAAAAAGCCCATCTTTTGTCGAAATCCTTTGTTTATCAGTCATGTCGTGCCCAAAAACATGCGCTAAACTTTGGGCTGCCGGTACTTTTATCTAAAGTACTTCAAGAAAGTACTTCAGGCTATGGCGTGACATGCGTAGCGACTCCATCTCAACTTAAGACGGTTGTCCGCCTAAACAGGAACTTATATTTTAAAAAGCTTTTTGTGTTTGTAATGCGCTTGTGTCTGTACAATTTTCCCTTTTGTTACGAAACTAGGAGCAATGATATATAAAAGAATATTCAACACGAATGACCGCATAGCATAGAGAACTACGATTTTCACATGAGAAAACTTCGACACAGGCCGAGTCCAAAATTAAAAAAAAAAAAACTCCAAAACTTTTGTTACGAATTTCAGCGAGAGCTACACTCCTAATATGGACAATTGCAAGCGGGGCATCTCGCCGTCGACATATCTCTGCACGTGAGGGTAAGCACATGCAAGTGCAAGTGCAAGCTTGTCAAGGTCCCGTTCACACCAGACGGGGAGCTATGCTTGCAAGAGACCGATCTCATCAGCCAGTTCATTACGCCACCGCTGCCGATATGCATCGTGGGATCTAGTGCCCCAAAATAAGCTACGCTTCAGGGTAACGACACTTGCCCATGTTGTGCCTTAAAATCATGGTTGCCAGTTATCTATTGCTTTATCTGAAATCACAGGGAACGCATTTCCGTCCTCCACAAATGTTTAAACAGTTCGCGACAAAGCAAAGCAATATTACATGAGCATCCTAACACCGAATCGAATGCTGAGGATGTCGCACTTTTGAATCATGACGATAGGCAGTTGCGTCTGCCCTGCACAAGCCCCAAAATGGCGGCACCCACAACAATGTCGGTAAACGGAGTGCCGATACTGTAAGCATCACTCATTCAGAGCCGTTTATTGAGAGAGTTTGGCCATACATTGGTTTGAATAGGCGAGCATCTCGGGCCAACCACAGGCCGCGAAACAGCACCTAGCGGTGGTCGCGTGCTCTAAATATGTGCCACGACTATACTTCGTTTCACCTTACGTGCGAGCGAAGGCAAAACTGGAAGCGCGAGCACGGAAGCTCCGTGCGTTCAGGCTTTGCTCGAGCGCGCGAGCTGGGGAGAAATGCAAAAAGCGCTGGTCTCGCGCTTCTAGCTTTGGCTTCGCTCGCAGGTAAAGTGAAACGAAGTATAATTTGAGCCGTGCCGAGCGGAACTCCGCGTCTCAAGACGCTCGCGCACCCCACCCTTTGCACTGCTTTCTTTCAGCCAGTCTCAGCAGAGCCGTATATTAGGAGAGTTTGGACAATAGGCGGAGCAAAGGCCGCCGCCAGCGCCGAATATTCCCCCACGCTTAGAGCGTAAACTAAATTTGTGACACAGCGTCGACCAATCAGGAGACCTCTACTCCATCTCACAAATGTCGACAGTGAAGACAAAGGCACAGGCGCGTGAGCCTAGCTCAGCGAAACGCTAATGTTTGTACGAGACCTCGTGCATAGGAGGCACTTTCTAAAGCCACGCGCTCGTGCCCATGCCTTTGTCTGCACTGCTATAACAGCGTTCTGAGACTGGCTGAAAGAAAGCAGTGCAAAGGGTGGGGTGCGCGAGCGTCTTGAGACGCGGAGTTCCGCTCGGCACGGCTCAAATTATACTTCGTTTCACTTTACCTGCGAGTGAAGCCAAAGCTAGAAGCGCGACCAGCGCTTTTTGCATTTCTCCCCAGCTCGCGCGCTCGAGCAAAGCCTGAACGCACGGAGCTTCCGTGCTCGCGCTTCCAGTTTTGCCTTCGCTCGCACATAAGGTGAAACGAAGTATAGTCGTGGCACAAATTTAGAGCACGCGACCACCGCTAGGGGCTGTTTCGCGGCCTGTGGTTGGCCCGAGATGCTCGCCCACTGATCTCTATTTTAGTAGGCTGGATCGCGGATCGGGAGCCCGTCGGTGTCGCCACCGGCGGCCATTGCTTGACACCAGGCAATACACGCAAGTCTATGGGAGAAACGCACAAAAGTAAGAATATTGAAGCATGTACGCTGTGCTCGGAGGCGAGTATTTTATGGTGTACTGCGATCCTTATGTCGGTTGTTTGGAGATCGAATCGGTATTTGTCAAACGTCCGGTCGCCGAATAAAAAAATCAAACGTACCGGAGCACCTACGGCTGAGCTGGCAAGCTTGCTCTCGTAGTGGAGTAAACAAAGGAACTTGCCGTCAATAAGACCGTCCTTAGGGAAGCCCAGAAGTTGATGAATGACAAAGAAGTTCCATCTCGACAGCGGCTTTCCGGGAGTGAGCGAATTCCGCGTAGCAAAGCCTTCGAGCTTGTCGTCTGCTAAACCCAACTCGACGAAACCGCTGCGACTCCACGGTAACTCTGAGTAACTCTCGTCTCATTGAGCTGCACTACAGCGGAGTCACTCTCGACCACAAAATATTTATTTATAAGAACTGCGAGGGCTGTCAGTTTTAATGTTTGTACGGAAGCTATTTGACGGGCTTATCAAAAAGCATCCAAAAAGTTTCAGTTCCGACAACAGCTTAGAAACGTGGGAAAACGTCACTTTTTCTCGTTCTTCCCATAGAGTCCCATGCATTGGCTGGTGTCAATCAATGGCCGCCGGTGGCGACACTCGGCCCCAGCTGCCGAGGCCGCGGTCCACGATCCAGCCTACTACAATAGAGATCAGTGTGCTCGCCTATTCAAACCAATGTATGGCCAAACTCTCTCAATAAACGGCTCTGAGTCTCAGGACGCTGTTCTAGCAGTGCATACAAAGGCATGGGCACGAGCGTGTGGCTTTGGAAAGTGCCTCCTATACACGAGGTCTCGTACAAACAATAGCGTTTCGCTGAGCTAGGCTCACGCGCCTGTGCCTTTGTCTTCACTGTCGACATTTGTGAGATGGAGTAGAGGTCTCCTGATTGGTCGACGCTTTGTCACAAATTTAGTTTACGCTCTAAGCGTGGGGGGAATATTCGGCGCTGGCGGCGGCCTTTGCTCCGCCTATTGTCCAAACTCTCCTAATATACGGCTCTGCACTCATTTAGTGGCTCTAGTGGGATCTGTAGTCTTTCTGCACGCGCGACAACCAACCCCGCTCAGGGTCTGCGCGAGCAGAGCACGAGATCACACGAGCTGTCGCGTGCACTAGCACGTACCTCCTGTGAACTACAATTATAGCGGCGTCATGCATGCGTCGAACGCTTAAGGAGGTTGGTCTATAGACCTTTCCAATGTTTACAAAATCACAGTCCAGCGTGCGATCTTCACAGCCCAGCACGTGCGTGTTCGTCGCTTCGGAAAGCGAGCAAAGCACGCGCCATACGCACGAACGCTCAAAATGGCACCGGCCACAAGCTCGTTTTTGGAGAGGTCTATTGTCTATGGGCAATTGCAAGCATGGCTCCCGACTGGTGCCCTACGCGAGCAAGCACGTGCGGCGTGCGCGTGAAGATAGCTTTGCAAAGCTTTAAATTGCATGGGCTGTCCCACACGAGCGGGGACATGACGGCAGCCAGTCGCCTTGCTTGCAATAGCCCCGTGCGCGACCGAAAGCGTCGCTGTGGTCGGCCTTCCACGATTGGCCGAACGCTGACTATGACGTCGGAAAGGGGATTTTCATCGACGGAAATAAGAGGAATGAAAGAACTTTAATTTTGACGGTGTTGGCAGTGTTCCTTTGAGAGCGCAATGATTTCAAGCTTCCACCATGCTAATAACAAACACCATCGAACTTGTTGTTTGCAAGGTAATGACGTCACAAAGGGGAACCACAGGAGGGCGCCACCAAAACTTCTCGCCGCTAATAGGGAAACTCAGAATTTTTTAGATATTTAAAACAGCTCCAATCATGTTGTTTATCTATACGGCGGCCAAAGTTTAGCCTGCTGCTGCTAAGCGCGATATTCGATGACATTCCACAACGCTTCCACGACGCGTATTCCGAACCACCGAGATTTCAGTTCTCAGAAAATAATTGAGGGCTCGTTTTGATTGATCGTACACTGCGAGCACCGCTTCCAAATATGTCCCCCAGTAACCTCAATGACTCCGTAATAAAAAATAAAAAAAAAGGAAAAGTCTCGCTAGCCCCGTGCGCGACCGAAAGCGTCGCTGTCGTCGGCCTTCCACGATTGGCCGAACGCTGACTATGACGTCGGAAAGGGGATTTTCATCGACGGAAATAAGAGGAATGAAAGAACTTTAATTTTGACGGTGTTGGCAGTGTTCCTTTAAGAGCGCAATGATTTCAAGCTTCCACCATGCTAATAACAAACACCAACTAACTTGTTGTTTGCAAGGTAATGACGTCACAAAGGGGAACCACAGGAGGGCGCCACCAAAACTTCTCGCCGCTAATAGGTGCCTGCCGGCTGGAAGTTTGGGGGAAACGTGCGGAGTAGCCCGCAGTCGGTGGGGCAAGAACCACTCTTTCCTATACCGAGTGGATCTGCATGAACGGTGCGCACAGCAACCACGAGAGAGCGCGCGAGCCTGTAACCTGGGCGAGAGAAAGTTTCGCGCAAGTGCAATCAATGAGCGCTGCGCGGGCTATCCAAACTTTCCTAATGACGTCGTAATGAGAGCGTGCCGCGGTAGCCCGCGCCACATGCGGCGAGACAACGCGCCCCGCTCGACGTTTGCGCACCGCACTCTGGGAATCGGGGAGGCAGCCAGGTGGAAAGGCATCTCCTGGAAATGAGCGGTGGGCGACCCCACCTGCTCTGCCGCCGGCACTAGCTGGTCTGGGCGCCCCAAGCGCCGGACGAATTTTGTTGAGCGTGGAAGTGCTGCGAAGGTGAGTAAATGATGAGACGCTCCTGAGCTGGAGATGGCGGAGCGTTTTACCGCGGCCCGTCGCCGGCATTCACCATTGAACCGATGCTGAGCTGCACTACGTCGTCAATAGGGCAATCGAAATCAAAACCATGGAGGTCCTCCCCAGGGCCAAAGAGGTCACATAATGCAACGTGCTGCAGTGTTGCATGCAGGAATTTTTGGATGTATAGTCTATTCCAGACTTGTGCCTACCTTAACTACTCTACTCAAGATGCTGTATTTCATACACTTTTGGTAGTATTTCGATATCTTACAAATACCATTCGTCTAGTGCAGTTGCCTAAGATAAATACATTTCTCACTGTCTTGTACTCAGTCTCTCAAATACGTTTTTCAACCTTCGAAAATATTTGTCGCCGGAAGAATTTACGGAGCTAGCGACTCCAGGGCAAAGCTGAACCGATTTCAGACTTGGAGGCGAGCGACCAAACACAAGACAGGAAACAAACACGAGCAAAACCCAGCCTCCAAATGCCGAAAAAACACCAAATGGATAGCCCCAAGTACCACCGCATTTATGCGTCTTCCTGTCCGCCTTTTTTTTTTTTTTTTTTTTTTTCTTCAAGTTGGTTTTGAATGGCACGGGACGCTTGGAGAAAGCAAACTGCTGGTGACGTCATCTGGATTTTACACCTTCTGTCGGAAGCTAAAGTCGTTCCATCAGAGGAAGATTGTGAAACCAACGCTCGGTACGGTAACAATGAACCATTTTCGGAAATCGCCGGTTCAGGAAGTTGTGGTATAAAAATGCGCGAGAGCGAACACTGCCTTTAGAGCCATGTATAGAGAGAGTTTGATCAATGAGAGTAGCGGGCAGAGCCAGGGAGTGCAGGAGAGGCAGCTAGAAAGCATGACCTGCTCTCTCGGCCAACCAGAAGCCAAAAAGAGTCCCCTAGCGGTGGTGGCGAGAAGCAGTTTTAATGAGAGCATAAGGTTGAATGTAGTAACTCTTCGTGGTTGAAAAAAAGGTGCACGTGATGTTTCGATTATGGTGTATGATGTAAGAAACGAATGTGTCGCACGTGACAGCTCGTACGGCAGATTCCCGACTCTCGGTGCCTGGCGTACGGATTACGCCGATCGTTTCGGTAGTCGCGCTCTTCAACCATGATTTTGGATGGCAGTGATTGAAACATCACGTACACCATATTTCCAGTCAGCGAGAGTTACTCCGACGCACTTATTATAATGCAATTAAATGCAAAGGTGCAAGCGAGCTGGACAAGAATGACTAAATTAATCCCCGCAGAAAGGGAACAAGAGGGACAAAGGACGAACACAAATCTCCAAACACAGTTAGATGACTGGTGCGCGACCGAAAAAATCTGCCTGGTCTAGGTATCAAACCCGGGACCTCTCCATTACAGGTGGAGCGCTCTACCAACTGAGCTAACCAGCTGGGTTAGACGTCAGTAGAGCAAACGGGTTTTATCAGCTGCCACCAGTCTAACACTAACAAGGGTGAAGCTTGCAATTTAAGGTTGTGATTATAATGCAATTAAACGCAAAGGTGCGAGCGAGCTGGACAAGAATGACGAAAATAATCCCCGGAGAAAGAGAACAAGAGGGACAAAGAACAAATAATAATCCCCTTTCTCCGGGGATTATTTTCGTCATTCTTGTCCAGCTCGCTTGCACCTTTGCGTTTAATTGCATTACAATCATAACCTTAAATTGCAAGCTTCACCCTTGTTGGTGTAAGACTGGTGGCTGCTTATAAAACCCGTTTGCCCTACTGACGTCTAAACCCTGGTTAGCTCAGTTGGTAGAGCGCTCCATCTGTAATGGAAAGGTCCCGGGTTCGATACCTGGACCAGGCGGATTTTTTAGGTCGCGCACCAGTCACCTACCTGTGTTTGGAGATTTGTGTTTGTCCTTTGTCCCTCATGTTCCCTTTCTCCGGGGCTTATTTTCGTCGGCACTTATTAATTTAGTTTCTCGCGACCACCACCAGGGTATTAGTTCCGGCTTCTGGTTGGCCACATTCGAATTTGTGAAGACGCCCTGGAACACGCCCAGCACGCCTTCGGCCTATGGCGCCTCGTCATTTGCCTCCTATACTTCCCAATGAATGGCCAAACTCTTTCTATATACGGCTCTGACCCCCTGGGCCAAGGAAGCTAGATCCTGCTGGCGCTATTGAGCTGCAGTAACCTAGATTGTGCTTCCCCGAAGCCCCTTGTGTGCCTATTGTGGCTTAACTTTGGCTTCCCAAGCTCTTTCAAAAGCGTTTATGTTATCTCCATTCCGAATGCGCACATTGTTTTATTCTCGGAATCCTACAACCCAGTTTTCCGTTAGGGGGAGCCAGGGATTGAAAGCGGTTTCATAGGCACTCTCTTGAGTTATCTTGTTTCATTTTTGACCTTCCTAATATTTTTTTTTGAGTAGGAAGGCACAGACAGTTTTCTTCACCCATTGGCTGGAGAGAAGAAAATACTCGCTCTTGGTTGATCAGCGACAGAGGCTGCTGTCCTCTAGCCGATGTTTTTCCTGTGCGTGCACGTTTGTCGTTCACTCGCGCACTCATCATCAAGTCTGGGCGCCTGATCAACTTCTAGTTCGGCTGTTAGCAATATGCAATGCCGGACTATGTGGCAAGTCTGCTGAATCGCGTCAAGGCATATTACGAACTTACTGCGGAATGCGTCATGAGCCGAGCTTGCTGCCAAACTAAAGCAGGGCTGTTGCCATGCCTACAATACGTGAGTTCTCCTTGTTCCTAAAATCTTTCGGTACACATTATGTTGCATGTCCCGTATTATTTCAAAGTAAACTTCGATACGAGCAGCTAAGTTTCATCGCTTCCTGAAGGTCATAAAGATCACAGCAGAATGTGATTTTCAGCGAAGGCATCACAAGTGTAGAGCATCCCCTTTCGACTTTTTTGTTGGTTTATTACCAGCTTGCAACCTACTTGCCCGAGTATCTTAGAATGTAATTCAGTTACTTTTCCAGAATATTTTTTACTCAACTTAAGATAGTTCGCAGTAAAATTTACTTAAATACTACTCTAAATACTTTTTCAAATGGGCATTAATATCTCGTATTAAATACTTTTATTAAGTATTTGGCACAACACTGGTCTATTCCTACCCGAACTTGTTCCGATCTGAATGAGCAACGTACCGACGAACAATTTTGTATCACTACAGCGTAATGTACGTTAAAGGCTCCAGGATATCAACCTCACTACACTGGCTGCCATGTCTCATCTCTAGAGTGTAATAATTTCGCCATATTACAGCGAAGCTGTCTATGGCTAGGTTCCGGCGGATCGTCTCCGGCGACAGACCGAGCGTAGATCTACAATTTTCAAACGCTACGATGTATGTCCCTCTTTATATCCCTCTCCACCGCCGCCGCCTACTCTTTCCCCAGTCGTGTATACTCCCCGCCACGCGCGGCGTCTCTCTCCCCCTTGACATTGCGCAATGCCGCGCGCTCTTCGGCGGCCACCTGTGCGGCGCACTAGAGCCTGCGCCGTGATTGGCGTAGCCGCACTACAACAAAACGTCATTTTCTCTACCCACCAAACATGTGCGTCCTTTGTCTGTGACGTAGAGATCGCGCCACTGTCGTTATCAGTTGGACTTCAGATTTCATCACATGGGTTGCACCCGTGTTGTACGTTCCGAAGAAGAGCAGCGGAAGTACGAGGAGCGTCGGCGCGCTCAGAAGCGAGAATGGGCACGCCGCCAACGTGAAAACGCCATTGCCGCTGCTCCCAGCCAGACAACAACTTCGAGTGCCAACCAAGCTCCTCCCGACGAAGACCTCGCCCGCGTCGAGAGCCGACGCGAGCAACAGCGTCAATTCAGCCGGTCCCGTCGAGTCAATGCCGCGACGATGATCGGGCAAGACAAGCCAAACGCAAGTGCGGCGCATATCACCGCGGCGCCAAACCGTAACATAGCAAACCCCCAAGAAAGCTAAACCCCAACATAGCAAATCGCACCAGAGCGGCAGCTTCGCTGAACTTCCTTTTTCACGGGGTGGAAGAACTCTCAATTTTTTCCAAAGCCAGACTAAACTCACGATTTCTGAACATTTAGCGCCTAATTTAATTCATTTAATTTTGCCCTCCGGCATAAACTGTCTATGCCTGCCGTGGCCTTTCCAGAAAGATGGCACGTACACGTTCGTCGTTGCAGGTTTGTTTTCGGTCACCCGCGAAACATTTCCATCGCGGTGCAGGGAATAGCGGGGCGCAGCCTAGAGTTAGTTCTGCCCGCAGCACCGTCGTATCGAAATGTGCGGTTTTTATATCGTGCACTTTTCGATGAACGAAATGTGGTAATTAGCGAGAAAAAATTCCAATTCCCTTTGAGCGCGCACGCGCAACGACGGGACACAAAAAACGCGACTCGGCGTCATTTGCATTTCGTTACGAACATTTCCATACCAAAAGGGGGAACCTCCGGACAGGCGATGAAAGATTACATTTAAATAAATTCTCTCTTGAGCGAACACGAAGAAAAAAAAAAAAGTAAGACGACAAAGTGTTGAACAAAAGAACGTCTGAAAACGCTATATAGTTTTTTTTTTTTTTGTTGTTGTTGTTGTTGTTTTTCTTGTGAGCGTAAAACAATGAGAAGATGAATGAGCGAGCACGAAAACCTGCTCCAACTCGCGCATGGACGAGCAGTTGCGAGCGGTGCAATGAGATATTAGCGGAAACTGTCAGTGAGAAAGGTTCGGCTCCTTCCTGTTCGCTTTTTGCTTCCCCGTAAGGCCGAGGGAGCGACGCGGAAAAAGGGGGGGGGGGGGGGGCGAGCGAGCGCACCGGAGGCATTTGCGTGCGGCAACTCCGATCGATGCCCGGGGGAACAATCGCACGGACCGAAGTCGAAGCGGCGCAACTCTTTCAATTTTTGCTTCTGGCGGTGCCTTGCGACAGCGGGCGAGAAGATGGATGAATAGCATTCGCAATGGTTGTAAACAACGCGGCGCATTGCTTGAAACGAGAGCCCATGCATCGCTCTTGTGGGGCGGGATTTGTTTTTCGAGTGTGTTTTTTGGCGTTCGGCCCGCCACGCGGTTCTCGAACTTATTCTCCGGAAGCTCCACGGAACTCGGCGGAAGTGTAGTGGAGTAGAATGCAACGGGCGGTTTGGGTATTTTTATTTGGTGGTTAATGCAATTCATTTCGCCGTTTTCTCTTACGATATATAACGCGATGCCACGGGTATTTATAAGTTTGGTTGTTACTGAACTTTGGATACTTACGAGAATGAGGAAGATCAGCTACGGCGCTTTTTTTTTTATGAAAATGTTTAGCGGAAGGTTATTTTACGCAAAAATGAACTTTCAAATATTCCAATACCAGAATAAATAATACGCTTTCGTTTCTTAATCACTTGACTGTGACTACAGAGTAGGCGAGTGATCGTCGTACAATTTGTAGTGGTCGTGGGTCGTGCAAATAAGAAAACCATTTCCCAAAACCGAAGGCGCGTGCTTGGGTGTTCCAAAGCGTTATGCGCGAGCTATTTCTTTCGTTCCTGTTTCATACATTTGTATAACAAATTGTTAAAAGGCCGAAAAACGACATTGGTTTCAATGTAACCCCTTTTACATAACTAAACTGACGAAATTGTGACGCAAGTATATGTTTTCGACGCCAATAAGCCGCTTTGCGCTTTGTAAGTGTAGCTAGTAAACAAAACAAAAAATAGCTGTGTTTTTCATTTGTAAGTTTAAGGTTACCTGCCAAGTATTTTTTTTTTTATTCTTTACTTCAAAAAAGTTTGTTTACGTCGTTATGGTGGCTGAATGCAACGAACATGTGAGCCACGATCCGGCGTTTTCTTCATTGTCCCCGATTTGCCTGAAATTATGCTAAACACACCAACAAGCATAGCTGAAATAGTAACCCAAATATTGGGCCAAAATAAATTTCTTCTTAAAGTCACTGAATTACAATTTTGGTTCTGTCGCGGCCGACGTGGGCTCTTAGGCTGGACCAGGCTCGGCTGGGGTCCAGATCCAGACGGAGCTCCGGGCAGGAATCTCAGCAGAGTTAAGCAGAGTTGTAATTATCGATGACGATAATTACAACAATGTCTCATCGTTCAGTCGACCTTCAAAGTCTTTGAGCGAAAACACGTCGGCAACACGAAAGGCACCAAAACGTTTACGTGAACACCCAGTGGATGACTAAGCGAATTAAGATGATGACTCACCACATTGAGAAGGGTGACTCAGCAGATTGAGAAGGATGACTCAGCACATTAAAAAAGGATGACTCAGCACATTAAGAGCAAAGACTTAGCGAGTGAACCATGTGTATGTCTTTAATGCTTCGGCTCTTGGGCTTTCGCCTTCAAGTCGTCTTAGGGATAACAAAAGAGACCCTGTGAATTTGTTTACACTTGTACAAGTCAGGAGAGCATCGGGCTCTGACTTTAGAGCAGTTAGCAGCAGCTATAAGTCCTGATCTAGGTGAGCTCCCTAGTAGCGGTAGTCCGCTCCTTTTAAAATCTTTCGGTTGCCATGTATTCGGGTGGCACCCAATCGCGGCGGTGGACCAGATTCCATCACCGATGCCTTCTCGAAAGAATCCTTTGACCAAGTGAGGTCACACGTTTACGCACACCGCACCGAAGAGATCGTCTGTCTCGGTGGCGTCATGCGTTCACACACTCCGTTTCGAAGGGGTCGTTGGTGTCTTGGGGCAGGCTGGACGAGATACTGGCGTAATGTTCACCTTGTCCGAGGCCGGCTGGGTTTACCTTGCCTGGATATCTCGACTTGAGTTCCAAGAAGGGCAGACCGGCCGGCCGGTTCGACGCCTCGAAGCCACGTTATTTCGGCGGTGGAAGGTTAGACGACTCTTCCTTTGTTCTGCGGACTGAAGCTTGCACCATGACGTCAATCGAGCGCTTCCGCTGACTGCTTCCATGAGCGTAAGGTGAGACGATGAGCCAAGGTTGCTGACGGCTTGTCGTATAGCCGTTGTTGCCGATCGTAACAGTGCTCACCGCGATTTTTTCAATGTGAAGGTCTCTACTGGCAACAATGAAAAAGTGACGTCAGGGGAAGCCAGGGGTTTACATCTTTGGACATGAGGTTTTGTTCCCAACTGATTACAAGCAGTTTCATGGTGTCAAACGAATGCTTTGGAAGTTCGCTCCAGCAACCGCGCATGCAGCAGCCCGAAAGAAATGCTCGGCATAGTCCAATTCTAAACTGCCCGCTCGACCTGAAATGCTGCCTTCCCCCTGACGTCACGGCACTGAAAAGCGCGGGTACATTTGCATGTTGGTTTCGGCATCATTTTCGACGAATAAACGTTTTACAATCAATTAACAATCAATCACTTGCCGATTTAACAATAACTATTCCGAATGTCGCGATATACTAAATAGCATAACCGAAAGGGTAAAGGCCGTATTGACTCCGAAAATATGCTTAGTTGGGTTAGCTCAAAAAATCGCCGGAGTACCCCTTTAAGCCAACCCGCGTGCGCACGCACTCCGCCGTCAGCAGCGCCACCATAGAGGCGTGACGTCACGACCGCGTGTTGGTGTATAAACTGTTCAATTCAATTCACTTAAATTCAGTTAAGTTTATTTACACCCATAATACAAAATGAAGTGCGAGCGTAGGAGAGTTATGAGACCGAGCAGCGCACTTTCAGCATCCCTGCAGAGCACGCACGGTCGTGCAGCGTCCGCAATGTTGAGGGTAACGCGTTCGGGATTGGATTTGGCCTTGCTGGCACGTAAGGTGAAAGGTACTAAAAAAATGGAGCTATAAGATTAAGTTACAGGTACCGACCAAGCAAGCAACTTCGGCATGTAACTGAAATATAATGAAAGCGGGTCGACATCTTGGAGAGAGAGAGAAAAAACTTTATTTATACGCCAAGGTCCGGCGCTCAGTTGGATTTGGTCAGCTACCAGTCCTCACCCAACACGTTTTTCACGTGCTGAATGAGTGCCGGCAGGAGAATATGGGCATCGGTAGGTGGACTAAGCCAGTCCGTCCATGACTGAGGTTGGAGACTGGGGGATAGGGAGGAAAGAGAGGATAGGAGGGTAGGTTGAATGTAGGAGCATTGCCACAGGCAGTGCTCTAGAGTGGGGTATTCGCCGCAGTTGGGGCATTTCGGGCGTCCGGAAAGGTCCTGGATATAGTGGCGAAAGAGGGGAGTCACGATCGAATTGGTTTGAAGTCTGCGGAGAATGGCGCTGTCCTCCCGCGAGAGGGATTGGGGTGGAGCAATAATTGCGGCGGTGTTAGCGCGTAGTTCTCTTAGGAGGGATGTACGCTCCTTGTGCAAGAGTTTTCTGTGTTTCTTGGGATCATATATTGGGACGGCCAGAGGCACGGAAGACCCGGAAAATTCGTAACGCGGGTGAGCTCATGAGCTCGGTTGTGTTCCTCTACGCCTTGATGTCCGGGGATCCATTGCAGGGTAACATGGAGGGAGGGATGCGTGTCAAGGTGACGTTGCAAAAGGCTGTGGATATGTCCGGGTAGCGCACCGTCACGAAAACTGCGGCATGTTTCCTGGCTATCTGTTCGAATGTAAATGTGGTGAGTAGGATGGTGAGGTCGAGTGATGGCTTCAAGAACCGCTAGGGTCTCCGCGGCGGATGGGGTGGGGACATTGCTGTGTTCATTAATATGCTCATAGCCAGGCCCTACTACAGCCGTTATGCTTCTGCTGGGACTGTGACTGGCATCTGTGTAGTAATATGAGGTATCCGTTCTTGGTGTCTCGCGGTCTATCCGTTCAACTAGTTGTGTGCGTCGGGCAGCATGTTTGTCCGGATGCATATGTTGAGGTATGGGCATGACTGTGACGCGGGGTAGGGACTCCCACGGTGGGGGTGGGGGTGGTGGAAAAGGAGGCAAGGTGGTGGTGTCGTAGCCTTGATGCTCGAGGAGCTTGCGGCCTTGGTGGGATGTTTGAAGCCTTGCAATATGTGCCTGGCGGCAAATAGTGGTACGTTCTTCAAGTGTGTTAAAAAGACCCGTCGAGTCCACTAGAAAATTTGCAGCAAATCGTGGTACACCTAGGGCTAGTCTGGTGTATCTTCGGAGCGCTGCTTCTAATTTGGAGAGCTGAGTCTTGGTGATGGATAGATATGGAAGCTGGTACAGTACACGGGAGTAGACAAGGGCCTCGATAATCCTGCGAAGCTCCTGTTCCTTGAGTCCTCTTTGTCTGCGCGTGACTCTACTTAGCATGTGGTAAATCTGATTGATTTGCCGGAGTATCGTGTCCATCCATACGTGGGCCTTGCCATTGTCTTGTAGGAGGAATCCCAGTATTCGGATGTGAGAGTGGCGAGGGATAGGGGTGAGGTCAATGTGGAGCTTAATGCTGTCGCGTTGCTCTTCTGCTTTACGGCCTGTTTGATTGGTAACTACAATGAATTCGGATTTGGTGGGAGAGCATTTGAGGCCAATACTGCTCAGGTGGTTCTGAATGACATCCAGACCTGACTGGATTGTGTGTTCCTGTTGTCCAAGGGATCCTTTACAACACCAGATTGTAATGTCATCTGCATAAATGTTGTGTTGCAGGTGTGATATAGAACTGAGCTGGGCAGGTAGGTGAAGTAGAACAATATTAAATAGAGTGGGGGAAAGAATGGAACCTTGAGGGACGCCGGTAGTTAGTGCTCGGGGTGTCGAATGCTCTCCATTGATTTGGATTTGTATAGAACGACCAGTTAAGAAAGCTTTTATATAGTTGTAGAGGCGAGCGCCCGGTTGTAGTGTCAGAAGGTTGGTAAGGATGGCTGAATGTGGTACGTTATCAAACGCCTTGTGTATGTCTACTCCCGCGATTGTCCGAGTTTGGACTAGGCTAGGAGTTTGGTACACATCCTCCGAGATTCGGAGCATGCTGTCCTGAGTGCTGACGTGTGATCGGAAGCCTGTCATTGTGTAGGGGAGAGCGTCACTACTTTCTATGTGCCAATTGAGACGGTTGAGGGCCATGCGTTCCATTAATTTGCCTACACATGATGTGAGGGATATCGGACGAAGGTTGGTAATAGAGTTGGGGGGCTTGCCGGGTTTGGGGAATGGGATTATCACTGCCGCTTTCCATTCTTGTTGAAGGGTGCCAGATTCCCATGCGGTGTTGATGTATTCAAGAAGCTGTTCTAGTTGTGGAAGTGGGAGGTTACGGAGGGTAGTGTATGTAATGCCGTCTTTGCCTGGAGCCGTGTTTCGTTTGAGTGAAGATAGGGCCGCGTGTAGCTCACCGACCGTAAAGTTGCTGTTGATGCCGGTGTCCATTTGGTCGAGCGATTCGGGTGGATAGCGAGGAAGTTGCTCTGTACTCGGGCCGATGGGATAGAACGTTTGGTAAATTTCTTCTGCTTTCTGTTCTCGCGTCTTGCCAGAGTGCATCATAATTTTGTCCATTGTGTGTCGTGTGCAGCCCTGGCCTAGAAGCGTGCGTAAGATTGTCCACACCCTAGGAGTGTGGAGTTGAACATTTAGCTGGTCACATGTTTCAAGCCAGTTTTCAGTACAAAGTTGTTGCGCGTATTCTTCAGCCTCTAGCGTGATTTGTTGGATGGCCTTGCGAAGGCCACGGTTTCCTTTTTGTTTCTTCCATTTTTGGACTAGTCTGTGTCGCTTGTTCCAAAGGTTAAGCAGATGAGAGTCTATTTGCGGGTGTTCAGGGGTGCGTGTGATATTTTTAGTGTGCTTCGATTTCGTTTCACGTATGGCGTTGACCCAGGACTGTAGATCTGTCGGCCCGTGTACCTCGTCTAGGTCTAATCGAAACCGGTGCCAGTCAGTGAGTTGTGTTTTTGGGCCTGCGTGAGCGGGACGGGGCTTGATGTGAGGATCAGCGAGCGTGATTTCGATGATGTGATGATCACTGCCTAGGTTTTCGTGAAGATTCGTCCACGTGACGTTTCCCACACCGCGGTGCCAGCTGAGGTCTGGGTTAGTATCTCGCTCAACGCTGTTGCCCTGTCGCGTGGGGTCCGTTGTGTCGTTAAGGAGCGTGTATCTGTTGTCCTGAGTTTTGCGTTCGAGACGCATCCCGGTTTTGGTGGTGCGCGTATAGCCCCAGGATGTGTTATGCGCATTAAAATCACCAGCTAGGATGATGTCCATGTGCTTATGTTGCTGTGTATACGCGTCTATCCACCTCACAGATGGCCAATCGATTCCTGGAGACCAGTACACG
Organism: Ixodes persulcatus; assembly: GCA_013358835.2. Lineage (NCBI taxonomy): Eukaryota > Metazoa > Arthropoda > Arachnida > Ixodida > Ixodidae > Ixodes > Ixodes persulcatus. Next base: position 198,321 of record JABSTQ010009180.1, read on the forward strand.
TTGGCGATGATAACATCTCGATTGTTGAGGCGACATTGTACTATAACCTGCTCCTGAGTTGAGTTGTTTATAGAGGAGGTGTCGATTTGAATAGCTGGGATATGCCTAATTACGTACGTGATGGTGGTAATTGGTATATGGGTTCCTTGTGGGGTTTGTTTATCTTTTTTGGTGATACTGCCTTGCATAAAGTGATCGTATCCAGGTAATGTAATAGGACTGTTGGCTTCTTGAACCAGGATGATGTCAGGTTTGTTTGTCTGTTTATGAATAAATTGTTGGAGAAGCCCTTTCTTTCTGCGGAGACCTCGGCAGTTCCATTGCCAAATTGTTAGCGAATTATTGGAGGGTGCCATGTTGAGATAACTTAGGAGATAAAGGTTCCTCGATGTTATTAAGTGTGGGTGCTTGCGCGCGAGCCATCATTTGCATATTGGCTGCTAATTGTTGAACTACTACGTCGGTGCGCGCGAATTTGTGTTTCATGTAGTGCATCTCGGTTTGTATGGTACGAATAATCGCGACCTCATTCATTAGCAGCTCGAAGGCGTGTTCAAGACGTTGTATACATGTGAGTTCCGTTGCGAACCCTGCTGTGCGGGATGCATCGGGGCGCTGAATCGTTTGGGCGTATGATGTATGCAAAGTTGGAACGCGCATGACGGGAGCTGTGTATTGTGAAGGAGAAGAGGACGGTGAAAGTGTAGATGAGGGTTGTGAACGGGCCGGCTTACCCACCTCCCGTGTTGAAGAGGTAGATCGGTTTTGTGCCATGAATTATTTGAAAAGAGCAACTAAAAGAGGAAAAAGAAATTCAAATGCCTGTTGCGCAAGTCGAGCAACTGGAGACGAAAACTGGGCAAGGAAATCACGTATGTGCTTCTCTGCCGCAAGGATGATGGCAGACCAGACTCCAGAGCTTGGTTGCGAACGGTCAGATGGTTGGTCAACACGGAGAGGATGTTGTTCATTGCACCTCTTTGTTGTCAGTATCTGGCTGTAGAATGGTCCCGTGCGTTCTTGTCTTTGTGAGAAATTTTGTTGCGGGGTTTTGCTCTGGGCCGGTGTTTCGATAGAAGTCTGGTTTTGGGGAAGGCCCTCTTCCCGTTGGTGTTCTCGTTGAGATGTTTTGCTGTCCATTATTTGAGCGGAGTCCGCCTTTTGTGTAGTGCTTGAAGTTCCAGTAGTGGTGGAGCGAGAGGCTGTCAGGTTCTCTTGTGGGATAGATTGTTCTAGGGCCGGTAAGTTGGTGGCATTTCTGACCGAGCTGCGAGCTGTTCTGTAGTCGAGATTGTTGACTTGACGTATGCGACGTATTTCAAGCTCATCTTTCCATATGACGCACTGGTGAGATGAAGCCTCGTGGTTTTTGCCACAGTTACAACATCGTGTAGGTGTCTCATTGGCGTTGCATTGTGTTCGCTGGTGTGGCCCAGAGCATCGTGAACATGTTGGTGCATGTTGGCATGTAGATGCAATATGTCCGAAGCGAGAACATCTGTGGCATTGTATCGGCTTTACCACGAAAAGTTCCACTTTCTGCCGGACAAGTCCAAGGAATATGTAGTCTGGAAGTCTTGGAGATGCGAATGTTATTGCGACAGATGCGGACGTACCGAGCCGACGCGCAGATATCACCGGCGTGTTGTCATTCGATCTAAGCTGAGCTATGGTGTCTTTTGAGTCGATCTTGATAGTTGCGTCTATTCCCTTGATAACTCCTGTTGCTTGAGTGGGTGACCGTGGCTCGAATGCTCTAACCGGAATTCCTAGTAGTGACGACACCTTCAGAAGCGAGGAGGATGCAGCCATGTTTCGAGTGTCAACAGATAATAAGTTGAGTCGGTAGTTCGGACGGATTTGAATTACTGACGCTGGCTGGCGCATGTGATTCGAGCAGCTCGGTGAGTTTCAGTTCGTTCAGCTTTGTTATAATCTTTGTTCGGTCTATGGGCATATAAATAACAGTAAGTGCTGGAGACTTGTTCTCGATGGAAATGATGGTACTGCTGCTCGATGATGTTGATTGGGCCCCATGACGACGTTTCTTGGCTTTCTTTGACAGCTGCAGAATAAAGCCCTCATCGTCAGTCGTGCCCATGCTGTCTGAGTCGCTGAAATCATGAAGGCGTTGCCCAGGGGTCAAATATGCTATGTCCATGTTGATTTCCGAAGCCGAGGATGAGGACGTGGGGACTTTCGTGCACTCGCCTTTAGGTGATGCAGTTGGCGGGGGTAAACCAGGCACCGGTGGAGACGGAGTGGGGTTGGTCTCTTGTGCAGTCTGTGGTTGCGCAGGTGGTCGATCCCCGTCTGCCGAGGACATGCAGCAGCGGCAGGTGCACGTACCGGAACCTCAGAGGTGGCGACTTCTGTTATATAGGATTATATACAGAAAAATTGAGGAGCAGTAAAATTGTTCTGCACGCTAAAGGAAACTTCGTCGTCGTTTTTTTCGGCATTTTGGAAACCCTGAGATGGGGAACGATAAAAAAAACGGACGAACACAACAAAATCTCAAACGCAGCGTCGACGTCAACTATTTTATGCTACACCTTGTCAAGGCCTTCAGCAGTGCTCTAACTTTGTCAAAGCAAGTTGCGCGAATGCGTGCAAATAAGGCGTAAGACCAAACAACGTGCTCTCGCAGGAGTGCTGGGCCGCAGCAACGTGGAAGCTACTGCAGAACCGACGAGGTAGCACGCGCCAGGTTCCAGCCGCCATCGTTGACCTTCTCTCCTCCTACCGAGACGCTTAGCCACTGAAGCAGGCCTTGACGAGCCTCCACGAAGGCTTATGCTGGGGAGAAGGACGCAGTGTAATCTAAAATGGCAACAACCCGCCCTCCTGTGGTAGCGATGATTCGAAGTAAACAGAATCAGAGGAAACAGAAACTGGAGGTTCGTTATGGCGGCGCCCATGAACAACTCCTGCAAAGCGCCCCTAGTTATCTATTTGTAGTCCCCGAATGACAACACCGGTGTCAGTTGGTACAATCAGCCGTATACGGTTCGCGATTCCGATTTGCATGACGCGACAACGGCCACGCATCCCTCCGAGTCATGTCCCGAGCTCCGAGTTGCCGAAAGGGGATTTTCTCCTCAAGAGTCAAAGCCGCGGGAGTACATGTCGCTGTCCTCTGCTCAAACACGGCGCAGCAACGTGTCTCCCTCTTCGGAGGGTGCGCGCGTGCCGTCGGCCGCGGGGAGCAAACTTTGCGCTCTTCAATGAAATTAGTCGGTGCGTGTTGCGGGACCTTATTGGATTACGCGTCGCGCGGCGCACTTCACCCCCCCCCCCCCCCCCCCCCCCCCTCCCCCACGGGATCATCGGAAGCGAGGCAGAGATGAAACAGAGCCACGGGCCGAAGTGGAAGCGACGCCATGTTCCTGCCATTCTCTCCAGCGTGCAGCGTCACGGCGGCAGGGATCCGCCGCCGCATTTGCTAATGAGCCTTGCAGGAAAAAGGGGGAGGGGGGGGGGAGACAGCATTCCACTCTGAAAAATGGTCATTTGGCGGGGCGCGCCCCCTCGGTTTTTTGGAGAGACTCCTTAGGGACACTGGAGAGGGTTTGCAGTTTGAACTTGCTGCAGGACTCCGGTGGGTTTTCCGATCTTTTGAGAAGGAATTTGAATGCTAAAAAAGGTTACATCTATACTTTGTCGCAGGTAAAAAAAAAAAAGCAGGACAATGGTTTTTGTGTGGAGTACTACACCCTTTCCATTTTTCAGAACGACCGCCGGAAAGGGAGCTAATGGATTCGCCTCCTGTCCAGCTTACGCTCTGCTAATGTGGAAAGAGTAGAGGCCTTTGCGGAAGGAGCTTGTGCTGCTTTTCTTAACCTGCAGTAGTGTATAGGGTTTTAGGTTTTTGGAAAAGATGCGAGAAAAGGCGGACTGCAAGTTCAATTAGGGGGCGCGTCCTGATTAGGAGCTTTAAACGATTAGAAGCAGCGAAACAAACGAGCAAATGACGTGTCCTAATTTGAGCGTCCTAGTTTTGCGCAGCGCTGGAAAATGCTTTATTCAAGCGCACATTCGTGAAAGGAGATTGCGTTTACAGTGTTCCATGTCCTCTTGCGACACAGCGGGAAAGCAAACAGGGCGCAATTAGTAGAAGTTAGTCTATTTTTGTGTACGAGCGTGTAATGGGAAAGTAATGGCCCCGGCGAAGCGTGTGGAATTCTTCGACACAATATATTTTTTATTATTATTTTTGTGGGCCACAGGGCATCAGAGTTTTGAAAGCACTGAAGTACCTAAAAGTTCTGAGTGTGCAACGGAAGAGCGCCATGCGCCAAGCCATACCACGCTTTGGGTTCGATGCAAGTGCGTTGGCGGAACTATTCCTTTGAGCATGCAAAGCGTTAGGGTACGCTATTCTAAAACTCGCCATTGTTTACAAACGCTCGAACCCTAACAGGAGTGTTCCATCCGTCTAACGATCTATCCGGCGCAATCTTTCCCAGCTCGCCAGTATACCGCATCGAAGGGCCCTCGGAGTATTCACAGGACCCTTTTGTGCAAGCTTAATTGATTTAGCCGGGTTTAATTAGAACGTTATTCACCGGCGTCATTGAAAGCCCACTTTAGGGGGAAATGAATCTCCTCTCGTGTCCTCCACAAATTTCAAAATATAACTATAAAAAAACTAATGAAATGCGCAAGATTTTTTTTGTTATTTCTTGGTATGGTTGATTTTTCCTGAGATCGTAAAAGGAGTTACAGGACGCGCTTGCCGCAGTAGCTTGGGACACAAATACAAGAACACGCAAATCGGCAGCTTCGGAACGCCACTTAATTGGCAAGCTATTCTAATCGATAACAATTCACCATCATCCGAATAACGGGTGTCGGTTGTACGGGGCGAGTAACCTGTTCCCTACACCCTTCTCAATCTGCGTGACTGGAATGATCCCCTCATTTTGCCTACAGCAAGGAGGAACAGCATGATAATGCACCCGTCTATACTCCGTTTCACGATAACTTAGCAAACTGTGGATGCTGCAGCCTTCGCGACTTAATAAGGGTACCGGAGCAAATCACGTGACATCGTCGAGGCCACCGGGGCCTCGTTACCGCCACAGCAAAAGAGCCCTCCGCAACAAAAGGTAGTTCTAGGCTTCTTTTTCTTTTAACGTCAATTGGACTCGCGCGATTTATTAGCGGCGAGATGTTTTGGTGGCGCCCTCCTGTGGTTCCCCCTTGTGACGTCATTACCTTGCAAACAACAAGTTCGATGGTGTTTGTTATTAGCATGGTGGAAGGTATAAAGAAGAAATAATTGCAAATTTATGAGTTTCAATTATATTTAAACCAAAAAAGTGACGCCACATCTGTATCCTCTCGAGTTTGTTCGCCCTGTAGCGCCGTGGCCGGTGGCGATCACCGGCGATCGTTTCCGCTCAAAACATCACACTGTGCCCTGGCATTAGCACCCGTCACAGATTCGCGGCTAAATTGAGCGTATGGTTGTCTCACCAACTGTTCCCGAAGTGCTTGCTACTCTAGCAGACAGAAATGTTGCTGCGGTGGACGTTCATCCGAAGTTGGCATGGTTCCGGAGCAGACGACTCTTGGCTAGCAGACGACAGCCGGTTCCTCCGGGCCTCGCATTTGGCGTGGTGACACGGACGTCGGGTCACGTGCCTCGCTCCGACGCTCTTATTGGGTCGCAGGGCCCTAACCTCCGCAGTTCACCAAGTTATCGTGAAACGGAGTATAGACTTTTCCAGCGCTTATCAACCGGGTGAAAAATGCTGAGTCACTGAGCTCTGAACGCACGCCCAGCGTCTGACATACCGCAGAAGAGAGCAACAGAGCATGCTCAGAAGACGCTCCACAGCCCGGCAAACAAAGATGGCAGCGCGCAGAGGGTGATTTTCGGAAAGGTCTATAGACCTCTCCGAAAATCGCCCTCTGCAGAATGTGCGTTATAACGCAGAGAACGTTTGACCACGTTGCGCGGAGATACCTTTCCTCGCGTTTATTTACGTCGTGCGTGGCCGTCGCATGGATGTCGCGGTGACTAGCGTAAAACCCTTAATGTTCGCGAGCCCCTAATTTTTCCGAATTTCCCGATTCGGAAATTGCTTGAACTTTAGGCGGCGCGAATATTTCCATTGTCTAGAGAGGTAAATCGCAGCCTTTAAAACTCGCGAAACTTAATAGTCCTCAATATATCCCCACTGCCAGATTGACGAAAAATCGGGGCCACAAAAATGAAGGGATGTACCGTGTACTTCGTTTCAGCTTAAATCCAGACGCAGCCGACGCTACGACGTAATTGGACCATTCAAGCAGCGTCAAAATTGCAAGTCACCGAGCCTCTTCTCTTTATGATTGATTCAGGAATTATTAAACACGAACAGAAATATGACAAACGCCATGATGGTACGCTTTTGACGCCGTCCGATTGTCCACATCAGCTCTTATGCCTCGTTCACACTTGCGAACCGGCGGCCGGATTCGCGAGAAGTCTGACGCCGGGCGACGAAAGCAGGCAGAATTTTCGGCGGAGAGCAAGATCGCTCGGGACCAATTTTGAACGCCGGAAAAAAGTTTTCGCTCGCCGCAAGCCAATCAGAGCGCACGGGGGAAGTGGCACTTGCTGACGTCATATCCCCGCTGACGAGCTGGCGACGATGGCGACGAGACGAGCGCGGGCAAGGAGGAGGTTCGGGAGCTCTCGTCAGCTCTCGTCTGTTCGGGAAACTGCGAGACGCTCGCGCCGCGCACTCCGCAGGCGGCAACAAATGTGAACGGCCCGATCTTTTTTTTCGGCGAGCGAATCCAGTCGGCGGCGAGTGTGTATTTCGCAAGTGTGAACGAGCCAGTAGTGTCGGCTGCGTCTAACCTTCAAGGGAAACTGAAGCCATGCTGTCTTTGGGAGAGAAAAACAATGTAATCGTCTTCACTTGGCCTCCAGGATCACGAACATCCAAACTCATATTTCAGAGTGATGCGCCAAGTTGCCACGACAGCACATTCAAAATGGACTCTCCTGGATCCCGGCGCGTTTGGTGGGAAAAGAGAATCGTGACGTGATAAATAACAGAGGTCTCAACATTTCCGCGCCTTCCGCAAGCCTTACCTAAAAGTGAAAAACACTTCCCGCGTTCTCTCAGAAGCGGCAAACGCGAGGCAGTTGAAACCTTTGGGTATGACGTCACGCCCAGGGTTGAAACGTACGGGTCAAATGCTCGTGATATTGAAATTCACGGGACAAAAATACGCTAAAATTCACCTCTAGCATGCTTTCTTTTTTTTTTTTTACCAAGAACTTGTTCATCTTGCTTCAACGTGAAAGAAACTATATCACTGATACATCGATGTAAAAAGTTTAAAATGTGTATCGAAACGCTACTGTACACATAGGCCTTAAAAGGCGCCGTGTGCTGGAAACCACAGATTTTATCCATTTAGATCGCTGCTAAACCAAACTCGAAATATCCTCTACTTTCTTTTAGTTTGGTTTTAGGTTAAAACTTGCTGGCTGGGTCGGAATTGTGTGAGTTCACTTATCAGGGCAAACTGATTACCGTATCGTTTGGTTTCCTTAGCTGGAGCGATATGCTTTTGATATGCCATCGAACAAGTTTTGAAGGCCCATGGGCACCTACAGAGAGACATAGCCTTATAAAACCTTTGTGTTTCTGAACTTTCAGCAAATCAAAAGCAAATTGTTGTATGTATGTTTATACAGCCGGAAGTTAGTTTGCCTCAGTGGGTGTCTGGCGTCTCAGCGCTAGATGAGCAATTTAGCTAGTGCGGTAGAACCACTAACTTGGGGTCTTTGACGCGCACCACGGAGTAGTCATACACGACCGCATGCCGGTACGATGCTCATCCAGATCAAAACGGGCAGGGGTGAGGATTGAACCCAGGATCCCTGGTAAAATCCATATTTTACACGAGGGTAATTCTCTCAGAAAATACCAAAAACAAATCGGGCACAAATATACATTTGTTAGCTTCCCATGCAGGGAATTTCAACTAATTTGTGCCAAGAAAAAAAAAACGCTTATGCAGACTACGCGTGTCCAAACCGACGCACTTGTGTTCGTAGTCCTATTGAGCAAGTAAATGCATTTTTAGCGATGTGCCAAACTTGTTAATTAACGCAAAGTAATTAGCTCAATTTTGCTGCGAGAGCACTTAGTGGGACACTTCGTGGCTTCCGCGCGGACAATCGCGCTTCATATCGATGCGGGTCATTTTTGGCACTCCGCCAAAAGCTCCCACATCGACGTCACACCGCGCATCACGTCACCTGTTACCTGGCGTCAGCCGACACCATGACGTATGACGTGAAATTGTCACATCAAGTTACGTTGCACAGTGACGCCACGGGACTTAATAACGTCAGGTGACACCGTGTGTCACGTGATATCATTACGTCACGTGACATTGAGACGCACGTGACACTATGACGGCACGTAGAAACATCAACATGACAGTGCTGATAATGGGAACAATAAAAACAAAGCGTTTTCGCTAATTATGCCAGAAATGTTCTCGGGCAATAAAACGAATAAGGCTAGGTGGGTGTCAATCCGGCTAAACCAGGGGCGTGAAATCAGGTGGAGCCACACGCTTGAAACTTGAGTGCGCGATTTTGAAAGTGTTCTTCAGTGACCATAAGGCGGTGTAAGTATGTGTCCAATCACATTCCATGAGAAGTTCAGGCAGCCACACCAACGACAGGGAAAGATTCATGCATGCACATCCAGTTTCGTCGTTCCCTGGATTTCAAGCTTGGGCGCGCGATGTTCGAAGTGTTCTTCAATTACCACGCGGCAGTCCTAGTTTGTGTCCAATAAAGTTGTTTAACGGGTTCACGAGATGCTCTCTACTTAATACACCTTCGTTGGTGCCAAAGCGCTATGGAATTCTCGTCCAGTGTGCTACTCGGTTTCACACGAAACGCCCATGCGGACCCTATGGTGCGCACTCACACCATTACCGTTCATTCAGTCCATCTGCTCCAAAATCACACCTTAGCGCCCGCAATGTCACCCCTCAGCTGTCGGAGTGTTTCACCTTACGGGTAGCGTAAGTGTTTACCGATTTTTAAATAGTAATTTGTTCGGAAAGCCTCCAATACCATAGTTTTACAGTGTGTTGAGCAACGTTCCTTTAAGTCCGAGAGCAGCCAACGCTACAAGCTATTGGGGTCCATCATGCCGCGACAGGAGTGCAGTGTCACGGCGTTCGTCACCCTTCTCTGTGTGCGATCATCGGCTTAACCAATCAACCGCAGTGAATGCTCCCTTTTAGTATGTGTGTGCGTACTTGTATCTGGTGTGGCCTTGACTATGCTCGGACGCATAGCAAACCATTGTATCGCATGTAAATTCCTCACCAAATGTTCTTTAAATGTTTTCACGGGCATCGAAAGGACAGGGGAAAAAGAACGTTGCGGCAGCGGGGCAACGCCTCGAGCATCCAGCGAAATAACAAGATACCGCATACTCCGCCAGTGGCGCGACACAGCAGTACCGTCGCAAAGTCGTGCCTGCGGTCGTTCACACGGTTTTGCCTTACTTTGTTTGGCAACTGTCTCGTACAAACAACGAGAATCTTCCGGTGGTTGCTCGTCACTGCTCAGGGACGGCTCACACTCACTTTATGCCCAAGCTGACAGCCCGACGGAAGGGTGTATACGTGCGCGTTGTACCACTCATACGTCGATCAATTCCACGTGGTCCCGCTCCCTCCCATGTATACCCACGGGCAGAGAGCGAGGGTCACGTGATGAAAGGGAGCTGGCTGATTGGTCCGGCAAGCACCTAGCACCCACTGCACTGTCAGCTTAAAGGGGCCCTGCAATCATATTTAAGCGTCTGCCTTTTTTGCGGTTTCCACGTCTCTTGGGGTTCGGGAAAGCCAGCGGGCATGAAGAGAGTAACTAAATATCAGTGCGTCATATTTTAACCGGACGACGCGGAAACCTCCTCCGCCTACGAGGGCGACCCACGTACGTTGCCGAAAGCGCGCGAAATGTGACGTCTTTGGTCCTGGGCTTACTACTGGTCAGAGCCGCTAAAAGCTTTTTTTTAGTCGAGATACAAAATATAAGTGTCGCGAACCGTTTCAATTATGTATGAAACTAGTTTTTGTTCAGTATTTTAGATCAGAAAAGAAACAAATGCAGTTTGTAGAGTACGGAAACAAGAAATGATTAGGGTGCCTTCATGTGCGCTTTGCTTAGGGTGGAGACATCTCGCCATTTTGTCCCACACTTTTATCTTTCTTTTTTTGTTCAGAAGCGCGTGCAAGAGCGTGTCCCTGCACGCGCTTGTGGCGTTGACTGTGCTATGGCGACATTTTGTTTTCGTCGATTTCTTTGTATTTTCCCCGTGAGCGCGTGCTGTCGGCATCGGGTACTACAAAGGGTGGCATCACCCTTAACAGAAGGACATTGAGGCACCCTAGAAATGATCCGTCGACGTACCCGCCACCAAGCGGCGGAAAAAACGGCGCATACTAGAAAGGGCTAGTGGGATGAGGCCCCGACAAACGGCGAGCGTAGAAAAATCCCGGGTGTACGCGGCGGCGCTGCGATCGTAAACCGGCTCGAGCATCCGACCGCTTCCGAGCGTTGGCCTTCGGCGCGGGCTTGGTTGGCGATTTGGCCATTTGGCGGTGTGGCAGCGCGAAGTGGCTCCCGTTCTGAACTGATCTTTACCCCGTGTTTGCTGTCGTTTGAGGCCAATGAAGTGTTATGCCGAATTAGTCTTTAATCGCGCAGCAAATGCAATGCGAGCCGCCCTGGCCGCCCGCTTCATACAGCCTATCCAAAACATGCTTTAGTGGCGCCCTCTCGAGCCGTCGACACGGAGTGCGGCAGCCGTGAACGCTCGATGAGCCCACTATCCTTCCTCTAGTTCACGGCCACTCAAGCCAGGACCTACGACGTCATGAAGGGGGTTATTTTTTGCTTGTTTTTGTAATTCTAATTTGCCTATAACTTTTAAAATAAAGCGAAATTTGAGAAAAGAAAAGTTTCATTAAGTTACTACGTTCAGTGCGCTCAGGTTCGGTGCAAATTAAAAAACAAGTAAAAAAGTCATTGCAGGGCCCCTTTAAGGGCGAATAGAGTATGGAAGGGACCCCCTTCCAAAAGTTTCTCGGAAGACCTCGCCTCTAGTTGTTGGGTGACCCTGCGTGTGTATCGCTGGCGCCCTTTAGAAAAGTACAAACTTGGTATACCTTTTAGCGTATTGCTTTTTGCCAAAGCTGAAGGGGTACCCTCTCCCTCGTGATGCGGGAGAAGGCTCGCTGCTCTCTCCTTTGCCGCTTGCTAAGACAAGAAACAAGCGGGAGCAAAGTAACCCCGGCCCGCGCCAGTCGGGGGGGAGCAGCAGGCCCGAAGGGCGACCAGAGTGCGGCCGAGTCAATAAACAAACTCCCCGCGGCACGCTTCATTTTCCGAGGAGCACGCGCCTCTTCCCTCCCGCCGCCGGCCACGCGAGGAAAACGGACCAGAAAAGGAGATGCGTAGGAACGCGGACTCGCCGGCGCCTGCTCCTCTGACGCGACTCGGCCCATGTTTTTGTTTTGTTCTGGGGGGTGTGTGCCCCCCGTCGAGGAAAACATGCGACGACTGGAGAGCCCTACCAGTGACGACACCCTTAAAGGGATTATCCGGTCAAATTTCGTATTCGTGAAAACATTTAGACCTCATTGTCAATGGCTGTAGGAGCATCTTCCACGACAAATCTGAATTTTGTGTGCTTTCCTGGGGGAGTAATTGTATTTTAACCCAAGCGTGCATAAACGGCGTTTTCCTCTTCCACCTTCAGGGAAGCGGAGTTTCTGAGGTAACATCAGGCAAAGAACGCGCCGAACTGAAGTGCACTTCGAATTTTGTCCTCCGCGTGAGCGGTACGACCTGGTTCACCCTCGCTGCTGCGCTAGATTTTTTTTTTTTTTTTTTTTTAGAATGAAAGGGTATTTTTGTTGTGCGGTTGCCACGCTCCACACTTCTCCGCGACATTTACAGTGGCGAGTAATATGGAATGCTGCGGTGCGTCGGGAGCACTGTGTTCCCACGGAGGAATGAGGCATAGGATATGACGATTGCAAGACTGGTGTGACGTCACGTCAGGCATGGGAGTGCAGCCGTTCATACTTGCGAAATTCGGCATGGAGTTTCGTTCAATTATCCGTCGTTGATTACACTAAATTGGGGTGTCGTTTAATGGAATAAAAATGGCCTATGTTAATCATTAGGCTCCCACCAGGTAACCATCACAAAATCTTAAGAACTTCCGGTTTTCACCGGACAATCCCTTTAACCTCCCATAGCTTCATTGGCTCGACAAAACAAAACAAGTGATAACATCGTTTACAATACTTACAATCGTTAACAAACGAATAACATCGTTTGTTAACGTACTAACTGCAGATCACTCATGATCTGCAGTTAGTACGAAGTTTATAATGATGTGTTATTGTGTCTGTTGTGGATTTTAAAATTGCTGTATCTTTGTATATTTATTTTGTATATGTGCCTGTTTCTCCTCCGAGTGCTGTAAAAAGGGGTTGGAGCCTCGTCAGAAGGCAACTCGTCTTCTTTTGCCCCAGCCCCCCAGACCTTTTTTTTGTGTCTGAAATAAAAGATACATACATACATACATACATACATACACAATACAATACAATACAACACGATTTGAAGGTCTATACCCAGTGAGTAGGCATATCACTAACAACCGGTACATTCCTTGTCCAAGAAACGAAAAATGCTTATGATAAGTCTGGGTCGGATTGGAGCGCGCTGGTAAGTTACAGGGATAAAAGAAAAGCGACATATAGGACGAAGACAGCACAAAACACCTTTCCACGAATTGTAAGGGTTCGGAGTTTTCGGTATATAGAGCGACACACAGTTTACGAACAAGTCAGCGTTTTCCCCCAGGGGTGGGGAAAATGCGCGTGGGCAGAGAACGGATTCTTCGGAAATAAAGCATCCGCGTATTAGCCGGGCCGGCAGCAGCGTCACCACAGCGGCGTGCCGCCAGGGCCAAGCGTTGGCTGCATATGCGTACCAATACACCCCGGAAATTAACCCCCGGAGCCTGCTTTATCAGGAATCAGAGAACACCGAAAAACTCAGAATGTCTTTGATTAATAAAAAAAAAATTTTCACTGAGATACTTATCTAGGGCTTTATTGAGCGCTGGCTAGAGTACAGCCCGCACTAAATTGTACGAGGGGCGGCTTCCTTCTCCCGAGCAAATCGCGCCTATATTGTTCCGATTCCTTCTCCTACCGGTACCGGGACGTTTTTCAAGTGTATTCGGGTCACGCGCATGTTCTCTGGAGTTTTAAGAGTCTTACGCCTGCTTTCTTGAAAAAAGACCCCCTTAAACGCCGATTTTGTCCAATGGCGAAAATAGACGCCGAAAAACACCGAATATTTGGGAAAATATCTAAAAAAAACACGCCCCAATTAAAAAAAAAAAAAAAGAAGTACCATAAAGTTCGCAAACATGGATGATCCCCATTGCAACGAGTGGCATGCTCCCATTAATTTTTTGGTGGTGTACCTCGCGAATGTTTCGGTCCTACGCAGCATCAAAGCGGATAGAAGAGTTCAAACAACCGTAACAATCTTGCCCGCGATTGTTACAGCTTTTTGTCGTTTAGTTTCTCTGCTAGGTTAACTGGACTTTGTCACCGACAGACGGCTAGGCGTCTCTTTATTTTAAGGTTGTTACGCTTCCAATTTCCAGTCGAGTACACGTTAGTAGAAAAAAAGCTATCGGCGTTCCAAGTTACCAAACTAAGTAACTGAACTAATATAGTTCCAATCCTATTTTTTTTTAGAGTTGTACTTACTGGTGACCACCGTGAAGCTGGAAAAATGCCACGTGGTAAAAATATTGCTGAATACTCAGCAAACCTTCCTCATCTTGCTTCTTTCAAAAAAATAATAAAAGCGCCAAGAAACGGGACAAAAAAAGAGGCCAAACAATGTGGTACTTAATAACGGAGCACTGATGCGTTTTGTTTTGTCGTATAGCTTGATGCATCAGGTAATTTGGCGGTGCACTGTCACTAATGTTGCTGCGAGCCAGAGCTGGAAAAAACAAACAAAAAAACTAAGATTCTACGAAAGCACATAAACAAAACTTACAGACAGAGATATTGAGGCTTTCAGCATTAATATCGCCGACAAAACAAAAGGTATCAGTGCTGCGTCGTTACACTTTATCACAGAAGGAATTCGAATACATCGCGCTATCACTGTGGCTAAAATGTATTTACATAATTCTGTTTGTTTGTGTTTTTAGATAAAAGCTCAGTTGTTATACTTCATTTGAGCACTTTTAGTGTGACCGTAGCCGACGCTGCGATTCGACCATGGAGGTAGGAAGCTTCTGGAGGTGACATGACGCCGCCATGGGTGAAACCAAAAGTGTGGAGGGACACGCCCCCAACAATGACCCAAACCACAGCTGACACGAGATAGCAAACGTGGGAGCGCGGCCAGAGCTAGGAGTCGACAAGCCAATCCAACATCGTCAAAAGTGCAGCGTCACTGCCCTCATCAGTTGTTTTTGTGGGTGTGTTTTTACCTGAGGTCCGCCATTGTACAGGGATTCCACGGCTGCCAACCGAGGGCAGCCTCGCGAAAGGCGTCTATTAGCGCTGTCATGTACAGAGCGCGACACTGTTAGCGCGAACAAGCGATCGCCGGTTTTTCCAGTTTTTTTTTCTTTGAAACCAAGGGATGTCATCCAAGTTATCGTTGCTACGGAAAGAGCTTATTTAGTTCTATAATGTAAGTGATAAAATTTCGTGCTCGCTAATACTATTTAGAAGTAAAATACGAAAATGCGCCGATGTCGTGTTCGAGCCAACAATGCCGCGATCAGGCACATAGCCAGGGGGGGGAGTGGCATGGGCCCCCCCCCCCCCCTCCGAAATCTTCGATTTTGCTGAGACCTCCTTTCCCCCCTCCCCCTCATACAGCATTTTGTCATGGACGCCCCCCCGCCCCCCCCCCCCCCCCCCCCCCGAAACAAAATCCTGGCTATATACGTACCTGGTCGCGATGTGTACCAACTGGCCGTTTTGTATATCCTACAGCTTCTTTTAGGTGGCTTACAAGACCAAAATAAAACTTTTTTTTTAATAATATTTAGACGGAAGGGAGCCCGATTTAAAATGCGTCTTCGCTCTGGACGGGCGATGGGACCATGTGCAGTAAGAGTGCTCGCGCCTGGTATTTTACGCTAGCGCGTCGCGCAGTAGTGGTTTTACGAAAGCACACCGGTGTACGGTGCTCACTCAGATCGAGATGGGCAAGGGAAGGAGTCCTACCTAAAAATAATTAATAAGAACGGCGGGGTTGAAATTACTTTTTCCGCAATAAGCGCTGTCATGCTGTCAAACTTTGGGGACCGACAGTCCTCTTTATGTTTTTCTTCCACACTCGTGAATTGGAAAGCGAAGACAGCGCGAGTGAACTTGAGGCACAAGTCGGTACTGTACAGCTTCTTAAAAAAAAAGTAGCTAAGCGGCTTTATCTACACCGGGTAAGAAAGTAACTGAAAAAAAAAACAAAAAACGTCGACCTTCATTCCCAAAGTTCTATAATGCGTGGAAGGCCTTATTTAAGGAGCGATTGTTTATCTTCGCTTAGGAAATATTGAACAGTCGTTTCGGGGGGTGAAGAACCACCTATATTTTGATAAAGATCGCCGCAAAACATATCGGGGCAAGTAAATGAGTGTTTAGGTCACGTGGCGTCAATTTTCTCGCTAAATTTAGCGTATAAACTGAATTAGTGCATAGGTCACGTGATATCAAGTTACGTGACGTCAATTTTCTCGCTAAATTTAGCGTATAAACTGAATTAGTGCATAGGTCACGTGATATCAAGTTACTTGACGTGGAATTTCTCACTATATTCGGAGTATAAACTCAATTAGTCCAGTCACGTGCCGTCAAGTCACGTGACGTCGATTTTCTCGCTTAATTTAGCGAGTGATTGCACGGAAGGACGGACAAAATTAGGGGGTTAGGGGGCTGCATAAG
Source organism: Ixodes persulcatus (assembly GCA_013358835.2). Lineage (NCBI taxonomy): Eukaryota > Metazoa > Arthropoda > Arachnida > Ixodida > Ixodidae > Ixodes > Ixodes persulcatus. The sequence goes on from JABSTQ010009180.1 coordinate 214,374, forward strand.
AAAAAGCATTTGCTGCTTTTATACTGTACGCCGTCCCACTACGAAATAATAATAATGTTGAGGAGTGCATAAAAAAAAACGTAGCGTACATATTTCTGTGTTAACAACGGGCATTGAGAAGTGATGATATTCTATACTATATTACTGAACTTTGCCAAGAGTGATAGTTTACACGTAACCTATAAACCAACACACTGTTTACAAACAAGCCCGCTTTGCCCACAACAGGTGTGGGCACTGCGCATGCGCAGAAGCCAAATTTGGGAGGAATGAAGCGTTAGCGCATGCGCAGTACCGACAGCAGCGCCACCGCGGTCGTATGACGTCAGCAAGTTGAGTTGGTGTATATGCCAAGGTTTCAGATTCCCGCGTTTTAATGCCGAGGTGGTTCATTTCCCCGAAGAAAGAATCGACGTTGGCCTTTATCTACTCAGCGCAGCCAAAATTACGTTCATAAAGATGAACAGAACCTTCGTACACAATTACTGCTTAGTTAAGTCTCGCGTGTATGAACTACTCTTATGCAGGCGCCTTTCAACATGAATCTTGTTTTGGAAATATGCCCGACGGGCCCGTCGACGCTTTACTCAAAACTTTAGAGAAGATTTTATAAGTAGAAAACCTTCCTTTTAGTTGCGTTGGTTTTTTTATGGGCGTATTATTTCTGGGCGCATATGTCGTAGAGTCTTTTTTTTTTCCCGTGACGGGTATATCTACGTGAATCACTCCTACTAACCTTAAAAGATGTGAAAGTCTCCGATGTACACGCAGACATAATCATCTTCGCGCAAGCGCTTCCGCACCACCTCGCGCATGGAGAGAGGCGCTGCTTACCTGATGGTAAATTTCCTTATCTCTATTTTGCATGCAAGTTTCTCCCCTCTATCTAGTACACAAAACTTTTTAGGGCGAGTACCCCCCATGCTTGGGCAACAGCTCTTGCATTACAACGCTATAGTGCTTAATTTCGTACGTCAGCTACCAGAGGCCAGAGCTGTGCGCTGATTGGACACGAGAGCTGCATCAGCGTTCGGCTGGGACTCGTCTTCTCGATGATTGGTCACGAGCTCCAACCGAACGCTGACGCAGCACTCGTGTCCAATCAGCGCACAGCGTTAGCCTCCGGAAGGTGACGCAGAAAACAAAAAGCCAGTACTACCGTTTTGTTATCTGGGAGCTGTTTTTGGTTGGGCTAGTTTTATCTTTCGGGTAAAGTTCAAGAAAGAGCACCATATGGCCAGCGCCACAACTCCTGGATAAGGTAGTTGACTACAGGGCGTTTCCAAGAAAATAGAGTAGTGTTTTTTCGGCAAGGGTAAATACACTTTGACTAGCAGAAAGCTTAAACTCCGTGAGAAGGTGGCGCCAGCGGTGGAAATAGAACGTGAAAGTTTGAGGACATGACATTACTGGATGAAAAGATACTTGAGAAGAACAGAATTTCTCTTTGAGCCGACGTCCACCTAAACCTAACATCGTTAAAACAAGAACTGCCCTTGTGGACTCATGTGGAATATGTAACGGAACAAAAAAAAACAAAAAAACTCTTGCTAGCAAGAAATAGAATATTGTTTTCTTTCTTGCTGATAATTGTTTTCGACTCAAATAGATGCTAAAGGCGCCCATAATGTCATTTCTTGTTTTGACAGTATTAGGCTTAGGTGGGTGTCGACTTATTAATTAATTTCGTCTTTCTCAATTATCTTTTGATCCAGGTAACGTGATGTTCTCGAACGTTCGCGTTCTATCCCAACCACTAGCTTCATATTCTCACGGATTTTTAGCTTTCTGCGATGCAGAGTCTATTTACCCGCGTCGAAAAACAAGGTTCGCTTTTCTTGGGACCCCCCTGTATATTAGATGTCAGGTCCAGCAGATGTTACGCCTCCAGAATGCGCTCGGTGCCTTCCGAGAAGCTTTGGATTCGCGTGCGACGAAATGTCACCAAAGTCAGAAAGCTCACGCTCAATGTGAGGCATCTACAGGATTTGGAACCTGCAGATGATACCAACTTTTTTTAAATTAAAAACAAAGCTCTCCAAGATCAGTCGATGGTTGCGATGAAAGCTAGCTAAGTTATACATTATATCGGACGCCAGCAATACCGGTTGTCTCAAGTAGCGGCCGGGCTCTTTTAATTGACCGCAAAACTCGGTTTCTTCACCTATCGCGCTACGATTTTGTGCAGCGTTTCCCATAGGTGGTGTATTTTGTCCATAAAATTTGCAAGCAGCGAACTTACCTGAGAAAAAAGTAAAAAAAGAAAAAGGCTTAACCCCTATGGAAAAGTAGCGAAGCCACCGGTCTTCAAACAATAGGGCGCCCTATTGATTGAAGACCGGTGGCTTCGCTGGGTTTCCGTAGGAGTTAAGACTTCTTTTTTTACTTTTTCCTCAGCTAAGTTCGCTCCTTGCAAATTTTATAGAAAAAAACGCACCACCTGTGGGCAACGCTGCACAAAATCGCAGCGCGATAGGTTAAGAAACCGAATTTCGCGGTCGATTTAAAGAGCCTGGCTGTTATTTGAGACACCCGATATAATACTACCACCACGACACCGCGAAAGGGATATTGTTTTGTTGTGTGTGTACTCAAACACAGTAAAAATACCGTAAAATTAACAACATTAAAGTTAAGACTTTTTATCTTCTTAGTGAAGTTAGTTTTGCCGTATTTATGCTGCTTACCTCGCCTGGCTTCTTAAGTATCTTTGACTCCCAACGCACACTCGCGAAACCCGCCCTTTCTTCAGGAAGCGTTCCCCTAAACTGAGGGCGCCTTACAGAAATACTAAAATATCTGAAAAAAGACGAAACTATCGGCCATAATATTGTTACCCACAAGAAACCCACAAACATAGAGAGGCGGTAAATGAACCCTACTTTGTTACAGGCTTAGAAGAGCAGGACATGTCCCCCAAACAAAGATCTCTGCTCGTAATAATTAATGGCTTCCTCCTCTCCACTCCTCTTCCTCCGGCGTTCGCTTTGCCAAAGTGGAGTCCTTTGTGGGAAGAGCTTGTGCACCGAATAGAGAATCGCATTTTCGGTGGGTACCATTTATCACCTCTTCGCCAAAAAGGTATTTGGGTTCTAAATATTACCAGCGTTTTTCGATCACTGCCGGAACCGAGACATTTTCCAGTAATAACCTTGTTCTGGGCGTCTCTTTTCAGTCACATGAGAAAATCGCCTTTACAAAGGGTGCGTGGGAAGGCAATATAACCCGCGAAAACAAAATGAGCCGTCTTCGCCAAGTTCCAACTTCCCATCGCGGGAGCTGGCGACACAAAGCTGCCAATATCGGAAGATGCCACTACAAAAGAGCTGAGGAGAACAGTAGAAAAAGTAAAAAACGACGCAGCTGCAAAAAAAAAAAAAAAAAAAGGTAGCAGGACGACAGAAAAGAACGGAGCTTTCGACAAAGGACCTCAAAGCAGGTCTCGTGCGGTTCGAAAGACGCTTCTTGAAACGGGTTTTCAACCTTTCGGATAAATAAAACAGATGAACGCAGAGTACCGACTCACCAGAAAAAAATCTAACGCTCGATACATAAACAAGTAAGGAAGAAGTCCAACCCCTTCCCCCTTGATTTCCAAACGCGGGGCACCGAAAATCTATGCGAATGGCGACAGCAGCAGTTTCTTTTTTGTGCGTGTGTGGTTGCGTGTGCTGTGTGTATGTTTTCCTTATTTTTGTCTTGCGGAGTCGACGGTCTTCATTGCCGAGGCAGCGAAATGTACGGGTCGCAAGAACTTGCTTCGGTTTTCAGTGCACGGTGTAGTCGCCATAGAGGGTGCGCTTGTTGGGAGGCTAAGAATGCAAGACTACAAGCAATTTTAGCCGGGTGGTTGCAGAAAACGACAAGCTTTCCTTTTCCGATTTTCTGTTTCAGTCGATTCTAGTAAGTTCTGCCGACTTTGTAATGTTCTAAGAAAAAAGAAAAAAAAGTGAATTTTTTGTATTACTAAGTTGAACTACTGATCGCTGAGAGTTCAGAGTAAACCCGAATATTTACTCCATCTGTTAGGATCAGATGTTTCAGTTTCAGAACTGCGACGAATTTGGGAGGAAAAAGCAATTTTCATCAATGAAGAGGGTAAAAGGGGATTTTGAGGCCCGCGAATAAATGGAGACGATCAGCGTCTGTGGTTGATAAGGGAGGTCATGTTCTCACTCATAATTTCCGCAAATCGCTTCAATCTTCGAAAACACATAAGGCACCCGAGCTCTAAAACACCTACAGTGCTCAACGAAACAAAACGGACCAGCGGACCGCGTGGCATCACATATAGACACTTACTCTAGCAATGCTATAAGAGTAACTAAAAGGCGGAGCCATATGGTTGCTGTACGCTAGGGTAACTGTATAAGCTCCTCAGGCAGAGCATATTAAGTTACTCCATAGTCCAAGCGCTCTGCTGGCCTTATTGTTTAGTTGACTACAGTACCTTTGATCCTAATCACTGCAGTGTTGCATTCCAGGATAGAAAGTGAGCTGCTGAGTGTATACCTAGTTTGTTTGTTTGTGCTAATTATTGATGGTGCCCATCCATAGGTTTCTGGGGGCACATGGTCAGTTTACATCGGGTGAAGCTTTTCCGGAAAACGACCAGTACAGCTGTGGGCCCTGCGCCGGAGTTTTACATTGTTTCACCATGAGTCAGTGCGCAGTGAAAGACTAGAACACACACACAAACGTATGGCGTAAACGCAAAGGGACATAACTTACTCACTGCCCTTGGCTCGTTGAATGATGCGTTTACACATGCAAATTCGCGGGCGGATCAGCACAGGCCGAAAGTGGATTTCGGAGCCGGGTGGCGAAATCTATAAATTTCCTAGATAAGGGCTTCCTACAAGTGGCGACATTCTTTGATGCGCCGACTGCGTGACGGTGTAAGTTTTAGGAAGCGAACGGCGGCGCAATGCGGAAGACTGAGCTGGATGACGCCATTTTGTTCCAGCGGAATGTAGTTCGTCTTTTCTATTGGTTGTCGTCGTTGCCTCTAAAAAGTAGTATGCAGGGGCTTTAGCGAATTCGACTCGTCGCTGGGGTAAAATTTGGATATGGGTCCCGGACTGATCCAGATTTTCCGCCAGCGACGAGTTGGTATTGCCATCCGGTTCCAAAATCCACTTTCTGCCTGCGCGGATCCGCCCGCAAATCCGCAAGTATAAAGCGCCATTAGGCGGTCATAGCGTACACACACACACACACACACGCACACGCACACACACAAACACAAACGAACAAACAAACGAGAAATGCCGTGACACCGCGCTTTTGGCACTTTTTTATTGGTTCCCTAGACATCGTAGTGGCAGCCGCGCTAGGAGTTGTGACGAAACGAAGCATAATACATTCCAGAAATCACCTTTGACGCGCTGCCAGCTTCGTCTATCGGTCTTTGGCACGCGTCCTGGCCACGCGTTGCGGCTCTTTTCTCTGGCATTTCGGACGACGCGCTTGCGTCCGCACAGACCTTTGACTCGACAGTTCTTGCGTGAGTAATGAGCGCTGCAAAAGTGCATACAGATGCAGGAATTGTATGCGTCCTTTCACACCAAGGCAGAGCGCAGCCGAGACGCTGAGACAAATCAAGCGGCGCCAGTATCTGGACGTCACGGCGCCCGTCATTTTTCAGCGCGTATATCTGGCTGACCCAATCAAGCGCGGGACGAGCAGCGTGACCTAACCTTGAACCTTTACATATTGCCCGGGCTCATCGAATTGGCCGTTCCGCCCCCAACAACGCCCTATAATTGTTAAGTTTTAATTAGGTAAAATCCCACGACAGCTTTCTCCTCCCGGTTTTCATTACGAGGAACGAGCATCCCGATAGCAGACTTCTCGCTAAGTACCCGACCGCACAAAGCAAGCAAACAGATCGAATATGAAAAGGCACCAGCAGCTCCCTTTAATATTTCTTTCAACAAGATCCTATTGAATGGACGATGTTACACATACGGTCGATCTAACGATTACGTCTTCGAACGTCCGGGATTGCGACCACTAAAAGATTAGCACAACTTGCTACTGTAAGTACGGAACCGTGTGCATGAAGCGATGCGAGCGAGGCCAAGACATTGTATTTTTTGTACACCAGCATCAGAAGCATAATACCAAAGTGTGACGACTTAAATAAATTAGTCGATTAAACGTTAATGTTTTCGCACTCAGACCTGGCTCACGTCAGAAATAACTGATAGGAAAATTTTCTGGAACTCGAGTCATCGATCTTATTTTGATTTCGCAGTGATCGGGTTTGAGGGAGAGGCGGTCGTGTCCTCCTTCTTGTAAAAATAATCTTCACCCTCGAAAAGAGAACGTTGTATCAGATCTAGAGATGTTTTTTGTTTCCAACGACTGTTCAAAAAGCATTATCATTGTTGGGATTCGTTATCGCTCACCTACTTGCAATGCTTCTCTCGTTGAAAAGTTGCATGACGCCCTGTGCGACGTGAAAACGCAGCACCCTTTATTGAAATTGGTTTTAAAGGGAAATGTTAACTACTCAGATATTGAGTGGAGCGAAGATCTGCCGTCGGCAACGGTATCTCAAAAAGAATCTGAACTTTTTTTTTTGGACCTGCGACTAAAGTCTAACCTAGAGCAACTCGAAACGCAACCAACAAGGGTAACTGAATCGTCATCTTCAATTAATTTAATTCTCACGTCGAACAGCAAAATAATAAACAATGTAAACATCCTTACTGGCCTGAGCGATCACAAGTGCATACACTGCTCTTCGAGCATCAAAAAACAACACAGCCGTCGAATCCTAACGTAGAATAAGAATATACGGAAGAGAAAATTCTGATCTATATCAAACTTGGCTTCCCACTAATACAGTTTCGGGAGAGCGAGTCAGACTTCTGGTACACCCGAGAGCTCAGGACGGAATTAGACGTTGATAGATCTTATCACCCGGGGATGACGACTTAAACAGCAAAACGCTATAAATTACTAAACCGTTGTCAAGTGTTTTGGTAACCTTTTTGTTCCAACTGTTTTTAAATACTGGCGCTATTCCTGACGACTGGAGGGAAGGTAAGGTCGTTCCGGTTCACAAAGGTGGGAATGTATACTCTAAATTAGCGACCCATACCATTAACTTCTGTTTGTGGTAAACTCATGGAATATGCATTAATTCCCAAGTTATTCAATTTCTAGAACAAAATCATTTCTTTCTTCTTAACCTACATGGCTTCAGAAAACATCGTTCCTGCGAAACACAGCTTTTCACCTTTAGCCATGTCAATCATACTTCCCTAGAAACCGCTCCTTAGGTTGATGCCATCTTTCTCGATTTTTACGAAGCTTTTTCTTTTTTTTTTCTTATAAATTCTACTAACAAAACTGTACCCACACTTCCTCTTGATTCTTCCGTTCTAAAATGAACTGAAAATTTCCTCTTCTATCGAACCCAGCATGTGCACGGCAGCAACTGCCTTTCCCGAAACGCCCCTGTACCTCTGACATACCGCGACGAGCTGCTCTTGGACCCTTGCTTTTTTTATATACATTAATCATCTCCCCATTTCGCTATCCTCCGTGGTCCGCCTGTTTGCCGATGACCTTAACCAAAAAGAAATCCCAGCAGCCATAATTCAAGCGTTGCAGGTGGCCACACGTATCACCTTTATCACAAAATGACTCTCAAAACCAGACCTCTCCTTTTTAAACCTTCAAGCGACACGAACAAGGCCGCAGAGGAGGTACTCGGGATGGGAAAGCCCGAAGACAAGACCAATTTCAGCAGGGTGTCGGCCAAGTTGCGAAGGCACGCAAAGGTGCTGGTCAGGAATCAACGGAAGCTCATGTGCAAAAATGCCAACACACACTCGCCCATGACTAAGCTGTGAACCGTCCTAGGGACAATGACTTTGAAAACTCGTACAAGACAGACCTAGCACGGGCGGCCAAGGAAACGCCAGTACCAGCAGCGGAAAGACTGTGCGCCCTGTACGCGCCTGCAGAAGCATCACGATCGCCGGCGATACCAAACACAGTGTCGGGGCCTCTGGATACCTATTTCACAGTCCAGGAACTTCAAAGTGCACTTCGGAAATGTCGAAAGAAGAGCGCAGCCAGACTGGACGGAGTCCTTTACCAGGCACTCACGCACCTCACCGAAGAGGCCAAAGATGCCCTTGTCAAAAGGTTCAAAGCTATATACAACACCAGGGACGTCCCCAACGGGTGGAAAGCAGCTATGACGATTCCTCTGCTCAAGGCAGGGAATTACCGTCAATAAACGCGGAGTCATACCGCCCAGTTTCACTAACCTCGAGCATAAGCTATAGATAGTTATTCGAGAGGATCGTGAATGCGCGGATATGCTGGTACCTGGAAGAACATCACTGTCTCCTGAACTGCATGACGGCTTTTAAGAGAGGGCTGGCAGCCCAAGACAGTATCCTGGACCTGAAGAGTGATACGAAGACCACAAGAACAGGCGCATTAACACGACTGTGCTGTTTCTGGGCGTGGAACGAGCTTACGACAGCGTGCCGCTCTAAAGGATCCTCAAGAGAATGACCGACATTGGGCTGACTGGTAAAAATAAAACGTTCCTCGCAAATGTTTTGACCGGGCGAAAAATTAAAATCAAATCCGAATTCACAGTTTCCTCGCCAATTGTGCTGCATAGATGGTTACCACGGGGAAGCGTGTTGAGCCAGGTGCTCTTTAACATCGAGATTGTTAGGCTATGAAACGCCTTCCTACAAACCGCACTCCCGGTACAAGCGTCGATCTATGCATACGATATGTATCTCTGGGTTGCAGGAATATACACCGCACAGAACCACCGGAGCATGCACGACACAACGAAAGCGGTGGACGGCTTTTGACCGAAACGGGGCTGTCCCTCCAAAAGAGCACGACCCTCTGGATGCCTGTACGGGGGAATGGAAGAAGGTTTCAGCCACCGGGCACCATGTTGACGGTGCAAAACACAACGAAGGTTGCCAAGCAGAGGTTCCTGGGAACCGCCCTTACAAACAGGTTGAGATGGGCACGAGCCGAAAAAACGACATCTGAAACTTACAGGCCTGCCATGAATGCTGTTTGCCGTATGACGGGGACCGCATGGGGATGCACAAAGCGGACCATTACAGCTGTCCACATGGCGCTTGTCACGTCAAGGGTAATGAACAGACTTTCTTACATGGCCCCATCCGGGACGGACCTGGAGAGTCTGGAAAAGCAACATCGGCATGGACTACGAACAGCACTGGGGATGCCCAATGCTGCCAGAAACGAGGCGGTCCTTGAGGAGGCGGGAGCAGAGTCCCTCGCAAGACAGGCCAGAGGAAGGGGAGTGAACCAGCTGGAGCGGGACTATATATGACCCCGTATCGAGCGAGGCGGTACAATAGTTCTTCAGCGCCACGGACCCACTACCGACGAGGACGGACGAAGCAAGGATGGCTCCCTGGGACGTAATCAAGGTGTCCAGTGACGTGCGGATCAAGCACCTGCGTTCCAAAAAAGATAGGCCAGGCATCGTCATGAAAGAAGCGGTGGAAGCACACTTGGAAGAACACCATGAGGGAAAACTACGCATATACACGAATGGGTCCGTAAACAAATAAAGAACCTCCAGCGCGGCGGCCTACGACACACCAGAGGAGGGCTGGGAGTTGGGCGGAAGGCATCAAGCGCTTACATCCATCACGATACCCGAACTAGTGGTCATCGATAAAGCCCTCCAAGCGGCCACCCTGCTGCCACAACAGAGGATGGTGGTACTCACGGAGTCCAGATGCGCCCTCCAGAAAATCGCCAACGCAGAGTGCGGTGACCCAGCAACAAGCCCCGCGAGAAAAGACACTCTCGACGTTGGAAGCACGCGGATCAACAGTGTGTCTCCAGTGAATTCCATGGCATGTGGGGATCAAAGGGAACGGACAGGCAGATAAGCTGTCCACAGTTGCTGATCTGGAAACCCCGACTGTCCCTTCACCGGCCAATGCATAACAGGTGGCACTTGACTACTGGTGGTATCTTCTAGATGAAAGGAATGAGTCGGCGCTACCAAAATGACTGTCTGGATTGTCTGGGGCAGCGGTGACCCTCGTGCGACGCTTCGCACAACAAGCAGAGCCAACGCGAATGCCCTTCTCGACAAGATGGGAAATCGACCGATGCCTGAATGCTCGCAGTGCGACGAGGAAGAGACGGTGCACCGCATTCTTCACGTCTGTCCAGTATACGAAGAACAATAAACAGTGCTGAATGAACATATCGACAAGGACAATCCGGGAGCAACAGTCAATCTCCGCTTCCCACATGGACTTCGACGGAAGTGCCAGAACGTTTTCAAGGTGGCATGTGCTTCCTACGGGACAGACGCTTGATCGAGCGCCTGTAATTAAATCCAAAACAAATCGTGTTTTTTGTGCGTTTTTTTTGTAGCTTTTCTTAGAGCTCGTTACATGCCCACGCCAGTTAACTATGGCTAGGCTAACCTAGCTGACGTAAAACCTAAAATGCGCACCAGCACCATCTTGCGTGCCCAAGAGGGATAGTTTTATGCACTGCATTTTTCTCGTCACTTTTAGCTGTAGCTAACCTGCTCAGAATTTACGATCTCGTGAAGTTATGTTTTTTTTTTTTTTTCCTTTTGTCGCGTTTTCAGCGAGGTGGGATAATTTTACATTGCCCCGAATGAATTAAAACGGGCACATTTCGTTTTGAAATGTCGATGTAAATATAATAAAGATATAGAAAGAACGCCTCAATTAAAAAAAAATCGAATTAAAGTACAGATAGAAAGGCTTGGCACCGATACTGGGGGAATATCCCGGTTTCCTGGCTGTCGGATGATTCGAAAATAACCCTACATGAAGGACGGCGAAATTATGGCGTAGCCGTCTTCGACATTCGTGTACGTCTAGCGGCTTGGTTTCAGCGCATCTGTCAAGACATCCCTTTAGGGAGATGTCAGAATTAGAAATATGGTCATTACGCGACATTTCACATGTCGGTGCTCTATTTTTTTTTTATCTTTCTTAGCATACTTTCGTGTTTGTTTTGTTTTTTCCACGCTGCTCGAGTCAGGCTTATATAAATACCCGAGTTGAACGCGCGTCACTATAATGAGTTCCTCCGACAGATACATTGTATAAACTCGGTGTAATGAGCTCCTTTATGTACCTTCCATCGCGTATTAACCTATTTCGTGTTTTTCCTATCGTGCTCCTCTGTTTCGCGTTATTTCTGGTTGTATCGTGGCATGCTCGGTTGTATCATTGGCTGCAAATTTTACTGCGGGAAGGACTTCTTATCCCTCCTCTCAGTTTTCTCTAGGGTGTCAATCGATTACGCATTATTAAGTCCCTAACCCTTTTATCACGTCAAACAAACACTTCGGTGAAGTCATGCGGTAAGAACGCCCGTGCGCGTGATTGCCATTGTACTCACGTAAAAACTCATGTACTCACATTAAAAAAAAAACAGAAAAAAAAAAAAAAAACATTTGAAGGGCATTTGGTACCCTCGATATAATTAGCTTCGAATAACTCAAAGAGCAAAATAACTTGTATGTTTCAACTCGAATAAATTTTAGCAACATTATTTAGTACTGTACAGCCAAAAATATTTTGACTGCACATTCGCGTAAAAAAAAAAATTAGAGGGTTAGGCAGATTCCGACTTCAGATACTCCTGAAGTTGCCGGGAGTATCGCACTCGTGACTACGCGTTCAATGCTTCTTTCATTCGACGCATTGCGGTCTTTTAATAGTAACATAAATTACCTTCAAGCGATTTCATTGTTTGCAACAATAAAATATGTGTTACAGACTTTTTTTTTCTGAAATAGTCCTAGTTTTGTGTTGTCTTGACACGTGGATGGAAAAAAAAATGGAGAAGCTCAGGGACACTTCATCTTAATCAAAAGTGTTGGTGTAAAAAAAAAATATAAACCCCAGATTTTTTTCTTGATACGTGAATATTTTGGGTCGCGTTTCTATAAATACTTCAGCATATATATATGGCTTGTGCGCTCAAATGTGCTATATATTCTCAGTGAAGCTGATACAGAAATATAATTGTATTAGTCCTCACTCCCTCCCCTTTGTTATATATGGTTTGCACCTAACGTCATCGTACAATGATTACGATCATCTCTGGTTGCTCTGGCCGGAAAAAAAAAAAAAAAAAACCCAATAAATTCGGCGGTGCGAATTGTGTGCTCCGCGCTAGGGTGGGGAATAAAAATCGAGATGATTTGAATCGTGATTTAAGCCATGGTTTAAGCCATAACTTAAATCAATTCTACGCCTAAAATAATCTCGGAAATATTTTTATAAACCATTTATTTGTAATTCGATGTTTCTTTATATGTGCATATGCTTATATTTAAATCAAATATTCCACAAGGAGAAAATATTTGTATCAGGCAGTACTCTTCCTAACGAGCAGATCGTTGGGCTTTCTTTCTTCCTTCCATTGCGTTCGTCAGTTACCTAAACCAAAACGTAAAAAAACAAAACAAGAAAACGTGAAAACTAGAAAAATAATGTATTGCGAGCAAATCACAACACAAAAAAAAAGCAAGTAGAGCTTTCTAACTAAAATGCAAGTTCATTTTGTTCTAGAAAAGGCGAGTTTACATTAAAAATGTTGTTAATTAAAGGACTTTAAATGTACAGTAATTATTGTTTTCCGCGTTATTATCAGTGATCGACGTCTTGGTCAATGAACCTACCATATTTGAAAAGTACGGATTTCTATTTTCGAGCTGCAGTGATTTTAATCAAGTTCGTGAAATATAGATCAAAAATAAATATTATTGAAATCAAGTAAATATCACTTATATTGCATAAATCTGATTCAAGTTAAATAATTTTGATTCCCTTAATATTTAACAAGAAACTATAATTTCTTTTTAACCTGGTCTTCTATGTCAAGCCAATATAATATGTTTTCTGTTGTCGCGTCAATGCAAGCCATGATGAATTTATGCGTGAATCCAAAAGATAAGCGTGACACGCCTATGTGTGCTAAAACCCCGCGTCGTGCCGCCGAGCGGAGTAAGCATAGCAACAATCGCTCCGTGCGGGAACTATAGGGGGCGCTTGGAAAAACGCGCGTAGCGCCACTAGCGGCGGAGCTGGCGTTCGACGCTGAGACGCGTTTAGCTGCCAGCGGCGCCTTTACGCGTGCAAAGCTGTGGCAGTGGAAGCTTGCACGGACGGAACTTCGGTTCTTTGAGCCGACACATTGAGGGTAACGTTGCACGAGTGCTGGAGACTTATAAAAGGTCATCTAGCTGTTCTTCGCTTTTTATATAACCCAGAAAATGAATTTAACATCTATCAATCACACCGCACGCTGTCTTCCGACGAGAAACATTCCCGGCTTCTACAAAGTGCAACCAGTGCACTTTTTAACAAAATCGACGAGGTAGTGATATCCTGAATTTTATCTACCATGAATCCATTGAGTTTGGCGTGAAGAAAAAAAATCAAGGTGATTTATATCGTGATCTAAGCCACACCAATCTCACTACGATGATTTCCCGCAAGAATAACTTTCTCACGAAAATCCTTTCCCGCAAAACTAATATCAGAAATACGTTTCCATTATTGTTTGTTTGTAATTTTATGGTGTTCATGCAAATGTATTTCGCTTTAAACAAAATAAAAAGAAACATAAAGCAAAAAATAAAATGTAAATTATGATCAACACGAGCAAAGCGTGGTGCTCTTCTCCGCTAATCGGAAAGGTGAGCTTTGTTTCTATCTTCCACTTTTTTGTCAATTACGTGGCATCTATATGCAAGCATACAAGAATGCAAAGTAAACGAACAAAAAATTTGTATGCGTGCGTGCACAGACAAACAGACTGACAAAGAGAGTGGCTGAGTGTGACAGGCACAGACAGATCTATTTGTATACGCAAGGTTGATCTTACATCGGTCAGTGTATAGACCCTTTTTATGTTTACGGACATGAACTGCTTCCTGCGTCCCAAGCGACTTCCGGACGCTTTGTCTTTGCAAGCCTGTTGAGCTCGCTTATGTCACCAATGCTAGAAAGCATAAATGCTGCACGTTCATCAAAGTTGCAGATTTAACGAGGGCCCTCGGCTAGACAATCTAACGTCTTGGAGGAGGCAAGTTGGCTTACAAGAATACTCGAAACATTTTAACAGATCTCGCACCCCTTCGTCTTTTTGGCGTTCACCTGGAGAATTGAGAGTTAAACGTTTCATTGTCATTTCAAGCAGCGGTGTTAAGATGGCCTGTGTTAATTATTTTTATGAACCGGAAATTCTCTGTGACGTCAAAGACTGGAACAGTGCCTGGTGGCGTTTGCTATGAAAGTGGTCTATATATGTTTCGTCTTACACGAGCTTGCCGCTTTTTTATGAGATTATGCCCCCGCCTCGCGCACTTTAATACCAAGAAAAAAGGTCACCGTCATAAACACTTCGCGAACTCTGCTCGAGCTAAAAAACCATTATTCAACATCGTTTCTTTTTTTTTTTTTTGCTTTTTTTGTGTAGTTGAGATACTTTTATGAATTTTTTGGAACCGGCCTCAGAAGCAATGGCAACAGTAGCACCCTGTGCACGAAACTAATAAAAAAAAAAAAAAAAAGATTGGCGGAAAAGAGGGATTTGTTTCCTTGGGGTTTTCATGCAATCTTCGGAGGTCTTAAGTATTACAGCAAATAAAAAAAATAACCAAACAAATAAAGCTGCTTTTGTTGTAGTATGATGTCGTTTATACCAAGAAAAAAGGTTTGAAGTGCACTTCACGATGTAGATAACTTTTCATTAAATTTTTCTTTTACACTTTTTTCAGTGATTGTGCGGATTGAAAAATTTACTTTCCGTGTTTCAAAAGTCCAATGAAAAAATGAAAGACGTTTACAACTTCCTGTAACGCCGAATTAGAGCGCAGCTCTTGAGGAGCAGGAGGAGGAGGAGGGGAGGGTACGCCCCTCCTCCTCATTCGTACACTGTCCTCCTCCCTCTTCCCTCCTCCTTCCTCCTCGCCCCTTCCCCTCTCCTCCACCTTCCCCTTCTTGCCTCCACCTCCTCCTTTCTCCTCCTCCCCTTCCCCTCCTCTTCCGCCCCTTCCCTCCTCCTCCCCGCCCGTTGCCTCATGGGACGTTTCCCATAATGCAACGTGTGACGTCACGTGACCCTCATGACGTCACGTGACCCTCGCGACGTCACTCTTGACGTCCCGAGTCCCGCGCTTTGCATTATGGGAAATTTCGCATAATGCACCGCGCGGTTACGCCGACGCCGCTCAAGCCGGAAACGAGCGCCTAAGATCTGCGCCCTAAAAACAAATGACTTTTTTTTTTTCTTTTTAGGGCCGATAGAGTGGCAGACATGATCGGGAGACCGAATTTTTTGCATCGTACGGCGCGGCTTTATCATTGTCGCTGCCCCACAAAAAAACGAGGAGTTGAAAAATTATGAAGAAAAGACACGACGCGTAACTATTGGAGCACTTAACGACGCAGTAGTTCATACTGCCGACCCAGCGCAACCGCACCGCTCCAATGTACGCGACGTGGTTTCGTTTCGCTGGTAGCGTCGCACGGAGTGTGTAGTTAAGTCTGTCGACGAACAATGTTACGCTATTTTTGATATCATGTGTTCCGTGCCTGTCATGAAATGTGCATTCAGCTCCGTTTGTTCCCAAAGCGGTATTCACACGGGGGACGAATCCGCGCAGAAATGTGCGCGACGTCGACAGCAGACGCAATTTCTTCCTCAGCTTCGTCGTCCACTCGCGCGAGGTGCCGGCGTAAGGGATGTCAGCGTTTTTGCAGTCCAATTTACCGGTTTCTACACTCGACACCACCGCAGACGAATTTAGCGAGCTCTACATTTGACACAACATAGTTGAACGACGAATTATGATTGGAGAAAAACAGATCCGCCTAGGGTCCGCCATCAAACCAGGATTGTCCGTACTGCCCTCCCTCACCTCCGTTGCGTAGCTGATGTCATAGCGTCGCACAGCAAAGAGCCCGACGTTTTTGTGGCGTGATGCGCGCGCCGATGAGAAATCCCCGACACGTGCACTGCCCACCTTCATAATCACGCGATGCAAAGCGCGAAACAGACGTACGACGAAACCGCCCGATCCGACGTCCAATCACGCAATACGACGGTCGGAGGCGAGGGTTTTCAACGCTCTCCGGTGCTACGAAAACCCTCGCCCCCCAAGGTCATTCCGGCAGTCCGCACGTCGGATCGGACGGTTTCGTCGTACATGTGTTTCGCGCTTAAGGCGAGCCTATTCAATTATGACTCTCTCGGTCCGCAACGTACACTTTGCCCGTCTATACAATACGGGAAAAGACAGCGCACGCCTTCCCCGTATAAAAGATTCGAAGTAAATAACCAAAATAAAGCTTTGACGAACGAGCGTGCAAGATGCCATTTGTTTTAGGCAGAGCCGTATATTAGGAGAGTTTGGACAATAGGCGGAGCAAAGGCCGCCGCCAGCGCCGAATATTCCCCCCACGCTTAGAGCGTAAACTAAATTTGTGACACAGCGTCGACCAATCAAGAGACCTCTACTCCATCTCACAAATGTCGACAGTGAAGACAAAGGCCCAGGCTCGTGAGCCTAGCTCAGCGAAACGCTATTGTTTGTACGAGACCTTGTGCATAGGAGGCACTTTCCAAAGCCACGCGCTCGTGCCCATGCCTTTGTCTGCACTGCTAGAACAGCGTCCTGAGACTGGCTGAAAGAAAGTAGTGCAAAGGGTGGGGTGCGCGAGCGTCTTGAGACGCGGAGTTCCGCTCGGCACGGCTCAAATTATACTTCGCTTCACTTTACCTGCGAGCGAAGCCAAAGCTAGAAGCGCGAGACCAGCGCTTTTTGCATTTCTCCCCAGCTCGCGCGCTCGAGCAAAGCCTGAACGCACGGAGCTTCCGTGCTCGCGCTTCCAGTTTTGCCTTCGCTCGCACATAAGGTGAAACGAAGTATAGTCGTGGCACAAATTTAGAGCACGCGACCACCGCTAGGGGCTGTTTCGCGGCCTGTGGTTGGCCCGAGATGCTCGCCTATTCAAACCAATGTATGGCCAAACTCTCTCAATAAACGGCTCTGGTTTTAGGTATTTGCTTTCGAAAAGTTACTACTGCTGAGGCCAGCACGTGCGGCGCGTGGAACACCAATCCCTGCATTCTCCTTGATGCTTGGGTACTATAGCAATAGGTCTATTCAGGTGCCCGCGAGGCCTCGGCGCAGGTGCTGGCCCGCGGCGGACGGATGGCAGACACAGTCGACGCACTTCCGGCCCTCCGCTGCCACTCGCGCGCGACGCGAGGAGGGAGACGTTGCAGTGCCCGAAGACGATGTCAATAACTCGTCCGTCTCCTACGTGACGCCGCTGCAAATGTCGGGGCCGTCGCGGGGGCTTTGCAGGATTCACGCCCAGCTCCCTACAGCCTGCCTCACCTTCGAAGCCGACAGCGCGGTGAACGCTATACGGCGCTCGCAGAACCAATCGTCTGCCTCCTTATCATCAGCTGTCGCCGCTCTCTGCGCGGAGGCACGTGGGCGGGAGTGTGATCACGTGGCAGAAAGATAGACGTACGGCTAACGACCTAGAGTACGACTGGTCAAAAAGAGCTCGTACCTTCCACCGCACTGTCAGCTTGGAAGGTGAAGCGGACTGTATGTTCCGTTTCCCTTCAGATGAACCACGCGGGACGCTGCGAAGCACCAGAGCCCATCCCATGCCGCGTGGATGTCACGTGACCTTGGAAAGGGCGCGGGGACTTGCAGGGCGCGTGATCACGTGATGCGTTTGACGGCCCCGGATTGACTGGGTTTTGGCTCGCGGCGTCGGCTGCGGCCAATCGTGAGGTGAAAACGGAGTTTAGAAGGGACACGATCGGCAATGATGGCCCCGGGGACTCGGATGGAGTGGTGGGCTCTTCTCCCCGTCCTAATGTTCCTCGGAGGGAAATAAAAAAGAAAAATATCAAAACAAACCAAGACGCGTCCGTCTTTTCCAGGCGCGCGCGCGCGGAGAGCACAGATAGGCAGGAAGGCCCGCTTTGAGACGCACTTTTGAAGTTTGGGCAAACGTCCGTCCGGTACGTGCTCGTGGCTTCCGTTCGAGTGGCGACTAAGTAAAGCGCTTCTTCCTCTCCGGGGACTTTTTGCGAGCGGCCTTTTACGAGGCTCTTTTTCGAGGTGCCCTCTTGCCCGGGGCCTCTTTGCTCGGGACGCTGCCGTGTGTCCTGCCCTGACGTGCTTCGATGGCACTGACCTCCTTCTCCGAAAAAGGTTCCTACGTTTCGTAGCGACTGCCAGTGATCGTCAGTAACGGATGAAAACTCGATTTTTTCATCGGTACACTTCAAAATAACACTGAATACAAGTTCGCATCTTGTATTCAGTGTTATTTTGAAGTGTACCCTGGTGAAAATTCTTATATATGTAAGAAAGTTCTTGGTCCAATAAAGGCGTATGATCAAATAAGATCACATAAGCGCATAAAAGAACCTTATAAGAACATTATAACATTATACAAGAAGTTATAAGAAACTTCTTATCAGTTTCTTATAACTTCTTATATAGTCTTATATTGTTCTTACAAGTTCTTATACTGATCTTGTATACTCTTATATGATCTTATTTGATCATTTGAGTTTATTGGACAAAGACAATTCTTATACATATAAGATAGTTCACTAGGGTATGAAAAACGCGTAATTTAATTCCGACAAGGGCCGCGAAGCTATAGCATGGCTTCCATAAAATGTCTGGTCAACTGAATTATGTTTAAGTTGTTTTTTTTTTCGAAAATCAAAACACAAAAGAAGAGTTTACGAATCGTTTTTTTCTCCATCATTTGACGAGTGATTATACAATACTGGACACTCTGCTTGAACACAAATGCCCAGGAGGCGACAGGTTTTCAGTACAGAAACAAGCAAAGAGATGCGCTAGCCGACGAACCAATAACCCGGAGACTTTGGAGCTCTTGTGTTCTGGAACATATCGAGTATTGAGAATGCTTTATGTCCTCTGACGCTAAATACGACAGGTCGTTGTCAATCTGGGACACACCGCCTGAACAGAAGGGCTTCTGACGCGCTAGGTTTTCGTTGCGGAAGGTAGTGCCATCTCCCTGTTTAGTGTGTCTCTAAAAGCTCCATCTCCCGCAAACGAGGAATGCGTCCAGTATTGATTCTGCAGCATTCACTCGTACGTGATGACACCATTCAGTAACTGCTGCAGAGTGTTCCCCGGAAGTAGAAACTTCGAGATAGGCGCGCGCTTTCATCTTTGATATACCTGAGTTCAAAGCACTTTTTGAAGCTGCAGACATGATATCAGTTCGAAGGAATTTGCTTATTTTTGTAATTCATGGTTCCAGAATTTTTGGTATGAAAACAAGCTCGCGTGACACAAACTCACGAGCGAACCTGAGAGGTTTTCAAACAAGAGGATCGTGCCAGCGCTCGTGGTGAGGGCTCAGATTCACAACGAAAACCTCTGGAACCGCCCATCTTTTCAAAAATAGTGGATAGCACAGTTTCCATACTTATTTTCCTAATTTTCATACTCCAACTGTGGCGTAACGGCAAATTATATCCGCGTTTATTATCAGGAGACGTCCCCATCGGTGCTATTGTACCCATTGGGCCAATTTCATTGGTTTCTGCCACCGCGACATCCGTTTGCTATGCATAACCGTGTAAGTAGGAGGATGCCGTCAAAAAACGTTCATCGTAAGCTGCAAACTCTAACTTCAGTGTCAGTAAAAATACGCTTTATGTTGGGAATGGCAGCTTGACACTGGCAGAGCTGGTTACTTCCATGGCGTCGACAACGAGGTAGTGGACGGGAACAAATTAAAGAAAT
Organism: Ixodes persulcatus; assembly: GCA_013358835.2. Lineage (NCBI taxonomy): Eukaryota > Metazoa > Arthropoda > Arachnida > Ixodida > Ixodidae > Ixodes > Ixodes persulcatus. Next base: position 234,247 of record JABSTQ010009180.1, read on the forward strand.
TCAGGATGGGGATGTTTACGAAGGTTTAATTGGCAGAATTTCATTTTACAGACTACGCAAATTTAATTAATTACACAAAGTATGGGACCACGATGCATCATTGACGCAAGGAGAAGCGCTCAAGTCCATACCAAAATCTCAATATCTCACACGTCTAAGGCTTATGTGGGGATTCAACTTATTTCTTTCTGACTGGAACAGGCCAATTAGTTTGAACTTGGCAAGGGCCACGTGGTGGAGTCACACCCAATGAACGGCAGACCCTCTAAGCCGTCAACGAGCAACGCGGAATTCCTCGAGGCTCGAATCTCGAGCGACCGAGACGACAACGGCGGAAAAAAAAAAAAAAATTATTCGAGCAGACAAAACATGTGTGCGCTGTATGCGCAGCACTATACAAAAAAAAAAAAATGAACGTCTAAAAATAAGAAAAAAAAAAACGCCGCCAACTTTACAGTGTTTGGTTTTTCTTAATTTCACCTTTAGATAATTATAATCACTGAACAAATTCGAGTGTGGATGATACACAGCCAATGCACGGTCAAACGCAACAAGCGCGTGCTGCTGGATCACCCAAAGGAAATGTCCTGCTGCCTCTTGCATGTGTCATATTTAATTTATTTTAACTATCTGAATGAGAAACGACAAACCTACAACTTTCAAAAAGGAACTTAGAAATGAAAAGCCAGTGACTGTGCAGGCAAGAGATTTACCCATTTATCCCCCGATTCTGCAATAAATAACCTTCCTGTACTCGAGAATAAGCGGACTAACACGGATAAAAAAGAAGCTAGGTGTAAGTATATCATTGCTGTTACTCGTAAAATACTTAAGCATAATTACTTACGCACAAACGTAACTATTTCACTGAGTCATTCTAGGCATAAGATACTACAAAATTTGTTTTTAGTGGAACAGCTTCGCAGCTTTTGTTATCAGGTACTCGACGCGCATTCAACCGGCCCAAAATGAGTTGCGAGTCGACTCGAGTAAGCAACAGAAGTCAATCGACGATGTCTGTGATCCATCTTATAAACTACTCCCGGCTTGGAAAAATGGTACTTTATACTTATGCTCTTCAAGAATGTGATATGGCGTGTTAGTGTGGTGTACAACAACCAAGATTAACTACAACAAAACATATTCCTCCACAAAAGCATACTCTGCATGTTTGATCATTTTATGGTAACCCGCGAGACTTACGAACAGACTCATTTACAAATATCACCAAGGGGGGGGGGGGGGGGGGGGGGGGACGTTATTTTAAAATGATCAAAACACCAACAAAGAAAAAAGACACATAACCACCAATGGCCCTAACGCCATTCAGTCCGACATCTCGTTTCAGAGACGTCAGGATACCAGAAGTTCGGAACTACGAAAAACTAACTACACGTACTCCAGCTCCTCTACCGACATGGAAACGAGCAGTTGAAACTCGAAACTCTCCACTACCCTCAGTCAAAAACAGTTGTTACCGGCTGTAGCAAAAAGACGCGAGCAGTACTACAATGTCGCGCGCAAATAGACACCCCCCGAACAAAGAGCCAAAAGCGACAAATCAGACCCGTTGCTTTCACCTCCTACTTCGGAATGCTCTGTGTGTAGCCCTCATTAGGTCCCGGGACGCGCCGTCACCCCCCCCCCCTCCCCCCTCTTCCGTACTCCCTTCCAGATTACGATGGACCGTGGGAAAAGCTACGAGACATCTCTCAGCCAATCCGATGCCAAGTGAATGTCACGCGTCCTTCAAGAGGCGCGCAGCAACACGCGGGGCGCCAACTCGAGCGATTCGTTCACAGCGCTGAATTGATTGATTGATTGGGCTCGGACGGCTATAAAATGAACCGCAGCGGTCGTTACAAGCCAACTGAAGCCAGCCCATTGCTGCGTCGATCTCTCATGGTCACCTGACACTCACCCATCGTTGGACTGGCTGGGCTGGCTCGTAGCCTTTTGTGCAGTCCATCCCAAGACGACACGGAGTATGCGAAAGTGAGAAATCCTCGGAGGCAGCTGTATTAGCTTTCCAACTCTCGGCGACTACTAAATTTAGCCCGCGTCGAACGAACGCCGTCCTTCCAATTAGGAGAGTCTGCGTGAAATCGGGTACGGCACTCGAATAAAAACGGGGCGACGTGAGACGCGTGTAAAAGAAGGTTCTCGACGTCGTCGGGAGGAAATTTCCGGTGCAGCAGGAGGAGGAGGAGGCAACCACCCTTTTTCGGGCTAAAATGGACGGGCGAGCGAGCGAGGACCACCACGGCCGAGGCAGACACACGGTTGCCGAACCCCTATCTCGGTCTGGCGGGGGGTGGAGGTCATCCACATCCCGTTCACCTCTAAGCTGACAGTGCAGTGGACGGTGTATACGTGCTCGCTTGACCAGTCGTCCATTTATCTTTCGCTCTTTTCACCGCGTGGTGATACTCCCCGCCCATACTCACGCGCAGAGAGCGAGATCAGGCGATGAAAGGGAGGCGGTTGATTTGTCCGGAGAGCGAGTAGTTTCCCCCGCACTCTCAGCTTAGGGGTAAACGGAGTCGTGCGTCCCGTTCGTCGATTATTTGCTTCCCGCCGAGCTCAGTAAATCGGGCACGGGACAGTATGCTTCTCGGGAGGGCACGGCCGGTGGCGGCGGCTTCGTCCCTCTAGTCGAGGTACGTGACACACGGGGCAGAAGGGTCTGCCTCGAGAGAAACGGACGAGACGGCGCTTCAGTCCGATCGGAAGTGCCGGTGGAGGCGCCGCACATATTATTCCTGGCCACAAGGTCAAAGTCAGGTGAAGTTTGATAGCGCGAACGCGGCAGGATTATGCGATTTTCGCTTTAACGCGCTCTGTAATGTACACAAAAAGAAAATCCAAGCTATTACTGAAATAGAGGTAATGGCGCAGGCTAGCTGGTGAACAGTCGTACTCCTAAAAGCCCGAGAAAAGGGGGGAAAGAAAATGTCAAATAGAAAAGACAACGACGTCTGTGTTTTAAGACGTCGTCGTGCTGTCCCTACTTCTTTTTCTTCGTTTTTCCCCCTTGTCTCGGGGTTTTAATAATATTACCCAAGCTAGAGAGTTTCGGGTCTAGAAGCGCTAGGGCAAGCAACTCCAACAAGCTCTCTGCTCGCAATGGTAGGTGCTGTCCCCCCCTCGGCTCGCCTCCTCTCCCTCAGCGCTAGCTCGGCTAAAGTGGAAAAATTGGATGAATATGTCCATGCTATTCCTAACCTATCCACCAAACCATGGCAGGGGCACTGGATGAATTTCTTACTTACAGAGCCAGATACAAACAGCCCATGTTTTCTAAAAATCTAAAGCCTAACGCTTAACTTGTTTCGCTTTTTTCTTATTTTCGTGTGCAGACTCCGTTTCACTTTAAGTCCGATTGCAGACGACACTACGATTCAATGAAGCTAGACAAGCAGCCCCAAAAATGCATCGTCACGGCGGTGCTTTTTTTTTTGTCGGTTTGTTATTATCGGTTAAACTGATCACGCGCAGAAAAAAATCGTACCATCAGCACGCATTCACCGTGTGTGATTGGTTTAGTTGGTGAATCGTCGCAAAGACAATGATCGCTGGGATGAAGGGCCGTTGGCGTTGCTTAATTTGCTTTATTCGATCGTAGAGTCAGCTCCGGTCGGACTTATAAGAGAGTCCCTAAATATGTGTATCCAGTAAAGTGTTGACTCTCAAATTAACTTGGCCTTATTTCAACAGGTTTCTTTGACATAACTCACGACGGCACAATTAACAAAATTAACTTTATAGGTGACACGTCTTTCAACTCTACAAACCAGATTAGCTCTTTTTTTTTTTGTCAATAAATTACATTTGCGAAGAGCGTGGTTTAGTGCACGAAATACGTCATTCGAAACTGTCTTCGGCTAATTACACACCGCCGTAGCTGTGCACGTTGCTATCAGGCTCGTGCTGACAAAGAGATATTGCCACGTTCACATGACGCCTGACCGACGGATGTTAAAGGCCGACGTACACAGAATCTTCTTCTGCTGGGAAGAAAACTGGTTCCCAGTTTCCTCTCTATTCCCTCTTGCCTACTTCCGAACTCTTCTCTCCTCCTCTCCCCACAGCAGCTGGTCGCTTAGCTACTTTACGCAGAAAGAGGGAAGGTCTGGCTCTTTCTCAAATGGAAAGGAGGAATTGGGGGAGAGTTTCCTCCTTTCTGCTTGTTGGTCGCGCCTTAAGTTACTTTAGCCACAGCTCACGTTTCGACATGATAGCATAGTAAGATTTACCGAAGCAATTTATGCGTCTGCATTCGATTATACGTATTGACATTTTGGCGCTCTGGTTTCTCTCCCGAGCACCTCTAAGTGAAAAAGAGCAACAGTCAGACGCGTTACAGAAAGTCCGTCATCGTTTTGAAGATGGTCGTCTGGCTGGAAACACACTAACCGAAAGTCTTATGCAAGTCAATCTTCGCTAAAGTTCTCGGGGGGGGGGGGGGGGGGGGGGGGGGGGGAAGGGGGGGGGGGGGAGGTTAAAGTACGAATAGAAAATTAGGCCGCCTGATTGAGCATGTAGGACATCTTTAGCAATGCTTTCGTCAAGGCTGTCTCATGTCTAATACGCGCTCAGTTCCTTAATTTTGCTCAGGGTGAAAGAAAACACGACCACATTTCGAAAGATAAAAATATATTGCACTCCGTTTCGGTACAACCTGCCAAATAACAGACGTTCAGTCCCCATGAGACAAAACGAGAGTGAAGCACCTGACTCTTCTTCATACCACGAGTGCAGACTAAGAGTATCTTCTAAGCTCTCACGTTCCTCACTTTGACACTCTGATTGCCAAGTTAGGGTCATGACTTCATCCTTGCTAACGTGGAGTATTATACAACTCGCATCAAGTTACCACATCCATGGACGTACCAACCGGAGGGGCAAGGGGGGCGCTTGCCCCCCCCCCCCCCCCATTTCTCAGAGTGAGGGGGCAAGGCATGTGTTTTGCCCCCCCCCCCCCTGAAACAGCCGCCACTGGGCAGGGCAAACACTGGCAGGCAGCGCCCAAGGGATACCAGTCGGGGCACCGCCCCCCGGCCCTTGGGGGGGGGGGGGGGCGGGGTTCTGGCTTGACCCCCCCCCCACTCAAAAACAAGTTGGTACGCCACTGACCACATCACACAGATGGAGTCCGGCATGTTCCACAATGTAAACCGTGCGGGCGCCGTGCTGCATCTTCGAGCCTTCCAGAAAGCCTCACGTAACTTTCCAAATGACTGCATAAGACGGCACTATCTTTATAAGACGGCACTATCTTTCGTCCCTTGGAAAGACGCGAGCTCGGCCAGCAGCAGCCTCTTGCCGTCGGGTTCATCTCCAAGGCGTCCGGGACGGCACATAACGCGCCTTCGGCGGTGACCCAAAGAACCGTCGCCGAGCGACAGCGTCCTCCGTCACAACAAATAGAGCGTCGAGCCGACTGCGGCCGCAGATGGTCGGGCGGGGGGGTGATGGATGGCGGCATCCCCCGGACCGAGGCCCCGCCGACCCTCGGACGACAGGCGAGAAGCAGCCGCCTCCGTCGGAGCAACCCAAGAACTGTCACCCACAGACATATTGTTCCCGGGGGCGAGCCGCCGAGTGAGCCGATGAGCCCCCGGCAGATGGTGGCGAGGGGAAAGCTGACGGAGGGGGGGAGCACCGACGGCTGAATTCCAAAGAACAGCTAGCCTCAGTTTCAACTTCGGCTGGACCGCAGCGGGCGCAACGAGACCAACCAGCCAATCAAGCGCTGGGAAAGTACCACGTGACCATTGTTCCGGGCGTTGCTGCGCCCTTCCCGAGGTCACGTGATTACTCACGAGGCATTGCATCGGCTTCGATGGCTCGTAGCGCCCCCTTCGCTCCAGCGTAAGGTAAAAACGGAGCATAGGCGTAAATATTTTCGGGGTCTTCGATCCTCGGTGCACTCCCGAAGTCTGCGAAGCAGGAAACGCCGCCCTCGCTTTGCCCGGGGGCAATGGTAGTCACTAATAGAGTGAGAACGGCAGGGCGTGTGTCTTTGGGACCGCCGGCCGGCCTTCGGCACGCGCTCCGCGGCTCTCCTGTCGAAGGTATACGAAATCGCGCTGGAGGCAGGACTACTGCAGCTGCTCGCTGTCGGTCTCACATTGTCAGTGCCTACATGTGACTTTAGGTATGCCATGCACTTGTGTCAAACTTCGAGGTTCGACTCGTTCGACGAAGCTTTCAACTTTCGCCCCAATTTGAAAATGGGTGGATGGATGCTAACGGCTGTACCCTTTATTACGGGCGGTAGCTTGCGCCCCCTAGCCGTTTGGACAGTGTTGCCCAACCGCAGCACAAATAATTTTGATTTCGGGAAGTAAAACACACTTCAGTTTAGATTTTAGAAAATGAATACTAATCTCTACATAATATAAATGAAAGATATAGCGGCTCACTTTTATTGCCTTTCACGCTCTCTCGAGAGAAAATAGTTGAAATATGCAGAACCGATAATTTACCTCCATGTTTTGACAACATATCACAAAAACAACTATGTAGACCTTTATATATTTCCTTATTTTGCAATACTTATATCACCCTTCCTTCTTCCGCCAGGTGGTGCACCTGCGCATCAAAGTCGAACTTCAGTAGAACCTTTGTCGACCTTAGCGTTCAATTGGCCCCGTAAGTGTGACGTCATCGCTCCAAACAAACCGTTGCTAGGGACGTTGTTATGGATGAATACGTGGCACTGGATTTCGCTCCACAAGAACGATCAGTCAAAAATCGGACGTGTATTTAAACGTCTATAAACATTAGATATAGAGAGGCCAGGTTTCACACTTACCACGGCACAAGTTTGTCGAGAAGCGGTTGTTTCTTAAATATTTGCGACGACAACTTCCATTCCACGAGACGTCTCGAGATGCCGGCTGCAGACGACGAACGCACGACGAACGCACACCGAATGGCTCAGTTATGCCTTCTGCAGCAGTTTGAATCGTCTGCACAAAGATACGATTTCGATTTTGTTATTATTTGGAAGAGGCCCACGAAAACTCACCAGGTTTAGAAGCACGAATTGTGTTTGAGTGCGATACGATCCTGTCTGACGAAAATTATCACGCGCATGGAGATGTGCAAAAAAATACAGCGAGAAAAAGCCTATGTTTAGAACATGATATCAAAGCAGCGTCGTGCCCTCTTTTTTTTTTTTTGCGGTTGAAGGGCGTTGTATTGAGGGAGCAATTAGTTTGACTCTTAGATGAGCGGTTTAAGACCCCAAACTTCGTTTTTCAGGCTCGCAATATGGGTGTGTGTTTTGCACCAGCTTGTAATCATTACACTGAGAAAAAATCCTACTGATTCTTCAGTTTTATGTAATACCCCAAGTAGCAAAAGAGTTGTATAATATCATCGGGTAACTTATCCGAATATATTTTCGCGTGCATGACCGACGATAAACAACGTTTCTCCTTACATGTAGAAGATTCGCGTTTACTATTACCCGGAGTGTAAAGGATAAGGAGGCCAGAATGACCTAGGTTAGTCAGTCTCGAACCTTCTAGGTCTAATGCTCGAGATGCCGAGAGTTGTAGACAAGGAGTTGATCATGAACTTTCCTCACTCACTCAGACTCTCCCGACGACGAGGCACATTCCCTTTCGCTCGAGCCAGCTGTCACGCCGACGCAGCGACGCACGCTGCTGCTGTTTCGATGCATTCCTTCTTTGGTTTCTGGCACAAGTTCGCCGATTAAACCTTGATTTTTTGTTTACGCTCGTCGAGTCTTTTCCATCCGCGACAATCCTGGTGGAGGTGCGGGGTAAAGCGCTCCTTCTCGGTCATGCACGCGGCAATATGGGAGAGTTCACTTGATCGCACAAGTGTGCACTGAAGAACTGAAATCCTTCCAACGCGTGTTAGCCTGCACTTCGACCTTGATACACTTCACGTCGTCGTCGTACGTGACTCGGACTTCACTGCGTTTTTACCTTCTCAAATATTGCAGAAGCGAGCTACGCGGGAAGGCGTTCGCGCGCCCGCGCAAATCGAGCGTCGATCAAAGCTGTGTTCGGGCGCTCTTCGCTTCCGAAATCCCACAGAATGTTGACCTCGAGAAAATAAACTTCGTCGATTCTCACCAACTTCTTTGAACGCAGTCGCGCACTCCTGAACGCAGTCGCGCACTCCACCACTGAACCGCTGAAGCCATCGTGTCGTCTGCTAGCAAGGCAAAACCGGTTGGGAAACGTTGTTATGGTCTTTTCTCGTCACTTTATGGTACTGAGACGATAGAAAAAAGTTTTCACGATTAGATATTGAGAAGTCACAACGCTTCAAAAATGTATTTACTTTTTTTTTCAGACAATTTCTAACCTCAAGTCGAGCCCTCGTGCATTTGCGCATAACAACGGCCCTAGCAACGGCTTGTTTGGAGCGGAGCGCCACTTTGTGATGTCATTATTTTCGGGGTCATGGCGACTGGCGGCTTCTTTTTTCTCCATGGACTTCTTGGTCAGACGATGTCCGCCGACCCACTGCCACGACCGCGAAAGCTACTGGAGATGTGCAGCATTAACTGTGTTTCTTTCTAGAAAAGTTTGTGCAATTTCTTGATGCCTGTTTTTCTTGAAGCTGGTTCGTCGACTGAACTTGTAGGATTGTAACCGGCGAAGGCCTTTCGAAAGTGTTCAGTCCGTGATGATTATTTCGGTACTCTGGCTAGTTTACTGTTTGTCGTGAGAACAAGCCACAGCGCACGCGAAGCGGGCGCTGTCGTTCGCTCTATTCACTACCACGGTGGTGGTAGTGACGGGGACATAGCGACATTTTCCTTCTCCGCCCCCGTACTGTTTATATGCAATGGTTTTAATGCGTAAAGAAAGGGCTCTTCCCCCCCCCCCCCTCCCTCTCCCCTGTTCCGATGTCACTGTTTACCCCCTGTTGTGCTGATGACGACATGTGAATACTTTCTATACTCTCGGCTCTGCTCGAAGTCAGTATCGCAGCATGGACACCAAATGCGATGCACCAAGTTTGACTGACAGTATTTATCCTCAAGAAATGTCCTATGTCTGCTTTGCGAGAAATGTCATCTCTAACCACGAGCTTTTCAGGCAAACGCTCCAGTAAAAAGAAAGTTAAATTCGTAAAAACCTATATTGTCTTAGGAAGCAGGATAGGAGTCTGCTGAAACACGCGCATGGTCGCAGCTAGAGTAACTGTATAGGCTCTGCTTGCAGAGCCTATATAGTCGCAGCGTACTGCCGGAGCCATCTATAGGAGCACTGCTCCTACGTATACTGGGGAAATTCGGTGCAACAGAAATGTATCTTTTAGGTTTAGATGACGCAGATATGTTTCCGGAAGCCCATGTATATATTTCGCGGATAGTAAACATTGGCCAAGTGACGATGGTTGTCGTTGCGTGCTATAGCTTGAAAAGTCGGGCGTAACGCTTGGGAGCGAATATCTGTCGAATTGAACACAAAAAAAAGCACGTAAGCAGGGAGAGTATTTTTTGTATTTATCTTAAATTTCTCTAAAAATATTGCCGCACGCCAGTACGGTGGAGAAGGCAAACATGAGCACCGCTTCACTGAGTCTACAAACAACAATATAGAACAACGCACTAAGCAAAGCGACCGCGTAAATGCTATCGTATCTGAGATTGTTGCAGTAGAGTGCGGTAAATTATTAAAAAAAATACTAACTGCGTTATAAAACGATATAAACTCGTTATAAAACGAGAAGTCTCTCTCTTCTGGAAGAGTTCCTAAACTTTGGAAATCAGCCAGAGTTGTTCCCATCTTTAAATCTGGAAACAAACAGAGCCTTCTCAATTACAGACCTATTTCATTGACCTCTACCTGTAGTAAGCTCCTCGAGCATATAGTCTACTCCCATGTTTCCGAATACCTCGAATGCAATTCAATTATCTGCCCTCAGCAACACGGTTTCCGTCGTCATTTCTCAACCATCACGCAACTACTGGAATTCACTCATGATATCGCCACGACTTTAAACAATAAAGGACAGGTTGATGCCATATTCATAGATTATTCGAAGGCATTCGATAAAGTTTCTCATTCCAAACTACTGTTGAAGTTAAAGGTCATACTTAAAAATCCCCTTTTACTCGACTGGATCACTGATTATTTAAAAGACCGGTCACAGTTTGTTTCGTATGGGAATGCTAATTCATCAGAAGCGACGGTTAGTTCAGGTGTTCCGCAAGGATTCGTATTAGGGCCCCTTTTATTTCTCCTGTATATTAATTATATTGTAGATAACATTCCCGTTAAAGTTCGTCTTTATGCCGATGACTGCGTCCTATATAACGATATTCATTCGGCTAATGACCAGTTGTTACTTAATGAATCCTTCGCACGCTTCTTCAATTGGACCAAGCAATGGCAAATGGAAATAAACTTTGAAAAATCTGTGTTTATGAAATTTACGAATAAGAAATCACCTCTCGTTTTTAGCTATGGCATTGATGAAATAGTACTAAGGGAGGTAAGCGACTTTAAATATTTAGGTATTATTTTTACTTCCAACCTTAAATGAGATAGGCACGTCGACTATATTTGCTCCCGCGCCCTCAGAAAATTGGGCTATGTTAAACGCACGTTAAAAAATTCGTCTAAAGAGGTAAAATTAACCGCTTTTAAAACTCTCGTGAGGCCGATTTTGGAGTACGGTTCAGTGGTCTGGGACGTTCATTTAAAAAAGGACATTAATCTCATTGACTCTGTTCAGGCTAAGGCTATCCGATTTATCTCCAATCGATATGATCGACACTTTTCACCTTCATCCGCTTTGCCAACATTAGGGCTAGAATCTTTATCGTTAAGGCGAACTATCGAGCGATTGAAGTTGTTACATAGAATTGTTAATAATGTAAGTGGCATTGAATGTATGAAGTATATTTCCTTCTCAGATATTTCGCGCACAAGGCGTTCCCATCCCTTAAATATTGTACCCTTTCGTTCTCGCGTAAACTGTTTCAAAAATTCCTTTTTTCCGCGCACTGTTGAGCTGTGGAATAGTATTGACGGTTCTACGCGTATGCTCCAGTACGACGACTTTGTTATAAAACTCGCGAAAGTTGACTTCCTTTGATGTTTGGTGTTTCTGGCGACTCATTTGTTGTTGAATATGTTCTCGTTTATTGTTCTCTCTACTCATGTTTTTAGTTGTGTAATCCACTCCTGCAATGACCTCAACTGAGGTCGCAGTATACATAAATAAATAATAAATGACTTACAATTGAAGGTCACTGTTTGGACCGGGAGAGCCGATAGGTCTACGCCCCAAAAAATAATCAAGAGCTGGAGGGAAACAAACGGATATTGAAACAAGACGATCCCATGCATAGTCCCGAAGCAAGAACGAAAAACACCTGCTCCACGCGAAATGTATATACAAACCAAAAATCACAACAATAGAAAGTTTTAGTAGATCGTTCCGATACCCCCAATACCTGCGATAACGAGGCGTGATAAAGATACGATGCATGCGCAAAATCGGCGGGAGGGTATCGGCTACCGTTATCAGAGTCATCGGAACGATCTACTAAACCTTTCTAATAGCTGCAACACCTTGTCGGACCCCAATGTGTCCTTATGTATCTTGCACTTATGTATCGTGTCCCTAACGTGGAGGAGCCATCGCAGACGTATGTGCATGGAGAGAGAAGCACTCACTCCCACCGACGCCCTCTAGCGAAGGCGGCTTGAGATTCGGGTGTTGCGACGTCACCGCAACTGCAGCCATCCAGTGGGAGCTGCGCGAGATACTCATGTGCGCAGATGTCCTCGACACACATGCATTTTACTAAGCGGCGCGTTGAGTCAGCTGGCGTACATAAATCCGTGTCATTTGATAGCCAACGGACCCGAAATCTAATCCCGAGAAAACCGCGGCGGTCTTTTTTTATCCAGCATTTGGTAGTATCGACGATGGATGCCCTACAATGATTTCGAGTGGGGGAAAGAGCCCATAACAGCGCCAGAAACCTGCCGAAATTCGTGAAAACTATGAACTCGATCGGCCTTTCCGTGGCACCAGCCATAGCCAACTATATACTGACAAAGCCTGGCAGATGGCCCCGAGAAGCGGCCGCCGAAATGAAAAAGGTGGAGCGGCAGACAACGGACGAGAGGAGAGCCACGTGACTGGCGCCCCGCTGCGGCGAGACGCCGAAACACACTTCTCCCGAGCAAACCAGTGTGTTTCGGGTCCTCGCCGCTGCAAAAGCTGTGCGCTGACGTCCAGGTTCCCCGCGAGAAATGGCTCTTTGATGCACTGTGCTACAAGCTCCTCACGCTCCAAATCTGCGACCGGGCACTCTATGGCTCCGTCGGCGAACTGCCGGGCTTTGTGAGTATAGAGCAGGCTATGCACCAGCAAAGGAGCCAGAGCGAGCCCAGCGCCCAGCGCTGCACGGCTATGCCCGGCCTCGGCTGCTGCCGCGGTGGCGATAAGCGAACCTACCATACGCTCGTCCCGGAACGCGGGACCCGCACCAGTGGTTCGTGTCAAAGCGTTACGGGGTGGGGGGAACCGAGCGACCGCTTCGCTTCGTTAAGTCCGCGCATCCAGTGATCCCCGGGTTCTCCTCCCGAGGCGAGGCTTATCGGCTAAACCCGGCATTACTCGCGCGCGTCGTCGTCGTCGCCAAGCCCGCTGTCTTGCCGCCGCCGCATTCTCTGCCATGCAGCGAACACAAGGCGGTCACGAGGATGTTTGGGGAAACGCTTTCTGGCAGAGCAAAAATGCCGGGCAATGATCCAGTTAAAGACTCGTGCGTACATTTGCCGTCGGACGCGGGGCCTTTTCGAGAAAAAGAAAAGCTGCGCCAATTTGTTCTCGACCTCATTTGGAAACAAAGAGCAGTAGTTTTCTTTTGCCCAGAAAGTGCTCGTGGAGTCGGACTCCTCTTCTTGGTTTGTGGCTCCGAGAAAAGCAGGGATTGACAGAATTCTCAAAGACACATAACTCGAGAAGACATGGACCTTCTTTTTTATGTGGTGCAGTCATGCAAAATAAAGTTTTCCTGCCAGGGGATGCACGATGCCGTGTCCCCATGTATCGGAATATTTGTTACTACTCGACATAACGCACCGGTAATTACATTTTATCGCGTTTGCTTCTAACGCGTAAAACAACAATCATAAGAAATGTTTTGATTGAGCGAGTCATACCTAAGACCTTGAAGTAATCCCAAGTTTCATAATAATACACGCAAAAAGAAAGATATTGTGACTGGATAACAAGAAGCTCAATGTTGGATAGAAACTAACCGCTCATAAAGAACTAACCCTCATGACCAGGCTCAACATGCACAAAAAAAAACACGTTAGATTTTATTAATTATTTGTCACCTGTTTTTAAGTGACTACCGTGCTGGGCGTCCCTCATACGTGAAAAAGCCTCCGACTTTCCAGCGGCTACACCTTCAGGCATGCATAAACTACACGGTCTGAGCCTCCCAACATTATCCGTAGGGTTAATTGATACATCTAACATTACATCGGTGTTTTTCGTGCTAAAAGAGCGCGATTTTGAGGCACACTATTTCTTGTTTTTTTAATTCAAACTGCCCAATTTGCGATCCTGCAAGCCAACAACAACAAACAAACGGATTACTTCGTTGCACGAATTAAAGGGGCACAGGAGTGCCTTTCGTAGAAGTTTGCTTCTTTATGGCGTATCATGTGTTGGACTTTAGTGGATAAAATTAACCAGTTCTAGATGCCAAGACGTCCTACTAAACCCAAGGCAATAGGAATACAGGGACACTATTTTCTCTTGAAAAAAGGGGGGGGGGGGGGGGGGGGTCTTCCTTGAGTCTTTACTATCTTCGTAAAATTTGACCAATGAAAATAGGTGATTGCGCGGAGATTCCGAACGTTACTAATATCGTTCTTTTCAGGTGCGTTGTGCATTGTATTTTGACCAAAACGTCAAATCTTTGGGCGTGGGAGACGTAATAGAGAAATTATCGTTTGAAAACTCAGCCTGACGGCGCCCCCTGGTGTGTACTCCAAGGCACACAAAGAGGGTCGTGTCACGATATTTGATTCGCTGTTTAATAAGGAACTCGGCCGCCCCATGAGTGTACTTTCGAATCTCTTAGGATGGTTAGTGCCCGTATATTGAGGTATCACCATAAACAGACAATCTCATAATCTACTTGTGTGCCCCTTAGGCTGTCCAACGGGAGGAAGCAAGATTAAAGGTGCCCGCCAGCAGCGTCGAGCGCTCAAAGCTCCAGGACGGCTTCACTTAGATTTAGAAGCGTATATCATTCGTAGCAGCCCGACCCGTGATGTTTACGATGCTTTCCGTTCCATCTCGAAGACACACCCCTAAGCAGCAGACGCTTTCACTCAAAATAATAAAAAGAAAAAGAAGAGCTACAGGGTTGCTCGACGGTGTTGGTGGCGGCGGAACGGGCGCGTCTCAAAATGCGATGGGGGCAACGTCGCACCCTTGGCGAGCGAACCAGGCGCACTTTTCCCAACCCAAATATTTTTCTTGGGTGGCTGAAAGTGGACGCGTTCTTCCTTCAGGGACGCTCTCCCCCGCCTTCCGTGTTTGTTCGCGCCTCGCGCCGTCCGCCTTCGCTTCTGCGGCTCGCTGTTCCCCGAGTCGCGAAAGAGCGACGTGCCTCACATTCGCTGACTCGTTATGGACGCCTCTCCTTTCCGTGCATGGGAACTACGGGAGTCTTTCATTTCATTGGCGAAGAGCGCGATCTAATGCGTCGCGACAGTCGGCCTTCCTCGATTGGCTCAAAGCTGACAATGATGTCTTTACTTGGATTGATTCTGCCGGTAATAGTGTTGTGTGTTTGTTTAAACAGCGGAAGGTTGGTCGTCTCCAGCTGGTGTCTGGTGTCTTCGCTGTAGATGAGAAATTGATTGAGTGCAGCACCATTGCGGGATCTTTAACGTGCACCAAGCAGTACTGATGCATGACCGCACGCCGGTACGATGCTCACCCGAATCGAAACGGGCCGGGGGAGGAATTGACTGATTCTGATTTCATCGACGAAAATAAGAGTAATACCAAAACACCAACTGATGGTGTTGCTTTAAAGGGGCCCTGCGAGGACTTTTTTACTGGTTTTTAATTTGCACCGAACCTGAGCGCACTGAACGTAGTAACATAGTGAAACTTTTCTTTTCTTGAAATTCGCTTTATTTTAAAAGTTATAGGCAAATTAAGATTACAAAAAACAAGCAAAAAATAACCTCCCTCATGACGTCCTTGGTTGCTCGAGTGGCCGTGAACTAGAGGAGGGGTAGTGAGCTCAGCGACCGCTCACGACTGCCGCACTCCGTGTTGACGGCGCGAGAGGGCGCCACTAAAACATGTTCTGGATATGTTGTATGCAGAGGGCAGCCAGAGCGGCTCTCATTGCATTTGCTGCGCCATTAAACACTAATTCGGCATGACACTTCATTGGCCACAAACGACAGCAAACACGGGGTAAAGATCAGTTCAGAATGGGAGCCACTTCGCGCTGCCATACCGCGAAACGGCTAAACCGCAAGACAAAGCTTCTCGCCGTCGGAACGCTCGGAGCCGGTCGGATCCTCCTGTCCTTGCGACCACAGCGCCGCCGCGTACATCCGGGACCTTTCCGTGTCGGCGCCTGATCCCACTACTCCTTTCTAGTATACGCCGCCTTTTCCACCGCTTGGTGGCGGGTATGTCGACGGGTCATTTCTTGTTTTCGTACTTTATAAACTGCATTTGTTTCATTTCTGATCTAAAATACTGAACAAAAACTACGTTTATAAATAACTGAATCGGTTCGCGCCACGTATATTTTGTATTTCGATTAAAAAGAAAATTTTAGCGGCTCTGATGAGTAGTAAGCCCAGGACGAAAGACGTCACATATCGCGCGCTTTCGGTACCGCGGGTCGCCCTCGTCGGTAGAGGAGGTTTCCGCGTCGTCCGGTTAAAATATGACGCACTGATATTTAGTTCCTCTCTCCGTGCCCGCTGGCTTGCCCGAACCCCAAGAGACGTGGAAACCGCAAAAAAGGTAAACGCTTAAATATGATTGCAGGGCCCCTTTAAGAACACGGTGAATCCAGGCTCCTACCGTAACTTTTGCACACATAATCGAACTTGCCAATCGCAACTGATATTGTGACATCACGGATAGGAACTACAGGAGGGAACCACCGAAATATCACGTCTAAAGCCCCTTGGCAAACATTAAGGGGCTCTCGTTGCCAGTACATGGCTTGCACGTGACATCATCGCACCATGCTGGACCCGGTGGCACTTCCCCTATACTTGTTCTTGCCAAAATAAACAGATTCGGTGGTGCGAAATCTTTGCTGAAAAAACCACGCACTCAGCAACGAGGCCTCCACAATGGCCGTTTGCGTGGCGCCAATCCAATCAATACATGTAGAGACAATTTTCTTCACAAACGCCACCAGGCGGTGCTCGAGTCTTTACATCTTAGGAAACAAAAAGAATGAACAAAGCCCACCTTGACACCGTTGCCTGAAACGTCAATGAAACTTTTAGTCCCCAATTCTTCGAGGTTAACGCCAAAAGAACCAAGAAGGGCGAGATTTGTTCAAAGTTTCTGAATAATCTTGTAAACCAAATTGTCTCCAAGACATTACATCGTACAGCCAAAGGCCCTCGCTAAATCTCCAACTTTGTTGTCCGTGTAGTATTCATGCTTTCTAGCACTGGTGGCATGAGAAAGCTCGACAGATTTGCATAGACGGAGCGACTGGAAAACTCTTGGGATGCAAGCAGCGGCTCAGGTTTGTAAACAGTAAAAAAGTCTATTCGATCTTTCTCACGCGAGTCAAAACGTGATGGCGCCAGTGTGCAAATAACCCTTCACCGCTTCCGGTTTTGAACTAGACGGCGGGTTTTAGCAGTATTTGCGAAATCAACTATACACTTTATCTTCTGCTAATGACCACTTATAGCACTGTCAGACTTAATTCATTCTTATGATAAAAAAATGAGGAGTAAAAAAAATGAAATATTCGCAAACCGGAAGTGTGCCGGGGTACATAATAGATGGCGCCATTTGGTTCGTGGCCAAACAAAGAAAACGGGGGAATAGCGCCCACTTGAGTGAACCAGCATATGCGGCGAACAACCAATGAACTTCACCCGTCGGCACACTCGGAACGGCAAAGCTATGAGGGCATTATGCCATGTTCACACTACGAACGCAACGCGCCAATCTTTTATAACGCGCGCGCCAACGTCAGCGCAAGAAGCGGAACGATTTCGTTCAGATACAAGCAATCGTGGTCTCAACGAACTCGTTCCGCCTGTTGTACTTAGGTTTGCGTGTGTTATGAAATATCGGCGTGTTGCGTCCACAGAGTGAACATAACGGTACAGTTGAAAGTTAGGAAAATTAATCAAATGGCACAATTGAAGATTTATAGCAGCAAGAAAGTTCCATTCTTCAAGAAAGCTTTCGCATTAGAACTTTAGTATAGAAGTAAAGTTATTAAAATGTGAAACCTCCACGTTAACTTTAGAAGAGGGGTTTTACTGCTATGTTTAGTAGGACCCGCTACGAAACCTAAGCAATAACAACTGTAGCCGAAAAAAAAAAGAAGTTAAAGCAAGTAGGCAGGCGAGATGGTTAAGGACGGACAGACACGAAACGGAGTTTCGCGTCTGTCCGTCCCTTTGTGTCCCCTCGCTACAGGGTTACCATGTCTAACAATAATAGTGCATGGCACTAAAGACCAAAATACGTGGTCCGATGAAACGACAGGCTTCTGAAAAGAGAGACAACACTGCGTCCGTCCCTGCGGAGCAGCGTCGTAAAAAAGAGAACTCCTTTGTCGGACGTATACACTGGAAGTATTCGAGGCCCGGTCGGCTCACCCGAGCAAACACGAGACGATCGTGACAACCCCGGAACCGGAAGGATGAGCATTCGGAGGCCGCTTCAGCGCTCTTCGTGTCTCTACCTAGAGCGCTTATATTTCAGAGTGCTTCCAACTGCTCGTTCGTGGTCACGTGGTTTTATGGGCCGCATTTGCTGCGATACAAGCTGTCGAGAAGGAGGCGAAGGCGGCCATCCTTTGCTAGCGTCTCGGGGCTGCCTCTCCAGCCATAGCCTCCTATATACTGACAAACCCTGGCAGATCCCCACGAGAAGCGGCCGCCGAAATAGAAAAGGTGGAGCGGAAGACAACGGATGAGAGGAGAGCCACGTGACTGGCGCCCCACTGCGGCGAAACGCCGAAACACTCTTCTCCCGAGCGAACGAGTGTGTTTCGGGTCCTCGCCGCTGCAAAAGCTGTGCGCTGACGTCCAGGTTCCCCGAGAAATGGCTCTTTGATGCTCTGTGCTATACCAGATCCTCGCACTCCAAATCTACGACCGGACACTCTATGGCTCCGTCGTCGAACTGCCAGGCTTTGTGAATATAGAGGAGACTATTGTTTAAGATTTTGTTCTTTTAGAACCCACAAAGTACGTGACGATCTCGTTCTGTATTCATCCTGTTTCTCGTGTGTTCTGAGCTCCCAGTGATGAGAAAAAAATTAATCGTGTCGCTTCCAGGATATATGAAGCGTCCGAGTCAGCACGAGCGTGCATCGAACAGCCCCACAAATCTCCTCGCTGCGCAGTGCAATCTGGAATTTTCCGGGAAGGTCTATCGCAAACGATCTCCGTGGCTTCAGTTGATCCCTCTCTTAAACCTAGGCTCTCCATACGTCGACTCGGCCCCTGCAGCGACGCAGTGTGGATGTTTTGGGAGGGCTTCCCGTCTGCGGCAGAAACAGCCCTGTCGTGGATCAATGATGACGTGGCTCAAAGCCCTGCCAACCCCTCATGTTTCATGCAGCGGGAACGGGAGGGCTTGGCGAAAAAAAAACCAGTTAAATATTCAGGCGGAATCCGATCGTGCCGATTTAATTAAGGCCGCCATCACGAATCGAAGTCGCTCTCTGGTGTGAAACGAGAAACGAAACAAAACGAAAAAGAAGGCATTGACAGCCTGATTTCTCCTAAACGATCTTTTCTTCGTCTGGACGCCGGGAAACGTAGTCCGGCAGCGCTCCCGTCCGCTGGAAAAAGAGAATGGCATAATAATAGAAATAAAGAAGAAGAAAAAAAGTAGAGAAACCAGAAAAGGTTCGAAGAAGTTCTGCCCGTTTACCCCTAAGCTGATAGTGCGGTGTGAGCTACTTAATCGCCGGACAAATCAACCGCCTCACTTCCATCACCAGAGCCCGCTCTTGACGCGTGAAAAAGGACGGGAGCTTAATCACGTGGCGAAAGAACGACATTTGAATGGTCCAACGAGCACGTAGCTTCCACCGCACTATCAGCTAAGGGGCGAATGGAGTTCAGTGACGGTTTCGTCGGGACAATGGAGCGTTTTCCGCATAAAGACGGCGGCACCTTGCGGAAATTGCGTGAAGCTTCCTTGTGGGGACGAAGAAAAAACGAATAATAGCGTTTCGGGACGGCCTAGCACGGGCCTTCGAAGCGTTGTGTGGATGGTACATTGAAAAGAGAAAGCAGAGGATTCCGCTGTACGTTTTAGTCAGTGGAGAAAAGTGCCCCTGTTTTCGCGGAGAAATACGCGGGATTTTGCCGCCAGGCGGGCAGACAGCGCGCCGAGCTTTTGAGCGTGGCGCATCTTTATCAAATACGTCACGCTTAAGCGTAACAACACTCGAGCCATGTTGTTGCATAAAATCGTGGTTGCCAGTTATCTTAGGCTGTATCTGAAAATCGCTGGAAACGCTATCTCGTCTTCCAGCAAAATATGACGGGTCAAACGAATACTGCCCGAGCTTCCTGCCACTGTCTCCAAAGCTGAGGAAGTAGCATTTTAATTCGCAACTGCGGCCAATTGCGTCCCCTTTGCGCTAAGCACAAAAATGGCAGCGCCCGTTCGGTCGGGCAATAGACTGCCAGTACTCCGAGCGTAACTTAACTAGTGGCTCTTGTGCATCCCACACTACAAGGTTTTGGCTTGATAACCCGCACAGTTTAACTATACCTGTTTTCACCTCAAGAATTGAAGTAAAACAAGTCCGGCTCCTCGCGGAACGTTACTAATTTCCCCCTTTATGTGGATAATGAAGACATATGTAGGTGAATTTTAGATTAGATATATGTTATCTTATCAAGACGTACACGTTCGAAACGCCAAAAGCATCGCTTTTTCCACCGACAACCGAATCTCGGAAGAACTATTTGGCGCCGCGCAGGAATAATGCTCAAAACGTACTTTTTTTCTTGAGTTGAAAACAAGTATAGATCTCTTTCTCTAGTTAGAAGTCGTGATACACGCGTGAGAAAAAAAAAAAGTACGCCTATTGTCTTTTTATGCGCGTGAAACCGGACCAGGAAAGGCCCTCGACAATGGTGCTTATACGCTACAAACAAACACCATGGGACGATCGTTAAAAGAGAATGTGCGGAAGACAATAGGAGGGGGAGGTACGAGCATTTGGCCTCGGAGGTTGCTTTAACGGCAAAATGGGCCATTATAGCGACCTTTGCAATGCACGCAATACCGATATGGAGGGAGCACCGACTCTATTGTATGTGTTGGCAGTTCAAGCGTCCCCTCTTTATTGCTCGGGAGAAGCCCGGAGGCCCCTTTTTATCCTTATGAAAACAAAATGTAGCCATATTTTCTTTCTTTATGTGTATTGCACAAGAGAAATGAAAATGACGCGCCAAGAAAGTAAAGCAATCTCATGGCATCTCGGGAGAGTATATACTTCGAAGCACTGTCAATAGTGTACACTGGAACTGGAAGTATGTCGACTCGGCGGCTTCATCCACAGGTCGGTGACTTTTATTGAGTTAACAGTATAGGCATCAAATGACTGGCGAACACACGCCAGGAGTCGGAATAAGTTCCAGCTTGAGCTCGACTGCTTTAGCGAGATATCAAAGAGCAAAGCAACAGAATTACGAGACCCTTCTCGGGTGAACGTCAGAGTAGTCGAGGCTTGCCTTTCAAATTATAGTAAAAATATGACTTTTCAATCTTGCAAAGAGGCTAATATTAACCGCCATATGTATCATGAATTTACCTAAACAGACATGTAAAATCCAGTTTTGTTTTTGTTTTTAACAGTCACAGCTTCTAAAAGTAGAGCAAAAAAACACAAAAACGGGACAAAAACACTTGGTTCTCCTCCAGTGGACAAGGAAGAGCCGCAGCCATGCAGACGCGCCAAATTGTGCTCTGCTTTATGGTGCAGGTTAGTCCAAGTACTCTTTTTTTTTTGCATTGTAAACGCAAATGCAACGCCAGCATGCTGCTCTTAACACGCCCAAACACTTGTTTTCACATTGTTTGTGAGTAGCTGTAAAATACAAGATGGCTGCTTTGCAAAACGGTACTAAGCTTTGCGAACACAGCGTCTGATGCTGTACGCAGCGAGGCAGCTACACTCAGTCGTCCTTTGGACACATTTGAGGACAGGTTGCGGCTTCGAAAAACCTTCTAAGTCATAAGTCAATACCGCGAGTGACAAAAAAAAATGTATTCGAGGTTGTTTTTTTTTCTTATTTTTGCTTACCATGAGTTTGCATTTACCTAACGGAGCCATTGCTCGAGCGCATATATTGGGTAAGTTTGTTCCGGATAAGAATCGTCCTGTGATTGCATGGTTTTCAAGTGTTAAATGCAAAGATGCCATTTTTTTCACTAGAACAAAGTTTAAAACTTCTGGTATTAAGGCCCGTTGACGCACTTGCGCTTGACTCCGACTGCGCAGCAATGCAGACGGTCGTAAGCCATCCCAAGACTTTGAGATGGAATTCCACCAGTGCGCATACCTGATGTCTGTTCTTTTTTCTTTTTCTCTCGGCGTGACGAATAAACAGGACCAATTGTTTTCTCTTATCGACACTAGCAATGCCGATATCAGTTATTTGTTAATGAAGGAACCTGACTATCTGCCAAGACATCTAAGAATGAAGTACTTGACTGTTAAGTGTTTTAGTAACCGTCGGTGGGATCGTGGTGCTAGATGAAGAGTAAGTGTCCTAATCGCCGTGTCAGAGCACATCTTCCTTCCACATTCCCGTTCCTTCTTGCTTGGAAATGGTCTGCACTGGTATAAGCATTAGCCACAGTGACATAACGTTTTGCGCCTGCTATCAGCCCCTAAACGCATCATCAACATACTATTGTTGTTAGATACCCACACTGACTATTGTTTTACTACGGAATTTTAATTTTCCAAGAAAAATTTGGTCTGGTGCCGGCCCAATTGTTTCTGATGCATCAAGTGAAGCAAAAGCACTTGAAAACGTTTGTGGCGATTTATATTTTCCCTAGCTCCTAACATAGCCTCCTCAAACTTCAGTATCGTGAGCCAGTATACTTGATCTTATGCTAACACAATCACCGACACACCAGTCTTCACACTCGCCATTCGAGATTTTTTCTGTAACCTACATTTGTTGTTTCTTCGTTGTATTTTTTAGAGCCAACCGGACCAGTGGCACACACAATGTCTTCGATCGACACGGTGCTCAAGCTGCTCGGCTACAAGCTCGACCGCAAACATGGGAGACACCAAGGCCCGCTTTCGCAAAGACCGCCACCCGGCCAACACCGGAGCCAACCCCCGAAGCTCCAACACGGGGTTGCCGGACTCCCCGCGTGATCGAAAATTCGACCGGATCGTCTGCATGCTGGGAAAGCAGGGAGTCCTCACCAGGCGCTCGAGTCCGGCCTGCTAGAAGTCAGCAGCCCATGGCGGCCCCACGAAGAAAACAGTCGCGAAGCCCGCCGCCAGGCCTGACGCTCTTCTTCATCGTCATCATTGATTGACTCTTTCGAGCATTTTCCATCACCATCAGTCATCGCTGTTGATTGACTCTTTCGCCCATCATTCATCACCATAAGTCATCATCACCAGTGATTACCATCAGCTACAGCCCCCCCTTTCACTCATTTCTGTGCCATCAACCTGCTTACTTAACGTACTAGGCGGTGGGCAAGCAGGGGCATTCGCGTAAGGGCTTCTTCCTCTCTGCTACGCCTGGCACACCACCGGGTACGCACGCGTTAGTGTGCTAATAAACCACTTATGCCTTATAACTGTTCCAATTTCACGTATTTTTGCCTACTTTCCACTCCTTTCTGTAACACCCCTGGGCCTTAAAGGTGGTAAGAAAAAGTTTGGAGGGACGGGAGGATATTGATGTTCTAATAACCACCTTAAATTAGCTTGGCTGCGACGTGCCACTCTTATTCAGGTTGAACCTTCATTGTAGATAGCTAAGCGCAAATATTTCAGGTTGAAAAAAAAAATGCAGGGCTATTCATAAACAAGGAGCGGATGAGATTTTTTTTTTTCGAAGAAACTAAGAAAAGAAGAAAAGCAGGAACACCTTTCGCATTAGGGAAAGATTCAGAGTTCAAGTTTTTATGGCCCATGAGGTACTTTGCTTTCAATATGAGCACAATTATGACGCGCGACAAACATGAATACGGCAGTCCATTTCTTGCCACACACAAATCAGCTGGGCTCGATCCCGTTGTTGAATTCACAACTTCAACAACTCGATGTTTGGGATCTTGACAACTAAAACAAATAAGCGACAAAAATTCTGACTTTCTTTTTTTTGTGCGTGTGTTGCTCGAAATTCGTTTTGTCTTGTACAGTTCGCTTGGGATAAAAATATAAAACCTGCTCTATCTATTTGGAATAGATCGATACAGTTGCCACGGAACTCAGATTCAGAAGTCCGCCTAAGGAATTCAAGTAATGCCCAAAATCTAACTCAAGAAAGAAAAAACAGATACGAACTTTCTGAAAGCGAAATATATAAAATCGGAAACGAAGATGCCTATTTGAAGAAAAAGAGAATTTCCGCACAGCAGAGCTGCGAGAACTCCGGTCCCTGAAGCGGGTCGAATAGAGCGCTAACGAACACGACTCCGAAGTGGGAAGCACGCGAGGAACGTGATCAGCATTTTCCTTTCACAAGACCGAAGCAGAGAAAAGGAAAGATTTGACGTTCTGTTGACAGTGAATTCCCCGTTTGTTTTGCGAACTCCCGCTGAGAATCAATACTGGTGAACCGTCGACCCATGTTTTTCCAAGCGCCGGAGAGAGGCAGCGTTTTCCAGCTCGCTCGGTCTCTTTTGTGTTGTTATCGGCTGCGCCAGCCGGACTTGTCTCCAACACAAAGACGCATCGGCTGCAACCAGATTTGCTTTAAAACAAATCGGCCATTATTCGGATCTGGGACAAGCTTGTGCGAGAGCCGCCGGCTCGTCGACGGCTAAAATAACTTCGGCAGATGCGCAGCACTCTAAGAAAAAAAAAAGAACGAAATCATGCACACGGGTGCTTTCTTTGAGGGAACTAAGCAATGCTCCTTATGTGACTCCCTTTGGGTGTATATGGTAAACCCTCGGCTTAGAGATTTTAAGTAAACCCCAAATATGGGATTATTTACCCAATGCAGCTCCCTCCGGTCTCAACTAATGCTCCACTCCTGGAGCGTTGTATGGCACCCTTTGTCACTCCCCCAGGTACTTGTGAGTTAATTAGAAGACTACAAGTTAGAAAAACAGAGAAAACGAGGTTTTATGCAACCCAAAAATCAGTCACCAATCGTTCCTCGTGAGTTCCGTCGTCGGCGGAGACACGGCCATGCGTCTAAAACAGGCAAACTAAAAAAAAAAAAAAAAATAAAGTCGCTAAATAATTTTGTACGGTGCAAACAAATAAAACGTAATGGCGCAAACGACTCAGCAGCCTGATGGCTCGTCGAAAGAGGGAAAGCGTTTCCTGAAACCGTTCTCTATGGACAGAAGTTTCCCCCACTACCGGACTGCGCATTATCCTCCTGGCAAGAGATCATTGCTCGTTCGCGTGCAGTGTACTGCCGCACGAGGCTTCTCGTTGGGCCCCTCTTTTTCCGGGCAAGGGGAAGTACTAGTCGCTTCGAAGGAAGTAAATTGAACTTTGCTTTAATGTATTATACTTCCGAGGATGGAAAATATTACATATAGTAACGTGGTTGCAACGCAATATAAATGCGAGTTCTTTAGTTGGAAATTTCGAATAAAGTTCGATCTTATCCTATTACTGCCACCACTGTTTTCTGTACAGCTTCGTTCCTGCGTGAAAGAGTGGGAATCATTTAAACATAAACCCAAAAGGGTGCGTCCTGGGAAGCCTCAGAAAAGGTGCCAGCGTCCTGCTATATGTCTCCAAGCCAATCAGAGACAACCATTGTGAACCTTCCCAGGGAATTTCGTCTTCGATTCCTTCTCCTGCAGTGGAACATGAGCTTCTTCCATACAAGCAACTTCGCGGCGTCGGAGGAGGTTGTACGAAGAACTCGCTCCTTACACGTAACCCGATCCGTCGTTTCGGCGTTCTGGGTCTGCCCTTTGTATCGTTGTTCCTTCCTGGTGCTGTATAGAGAGGATAGGCAAAGGGATTGGGGAAAACAGCAAATGGGGAGCGCACAAACAAGATTCCCATTGACAAATGGGAGTTTCATATTGCGAGGTAGAACGCGAAAGCCCGGAGACTTCTACCATAGCCTCCTCTATACTCACAAAGCCTGGCAGTTCGACGACGGAGCCACAGAGTGCCCGGTTGCAGATTTGGAGCGCGCGAGGATCTGCTAGCACGGAGCATCAGAGAGCCATTTCTCGGGGAACCTGGACGTCAGCGCACAGCTCTTGCAGCGGCGAGGACCCGAAACACACTTGTTCGCTCTGGAGAAGTGTGTTTCGGCGTCTCACCGCATGCGGGGCGCCAGTCACGTGGCTCTCCTCTCATCCGTTGTTTGCCGCTTCACCTTTTCCATTTCGGCGGCCTCTTCTCGTGGCGATCTGCCAGGCTTTGTCAGTGTATAGGAGGCTATGCTTCTACACTTGGCTGATTGCACAGATGTCTTTTGCCGCATCCTATAGTCGCTGGAAGAGTGAGAACGACAGGACGTGGCGAACGCCGGGATTCCAGCACGCGTTCCATTTCTACCGCCTTGCTTCACGCGCGCGATGGAGGCTGGAAAACTGAAGCTCCTCCCTGCAGTTCTAACCTCGTCAGTGACTAAAATGCCGTGCGCCCTGCTATATATGCTCTTGTACAACACGTTTTGAAAAGGGTAAGATGGTAAAAGCGTGAGCCGGAAGAGCGAGGCGCCGGTGGCGTCCCACTTCCGTTGACTGGCGTAAGCGATAATAAGACCATGGTGACAACAGCGTTCTCGTCGAAGATCGCGGTTTGAGTCTCGGTACGTAAACGACTGCACTGAGAATTAGTGACCACAGAAAGCATTCTACGCGTGACGATTTAGTCAGGTTTAAACGCAACATTGCCGTAAGTATTTATGGTTTCGTGAGAACCGCTCTGTCTCAAGACCCCTGCAATCGCTTTTCATCAAACCAGGGAGTCCAAGAGTCCACTTCCTTGTTACAAACTTTGCGTCCATCAGATCCATCCTTCAGACGAGTCCATAGATCTCAATTATCGAACGGCCAATCAGAGGCAGACGAGGAATCTGGAATTTCGGCAAGGTGAAAGCAATACTTCCTGGGTAGCAAGCAGTGGCGGATCCAAGAGGGGGGCGACGGGGGCGGCCCGCCCCCCCCTCCCCCCTTCTCGGAGGGCAATTTGACATGGGTGGACCCCCGGTGCACACGAAAGAATGGGAGAATAGCATCCTTACGAATTTTCCGCCCCCCCCCTTCCCCCCCAAAACGGAGTTCTGGATCCGCCCCTGGTAGCAAGGCAGTCGTTCTGGATTACTGCGTCACGCACCCAAGACCGGGGGTAATGCACAGGTTCGACACGAGTTTTGCGTCAGCGTTCAGCAGGGAATCGTGTCTGCCCTGCTCGGACGTGAGTCCTGCCAAACGCTGACGAAACAAACCTGTCTAATCTGGTCTGGCCTCTGGTCGCAGACGTTGAGAATCCAAAGCCTGGTTAGGTAGCCGGTGTTGGCGAAAGCAAGATCGAAAGTCCCGTCCACGCACTTGTGTCTGGTAGCGACCGGAGAGGCTAAAAACCTGTTTTAAGCCTCCTGTCACTGCTTACGACCGCTGCGCAGACGGTCGTACCTAGTCACAATACCATCTATACGGTGCTCCCGGAATTAAGTGCATCTTACGAGAGCCAAGGTTTTGCGTATTTTCGACATCAGATGTACGTACTATATGCGAAATGGTCGTTTATAACACTGTCAAACGTTTTTCAAGCCTAAACAAATAAAAATGTTGCGCAAAAAAAAACCTAAAGCAGATACTGAGTGTTTTACAGTCTCTCGATAGATAACGCCGGTATGTTCTCTCGTCTTAAGATATTTTAAGAGGTTTTAATGACACGGTCCTAAGTAGTGGCAAGTTTGTGAACGGTTCTTTAAGACAGGAGACGTGACCATGCGTTCTTTTGGTTTAGAGGAGGGACAGAGAGACAGATACAGATGGAGAGAGAGAGCGGGGCAAAGAAGGAGAAGATAGCTAGCTTAAATGAATTACGGGAAAGTGTTCGTTGCCCTTTAGGTTATTTGTGTAGCACAAACTCCAAGCGGCCTTCGGGGCACTTGGGCGAACATATTTTTAAATACAGCATCGGCGGGTATTAAAACCTCGTACCAAACCGAATTTTTTAAAGTGGTGCTGATGTAATCATCTACGATGAATCTGGACAAGCGCTGCAATCACTCTAGGCGTTGGAAACGAAGATGTACGGCCCGAAGAAAAATAAGATGAATGTGAGACAGAAAGAGAAAGCTCAAACCAAAAAACAAAACCAAAAACAGGGTAAAATCCGTTTACTTTCCCCACGCCTCACCCCTCGCTCACTTCTGAACCCCAAAAAGTAGCTGGCGCGTGCTATGCATTCCCTCCGTGTCCATTACCCCTGCAAGTTTTGAAAACGCCCGCTGAAGGCCCGGTTTCCCCCCGAAATCTAATTTATATTCTCTTTCCTAATTGCGTTCTCCTGAACCCGTTAATTTAACGCAGTGAACAGAACGCATTTCTAATAGTGAACAGAGAAAGATTAGCGATTCGAGACAAGTCAAGCGGCGGGAGGAAATCGATGCGAGGAATACGAAGCGCTAATTCCCTCAATCAGGGCGTTCAACCACGAAAAACAAAAGTGTAATGAGCGGAATACGGGGACTTCTGGAAGTTTTCTTTTCGGAGGAATGCAGAAGTCTAATTTCAATTCGGACAGATTAAAAAAAAGTGGGCATGACCGGTAAATAACCACTGCCTTTCCTGAATATGTATCACGCCCGACTAATATGGTATGATAAAGATAACCGATAGACTAGGATCAGTAGACACGATTACTAGGCTAATGATTTATGAATTGCATATTAAATTTTTACTATCTTTTGCACATACTGCCTCATGGGCAATATTTCAATTCTAGCTTTAACGGCCGTCGGTGTCGCAGGAGAATTCAATTTAAATAAATGCGAAAAGGCAAAGGGTCCTGAGCGGTAAACTTTTTGTCCATTTACCGCCCCATGCGAAAGGGGACGCAAAAACAAAAAAAAAAAAAAAATAAGCGGCGTAAATTTTGTTTGCAATGGCTATTTAAAGAGAGAGGTAGCCGTTTTTTCTCCAACCTCTTTCCACTTCAGCGGAGCGAACGGTGGAGAGGAGGTCGCATCCTCTCCAGCCTTCGCTCTACTAAAGTGGAAAGAGGTGGGAGGAGCTTCCACTTTGTTCCTGACCTGTCACAGACTATACGTACTTACAAAATGCCAACAACTATTTGCCCCGAAAAGCTTAGGTGGCGCCCCCTGACGGCGCACCTGGGTGACGTCACGCCGATGACATAATTTTTCGTTCCGACTTTATATCATTTCTTTTATAAGGGCTAGTCAGAAAAATAGTCCCGGCTTATTTCTTTTATTTCTCTTCACTGACACTAATTATCCTTAAAAATATATTACGATGAAATCATTTTTTTTTATGGAATAGATAAAACTTGCTGCGTAGTGCGTAGACAAAACTTACGCATCATAACTATAATAATTATCTTTTTCCGAGTCTCCTAAGTGTAATGTGTAAGAGTGTCGAAGGAAAGGTGCAAGGCCGCAGACACGGCCACGCGGAAACTCTCAGCGCGGCGTTGTTTGCAAACTTTCCCCGGAGTCGTCGTCCTTGAGCTCTTTTCTCTGTTCGCCTGACAGCGCTTTGCCAACATCGCCCGTATCACCATTCGCGAAGGCGTAACAATGAACGATAATCGATTGTACCGTCCCCTTAAGTTTGCACTAGAGGTTCCACCCTAAGCCGGTTATTAAAGAATTCAGTCAATATCTACACGTTTCTTATACTTTGTACGTATATAAAAACATCAGCATATGACGGTAAACAAAGCAAACAGGTAATAGCATAATAAATAAAAGAGGTGGTGACTGTAGGGCTTGTAACACACACAAACACATACACACACGCACACCAGGGACACAGATAATGTTTTATGTGTTCCTCCTCTTTTCCGTATTCCTTACACTAACTTTTGTTGGAAGGGGCAATGATTAGTTCCGGCTGTACAGAATGCCAGCATATAAACGATCCCATCTGGGACTCGACGGCGAGGCGCGTGATTCGGCAGCGAGCTTAGCTCAGGCGGTATTCACGCAACAGTCGGACTCTTGAAACAAACGGCGGTCCGCGTCGTGCTCGAGAAGGAAGCCCGTCCGTCTTCCCCGTCGACGAGTGCGCCTCGCGCGCTAACCCCCGACGAGAAAAAAAACAAAAAAACGTCACTTACTCGGAGTACCACGAAGTCCATTTGTCTGCCGGCGTCGGAGGAGCCGCGGCCGACACACCGCCGCGCGCGCAATTCCCCGAATACCTCGCAGCGAGGAACCCGCGTCCGCGCGAAATCCGAGACCGGGCACACTGCACCACCACGACGGGGCTGGGCCGAGTACGAGAGTCGTCGCTCACGTGTAGCGCGCCGCTGCCCCCCAGCTGCCCCAGCCGCCGCCGCTGCTGGACATCCGTCCGTCGGATCACGTGACCTCCCGGCGCACACCCCTCCAAACACACACACGCATAGAGAGAGACGTCCGACGACGGGAACGCGCAAGGAGCGACTGGAGGAAGAAGAGAACACGCGCTCCTCTTCCTCCCGCGCGGGGGTTAGGAGGAAGGGGGGGGGGGGGGGGGGTCACGTGGTCTTCTCTTTCCCCGGGTCGTTCATATCATAGGGGGGGAAATCCGAGCGGCGGCGGCCATCAGTGGGGTCGCATTAGCGCGTCGGGGCTCGTGCTTTGTGCTCGGCGGGAGGCGGTCACATTAGATGAAGCCGCCTTTGATGGGGAGCACCGCTGGTTCGGGACCGTGGCCTCGGCGGCAGGGAAGGAAATATCAAACACGTGGGAAGAGAGATGAAAAGCTAGTCTCTTGGCAGTCAGTGTAGTGTATTGGGAGCCGCTTCTATCATGATGTCTCACTTTGGCCATGGGAAGAAAGGCAGTCATGAATCACAATGTGCGAGCATTGTCCACCGCGCCGTTGCCTGCATGGCCTGCTTATTTTTTTTTTCCAAATTAAAAAAAAAAATTATAAGAACTTTAAAGGGACACTGACACCCCCCAAATTTTTTTTTCCTTTTTTTGTCAGGCGATTCATTATGGTGTCGGAATACTACCAAATTAATATTTTGCTACAGAGTCACGTATTTTTTTAATAAAGCCAAAAAACGCAACTGCGCGAAACCGAAACCGAAACCGAAACGGAGAAGTGGAGAGGATAGCGTGAGTGGCGGAAGTCACGTAACTACACCCGACCATGCGGGTTTTTTTTTTTTTTTTTTTCCTCCTTTTTCCGCACGTAGCAGACGAAATGCGTCCGTTCGCCGTGGTATTCCTTTGCGGTTATGTTTGTTCCGCTCGCTGTTTTGTACTTCAAGATGAGTTGTTTTGTAACACTTACGTGTTGGCAATTAGTAGTGAGTGCCCGAGTGCCGTGGTGAAGTCCCGTGATCAGCTCCGAAAAGAATACTCCCAACTTGTTGCGTGAAGAGTTGCGTGAAGAGATCAACGGGTCGGGATCAATTGCTGTCTGCAATTCCTGTAGAACCATTACGCGAAGCTCGGAAAGCGGACGCTACCCGATTCATATGCTCCTTGCATTTTGTGGAAAGTGATGTACACTGAGTTCGCAGGTGTCAAAAATGGAATCCATACCATTTAGTTCAGCGACGTATCGTCCACAACAATTTTTTTTTCTGTGATAATTGTAAAAAAGAAATGTAAACATCGCAGAATGCTTGACAAAAAAAAAATAAAATAAAATAAAAAAAATAAAAGGCACACCCACATTAGGAATCGAACCCGAGCCCTCTGCGTGTGAATCGCAGAGGGCTCACGCACTCTATCATGCGTAGTTATGCAGCGGGTAGACTGTCTGTCGGAAGTTTGCTGCCGATTTCCCTTCAATACATGCACTCCCGGCTTGAAGTCGAGCAGCACCACGCATATGGCACATTCGCACCTCGTAAAGTAACCGTACGCGTGCGTATTCAACTCGAAGTACGCACTTCGTGCTTGACGTTTGAGCGAGCGATGTCTTCAGCCAGGAGAAGGGACGACGGCTCGGCGACGTCTTCGTGCAATCGGCTTGCTGGTCGGGCGTGTCGTACGGGATGAGTATCAGTTCTTTTGATTGGTCCGAAATTTCTCTTTCGAAGAAAGACAGAAATCGCCAGTACCGTGAACGACAGTTCTGAAGTAGAGGTCCAACGCCCGTCGTCCGCTGCCATCCGCTAGTGCTAGTCCCACGATACGCGAAACGACGCCATGTTGAGAATTATGCAGTGAACGCACAGAAAGCTTCCGTTTGTCTGTGCTACCTTTTTTTTTTTTTTTGAATCAACGTATTTGCAGCTTTTTTGAAGCCACAAAAAATGGTTTTCATATTTTTTTCTATTTTAAATATTGACTGTGTGCCTCCAATGACCCACGACTTTGAATAAATTTGGTGGTCGCATCGATACCTTAGAAAACGGCCCGTGACCACGGAAAAGAGAGTGAGCGCGACTCAAACCGGCCAGTTCTCGATCGGCGGTTTTCGGGCGGAAAGAAACCGAATTTTGAGCCGCAAATTCTGTTCTGGGTAGTTGGGCTCTCATATGTCACGTACAACTAAAAACCTCGGCGAGCATAAATACCCTGTCAGTGTCCCTTTAAGCGCGAGCGTTCTTTCATACGTGAAGGAACGCGCTCACCGAAACGTATGAAGACGTAAAGAATCGCTTTAGTCATATAATGCATGATTTTGAAGAAAAAAAAAAACCAAAACATTTCAAGCGTACGATAAAAACTGCTATCATACACGCCAAACTTCGGTACAATCAGGGATCCTGTGTTTTCGACCGTTATCCGTATTTGACTGCAAAGTCCCGTAGACCTGTACAACCAAGATACACGTATGACAGGCCGTTATACACCAGGTGTTTTTTTCCGTGTGGGTTTCGACAACCATTTGAGCTTCGTAGGCCACATAAGGGGCATTATGGCAAATGTGCGTCGGTCTCTAGGTTTTGTAACACATGTCACACGTGTCATGTCACCGAGCGCGTTCGGGCACCTCTACACGGAATTGGTACTACCCCACCAAGTGTTTTGCTCGCCCCTTCGAGAAATCCATGAAACGAGCCCTAGAGAGTGTGCAGTGCAGGGCTGCTTACACGCTCCACAGGCGCAGTGTCCCCCGTTCCGCGCTTTCGCACTACTACAAGGACATATCTACGACAGCCCTCCTACAGGGAGCGAACTGGCACAGCCTTGCACACAGAAGAGACGTGGCTTCTATCCGTCTCTTCTGCAACCTGATGGGAACCTCAATGAAGCCCTCAGATGCTCCTCGCTTTAACGCCCGCACCGGAAAGATGCAGCCTCTCCTTGCACGTACGCTATCTCGAGTCCTGTTTGATGCGCGCAGCCAGGAATTGGTGCACTCTGCCCCTTGAGCTGACTGTAGACCAAGGGTGGCCAGGCTGACCCAGCCTGAGAGCCGCAAACAAATCCACGAAACTTCCAAGAGCTGCGGGGGGGGAGCAAACTTTTGTTCAGAGCAATAAACGAAACTCGAACTACTTTCAATCTATCCGAGTCAAAAGCAGTCCAACTGTACGTAAGGTAGCTGTAGCACACGACTACCAAACCGCAACCTGTCTTTCAATTTAAAACGCGTTCCATTTCTCTTTCTGGGGAAGTGCTCGTGTGACCAGGAGGGAGGCGGGGGAGGGGGGGGGGGGGGGTAAGGAGGGAGCCGTGAGCCGCACTTTAACAAGGGAAGAGCCGCATGCGGCTCACGAGCCGCGGCTTGGCCACCCCTGCTGTAGACAGTCCCGTTGACCCCGAGGACGTTAAGGCTCTCTGTCGGCAGCCTCAGGTGTGTTCCCATAAACCTCTACGCTCCCTGTCGCCCCCCCCCCTCCCTGTCTGTTTGTATTCATCATCAAGGATTTTCACACAACTACTTCATTGCCATCTGTACAAATTCACTGTTCAACCTTGTATTGTGCGGCGTCGCACATCGCTACGGTATGGGCCACCGACCTTTCTGCGGCGTCGCGCCTGTCCTGAGCCGGAATAAATATTATTATTATTATTATTATTATTATTATTATTATTATTATTATTATTATTATTATTATTATTATTATTATTATTATTATTATTATTATTATTATTATTATTATTATTATTATTATTATTATTATTATTATTATTATTATTATTATTATTATTATCATAATTATTATTATTATTAAAACCGGCTAATTTCGAGTGAACAAGGTCTCTACGCAGCATCTTCGGCCTACTATTCAAAACTAGCATATTTCAACATAAAAATATTAATACCTCAACATAAATATCTATGTGGTACCGATTTATTGCATATTACACGCAGTTTATTGAAAGTAGTGGCTACAAATTAGAAATAAAGTTTACGCATCGTACACTTCGTTAAACCAAAAGTAAGTTTAGTAGAGTGATAACAAAATTTTGACATCGGAATTGAAATATTTGCAATATATATCCAGGAATGAATTTGTTTCGCACAGTGGATCCGCAGCTGCTATATATATCCTAATGGAGTCGCGGACACCGACAGTGAGAGAAATCCACCATCTCCGTTAACTTGTGCTGTTGAGCTGCATCTAAGCTAGTATCAACCTGCAGTACTAATGACAGGGCTTCCATCCGTGTCCGGTTGGTCTGTTAGGTCGAACTGCAACTGAGCTATTCGCAGAATCCTTACACTAAACCATTTGAGGGGAGACGGGGGGCGTGCCTCCTGATGCGGTTTTCATCGAGTAACTTCCGAACAGAAAACGTCTCAAACGACCTACGAGGGGGGCCATATTAATTTAAGATGTTTAGTTACCTGCCGCCAAATTTGGTTTTATGAATGGGCATTACCGTTACAGGAAGGGTAGCGAATACCGTAACCTAGCCTCATGGGGCAGCACAGGCCAGGTAGACGCAGCAGAAGGGCGCCAGAAGGGCTTCCACAGACGCTGTCACTGCACAAATGGACAACAGTGAGAACTACCAACAAGGGTGGACGTCTTGGTTTCCTTGGAAAGAGGGCGCGACCACGGCCGACATTTACGGGAGATTGATGGAAGTGTGTGAAGATCATGCTTCGTCATAAAATACCGTTTAGAAATGCGTGGGAACCGGGCTGTAAAAACGTCGCGTTTCAGCTGAGAAAAGGCCATGGGCATACCAACCAGGGGGGCAAGGGGGGTGCTTGCCCCCCCGGTTCTCAGAGAGAGGGGGGGAAAGGCATGTGTTTTGCCCCCCCAGAAAAAGCCGCCACTGGGCAGGACAAACACTGGCCGGCGGCGCCCAAGGGGTACCAAGTCAAAGAACAAAGAGCTGGATGGTAAAAGTACAAGAGTCAAAGAAAAAAA
Source organism: Ixodes persulcatus (assembly GCA_013358835.2). NCBI lineage: Eukaryota > Metazoa > Arthropoda > Arachnida > Ixodida > Ixodidae > Ixodes > Ixodes persulcatus. Next base: position 269,168 of record JABSTQ010009180.1, read on the forward strand.
TAAAAACACTTAGGGACAAGGACAGGCAGCACAGTTCTTTGAACTAGCTACGCACATTTACTGATGTCTCCTTCAATACGTACTATCTCCCTCCTAACTTTTGAAACTAATGAAGAAGTTACGAAAAAATTAGTGTATTTATATACGCCTGGAAAAAGGACAAAATCCCCAAATACACTAGAAGATAAAGACAAATAAAATAAAAAATAAAAAGGAAACACCATTGGCAAAATCAGATAGAGGGCCCTTTGACTAATTCAGCTCTGGCTTCCGGTAGTTCATCTCAACTCTGGACAACCCAAGAGAAGGAGCAGCGATGTTGTGTTCGACACCGGCTATCCTGTATGCTTCAATAATCTCTCGCCCAAGCTTGCTCTTGTGTCTTCCAATTATGCTGGTGTCCTGGAACCGGGCTTCACAGTTCTTGCAGAGGCGTTGACAGGGCTTAAAGTGTGGAGGATCTCAGGTCTCAGACCCTCCTTTACAGCCTCAGCATTAGTGAAAGCAAAATCACATCTTGCAATAAAATAGCTTGTATTCAGGGATGTCACATTTGAGGATTAGAAATTTGAGGGTTGCAGGTACAGCGTGGGCAGAGTCAGCAGTGGGGCTTATTTTATGTGCATCCAGCACATCTCGTCAGAACCCCCCCCCCCCCCCCCCCCCCCCCCGCCTCTTCTTGTAGGGACCCCCCTCAACCTACGGGAGACTTTAAGCACTGGGTGTTGGTGAACAACTATTGGATGAAAAGAGTCGCTTGAAGCACGGGAAACTTCGAGGACGTGCTCTCGTAGGCGGGTGTTCAGGCAACGCCCTGTCTGACCAATGTATCGGTCACCGCATGAAAAAGGGATGAAGTGTACCAGCTCCCTCTTCACAGGGAACGGCCTGATTGGCATGTTTGATGTAACATCCTTTGGGGGCTTCGTTGTTGTTCACTCGTCTGCAAAGTTGTTTTAGGCGAAACTTGCACGAGGAGACAATTGAAGCGCGCTGCAATTCCCTTCAGTCGTGTGCAGAGTTGTGCACATATGGTATGGAGATAACATGTGAAGCCTTACTATGTGGAGCACGGGGCCTTTGGGTGGCTAAAATTATCTGAACAAGAATAGTGCTCAGAAGACCTTGCGGATAACCAGCTTTGAGGAGACGTTCTTGTTGTTTTGCAATGCTTAAGCTTTAAAAATGAGAACATGATTTGGCGCGAGTAGATGAAAGGAGAGACCGAATGATTCCATGTTTTACCAGCTTAGAATGGGAACTGCAAAATGGAAGAATAGGTTTCCGAGATCGTTGTTGGAAGGCCCAAGAAATGCCGGTCGGCAGAAGATAGAGACGAAGATCGAGATACTGGAGACCATTGCCTGAGCTGTCTTCCCTTTTGAAATTCAGGCCTGAAGATGAAGAAGTAAAGGCTTGAACTACAGATTCAGAAGAAACTGAGATCCGGTGAATGACTAAATACTCATCCACGTAACGAAAAACATGAAAGACGAGAGTCAACTCTTCAAGGCGAGCTTTGATCTCCCGGTTCACATACAGAAGAAAGATTTTGCTGAGGACAGGGACGAGGCAGGAGCCTATGCAAAGACCTTCCTTTTGCCTGAGAATTTCCTTCCCATGTTTGACAAGTGTTGATTGTCTAGGAAACCCCGTTCAGATACCCCAGATGAGTTTTGAAAGTCGCATGGGCCATGTTCGTGGATGGCACTTGATACAGAATCCATTAGAAATGCGAGATCTAATCGGTAATATAATTCCTCAATGTCTAACGAAAACATGGCATAGGCCTCGGGAGTAGAATGGAGGTCATGAAGACGAGATACTAGTTCTGTGGAGTTATCAACTCGGAAAGGTTGGTTGAGACTGATCGATGACAGATGCTTTTGCAGAGAAAGAGCAAGAGGCTTCTGCCAGCGTCCCTTTTCTGAAATGATGCTTCTTAGGGGAACTCCTTCTTTATGGGTTCTTGCCGTGAAAACACAGTTATAGATATTGCTTGGAAGGAGCCCCAATCGCAGCTTTAAGAGCCGGGAGATTAAGGGAGCAATAAAGTTGCTTTGTCTTTGAGCGGAGAGAGCCTGAAGGCCTTAAGAGAATCAGAATTATTTTTTAATGCCTGGCTCACCTTCTGTCCTTAGGAACCTTCATCTAAAATGACAAAAACACCGGTTCTATCTGATTCCAGTGGTTTCAGGTAACATGTTTGCAATTTTTCGACTATAGCTCGGATTGGAACTTTGCCCGTGTATAGGGGGAGGAGGATGGGCGCATGCAGGCGGATCGGACTCCAGCACCAAGAAATGCTTGCCGGTCTTGTTCTGGAATGTGTGTCGCGACAGAATGGACTGAAGTTAGTTGGTCGACCCTTGTAGTTGGAATGTTTGGAGAAAACTTGGGACCCTCGGAAAGAAGATCCAAGGTGTCAGGGCTGAGTTGATGGTCACATATAGAGTCACTAAATAAGCTACGCTTTCTGAGTACCGCATTCCTTTTCTTTGGCATTTTGCCGACAATACCGTCGCTCAATTCAACAATACTCTGGTTCGCTGCGGCATCATTGGACAGCGGCAGTCACTTGAGTCTCTATCATCATCATCGCGTTTTTTCAACATCACCATCTTGAGTCCAGCGATTCGCTGCCTGCTGCTGTTTTTCTGTTTACTGCGCGCGTACGCTGAAGTCCGTCGCTTAGCATGCATTTTTTCCTTCTTACGTCGAGATACGAACAACACGACCTTGATTCGCTGCCACAGCTGCGGCTACGGCAGCTGGCGCAGGCGACGGCTACAGCTCAGCTTGTCTCAGCTACCCCTCCTCCATCTGCGCGTGGACCCTAAGATGGCGGCGCCTGACGCGCTTCAGACGCGTAGTTTGGGAGTCTCGGTACTCTGAAAGCGTAGCTTTCTTCAGTGACTTTAGTCACATAGAACAACCGGAGGCTCAAATTTAGTTTGGAGGGTCTTATGTTGAGAACTGGTCACACCGGTGACAACTGTCTTCCACGAGGATTCGAGAAGATTGGACTCAGCTTTTTGGAGGAACCGGAAAGATGGGTGGGTTCCATAAGCTGGACCAAAGATGATGTTCATCTGTTGTGGGAGGATCGTCTCCATTAGGCGTAACTGTTGTGACACCTCCTTCCTCGAAATCTGCATGAGTCTGTAGTCGGTAAAACATGGAATCATTCGGTCTCTCCTTTCATCTTCTCGCGCGAAATCATGTTCTCACTTTTTAAGCTTAAGCATGACAAAACAACAAGAACGTCTCCTCAAAGATCCGCAAGGTCTTCTGAGCACTATTCTTGTTCAGTTAATTTTAGCCACCCAAAGGCCCCGTGCTCCACGTAGTAAGGCTTCACATGTTATCTCCATACCATATGTGCACAACTCTGCACACGACTGAAGGGAATTGTAGCGCGCTTCAACGCTTCAATTGTCTTCTCGTGCAAGTTGCGCCTAAAACTACTTTGCAGACGAGGGAACAACAACGAAGCCCCCAAAGGATGTTACATCAAACATGCCAATCAGGTCGTTCCCTGTGAAGAGGGAGCTGGTACACTTCATCCCTTTTTCATGCGGTGACCGATACATTGGTCAGACAGGGCGTTGCCTGAACACCCGCCTCTATGGTTACCTCACGAGAGGTAACCATAGAGGGCGCTACCAAGACATCTCGCCGCTAATGCCTGAAGCCAGAGCTGAATTAGTCAAAGGGCCCTCTATCTGATTTTTTCAATAGTGTTTCCTTTTTTCTTTCTTATTTTCTTTGTCTTTATCTTTTGGTGTATCTGGGGATTTTGTCCTTTTTCCAGGCGTGTATAAATATATTAATTTTTTCCGTAACTTCTTCATTAGTTTCAAAAGTTTCAAAAGGAGACATCACTAAATGTGTGTTGCTAGTTGAAAGAACTGTGCTCTATGTCCTTGTCCCTAAGTGTTTTTATTCTTTCTTTGACTCTTGGATACCAAGCGGAGGCATGTGGTTTAGAGACGCTCGTTTTATCGAACGCCGTTTTACCAACCCCGGTTTATCGAATGCCTTTATAGAGAACTCAGTTTAGAGAAAATGGCGATGAGCCTCCTTTTAGCGAATTCGGCCGCTGCGAAGCGGCGTGTACGGGTAAATCAGGTGAGTTAACATTTTTGTAATGAGCCGCCGCAGACTGCCGCCGCGAAGCGGCGGGAGCGCAGCGGGGGGCTTGGCTTAACACGCGCACCAGTGATACACGCGAGAAGTAGGAAAGCCTCTTTTAAAAAAGCGTCCCCTTTTCGATAAACGGCGTATCTCTAAACTGAGGCTCTGCTTTCTCTAAACCGTGCTTCGATAAAACGTGCCCATTCTCTAAAACGTGCTTTGATGAAATGGCATTCTCTAAACCGTAGTAAACCCGATACCAAGTGCACCGCCCCCGGCCCCGGGGGGGGGGGGGGGGGGGTCTGGTGTGCCCCCCCACTCAAAAACAAGTTGGGAGGAAACCGACGACGCCAACGAACGTCGCCTGCGTGGAGCAGGATAACCGGGATAACCGGCGCATCACATTTTCTGAAATGAAAAGGTATACTTTCGAAAATGAAAATAAAAAAGGAAATGGAAAGTGTTTCAGACTTTTTGTTTCTTCACACTCTCCCTCATGTAATTCATTTACTAGGAATGTCATTGAGGGCAATGACCTTGAAGTTGAACTCGCCAGAAAGGTCTTGACTTGCATCGCGCACCTGAACTTTGAGACGGGAAAGATCTCAGCCAGGTAGTTGCCCAAATCACTAACTGCTGAGCAAAGACAGCATTGCGCGGATGTGTACAGCGAGCATTTGCAAGGCCGCGACTAGAATATTCCGGCAAACTTTATGGCCATGCTTGAGACCGGTGACGAGACATGTCTCCATCTTCATGAATCGGAAACAAAGGCACATACGTTGAAGTGGAAACAGGGTCAGCCCTCCACCAACGAAATTCCGGACAGTTCCCTCGGCCGGAGAGCGGAAGGTGACAGTGATTTAGGAGTCGCATAACCATCATTGACTGGCTGGAACCGGGGAACTCTATCAACAGCGACTGGTATGTGGCCACCCCCAGGAGATTGCGTCGCGCCATCCAAAGGGAGCGGCAAGAAAATAAGCGAGAGGTTTCCTCTTGCAGCACGACCATGCCCGCCCCCACACAAGCCGGGAAACAACGGAGACTATCGCTACATTTAGATTTTCATGTTTGCCAGGCCCGTGGTATTCGCCCGATCTAGCAGCCCACAGTGAACGTCTAACCACCTGTTCAATGCCAAAAAAAAAAAGGGGGCGAGTATTTTTTTATGGATTTATTTATTTATTTATTTATTTATTTATTTTCATACTCTCAAGGCCCGGAGGCTCTACAGAGAGGAGTGGGTGACACAGATGAAATCGTTGGCAAACTTCTTGAAGTATGTGGCATCCTGGATGGACACGATTGAGGCAGGGAGGTGGTTCCAATCGTTAGATGTTCTTGGAATAAAAGAGTCAAAATAGATGTTCGTATGACATGTCGGCGTGCCAACCTTACACTGGTGATCGTTGCGAGGTGATACATATGACGCATGAAAAAGTAGTTGATCTTTTAGAATTGGGTTAGTATAGTAGATTTTATGGAAAAGACAAAGACGAAAGTATTTACGGCGTAAAGCGAGGTCAGGTAAGTCCAAAGTTGTCTTCATTGATGAAACACTAGCAGTACGAGAATAATTAGAAAAAATAAAACGGGCTGCTCGGTTCTGGACTGATTCGAGAATGTGTTATAATGTTACATGTCCCGGATCCCAAACGGAACAGGCGTATTCGAGTTTTGGCCTGACTAAGGTTTTATATAATTGCAGTTTGACCGGAAGATTAGCGGAACGGAAGTGGCGGCGCAAAAACCCAAGCATACGATTAGCATTATTAAAGACATAGTCGACGTGCATGTTCCAGGAAAGGTTACGAGTTATGTGAATACCAAGATACTTATATAAAGCAACAGCATCTAATGGTATATTATTAAGGATGTATATGGCAGGGTCAGTGTTTTTAGAGAGTCGGGAAACACGCATGCTTTTACATTTAGTTACGTTAAGCTTCATTAGGGATTCAGCGCACCAGGAAGAAACTACGTCGAGGTCTGACTGTAGCATAACACACTCTTGGGCATTAGTGATTACGCGATACAGTACACAATCATCCGCGAACAATTTAATAGAGGACACAATTTGTGATGGGAGGTCGTTAATGTAAACTAGAAACAAGAGAGGCCCCAGGACAGATCCCTGTGGTACCCCGGACGTTACAGGAGTAGTAGAAGAATTATGCCCATTGACATAAACATATTGTGAGCGGTTAGATAAAAAACATTTAATCCAGCCCAAGATGTTAGGATCAATATTAAGTGGATATTGGCGAACTGGAAGTGGTTGTCCAGGCATGGGGCAGAAGTGCTCTTAAGGTGTAGTTCCGGTAGGGAAAGGAAAGGATGCCACAGGGCTGGAGCAAGTGCATTCGTATCCAGGGGAATATGCCGAAAGGTCGGCGCACGTACTGAACCCCGAACAATTGTAATGTGCAAAGAAAATAAAAAATAAAATATAGTAAATCCATATTTTAGGGTATACGCGTATCTTCCCAATACAACATTTTCAAAAGCCTGCGACGTCCAGTGGCCACCCCGTCGATCGTCCCAGGCCGCCATCTTTTGGACACGCACCCTGAGCATACAGCGTGTCCCCCAAAAGAATTACAAGTTTTTAGAGCGCAGCTCTTAGGCGCCTGTTTCCGGCTTGAGCGGCGTCGACGTCGCCGTCGCCGTCGGCGTAACCGCGCGGTGCATCATGGGTAAATTTTCCCGAAGAAACCCGAGGTCCTCCCGAAGGAACCCGAGGTCCTTCGGGAGGACCTCGGGAGGACCTCGGGTTTCTTCGGGAGGACCTCGGGTTCCTTCGGGAGGACCTCGGGTTTCTTCGGGTTCCTTCGGAAGGACCTCGGGAAGTCCTCGGGTTCTTTCGGGAGGGAGCACCTCGGGTTCCTTCGGGAGGACCTCGGGAGGACCTCGGGTTCCTTCGAGAGGACCTCGGGAGGACCTCGGGTTCATTCGGGAGGACGTCGGGTACCCTCGGTGACCCCGGGGAGGGGGGTCACGTGACCCCCCGAAGTCACGTGACCCCCCCCCCCCCGAGGTATTGACATCTTCATCGTCACTGATGACGTCATCGGCATCCGCATCGTCATCGTCACTGATGACGTCATCAGTGACGTCATTGCCTCCCCCCCCTCGAGGTCACGTCACCCCCCCCCCTCCCAAGGTCACTTGACCCCCCCCCCCTCCAGTACCGTTCCCACCTCCTCCTCAAGAGCTGCGCTCCAATTTGGCGTTACAGGGAGTTGTAAAGAGCTTTAATTTTTTTTTTTTTTTCACTCTAGAAATGAACTACGCGTCGCCAAACGCTCCTTCTCCGTCGAATTGTAGCGCTAGTGGTCCGAACCAGATGCCAAAGTTTCAGAACTATAGCCTTTATTTCAATTAAAATCTACAAATGATATTCGGAAAATTTCAATGGGAAAATGGGGCCCGTTTTTGCACGTTTCCGGTAATGGGTGCCATTGACCTCCATATATTCGAAAGCCTCGCTGGTCGCCATTTTCCCATCACTAATTAAAACAAAATTAACCTATGTCTTTTTAATGAGATAACGGTTAGTCGTGCATCTTTGACACCAGGTTCAGACCACTAGCGCTAAAATTTTCGCGGTGAAAAAAACTTTTTTTTTTTCGGTCACCTTGTACATTAGACAAGGGTGCTGCCATCATTCGGCCCGTACTCGGGTCCAGATGTAATTGACACGAGCACTTTGCGTCATCGCTCGGCGTGAACTGAATCGGATCAAATTACACGCTTCGCGCAAAAAGTGATGCCTGAAATATGGCGCCCACCCGTGTTGACGGGCTTTAGAAAAGGGTCTCTTGAAGGTTCGAGAGTTCGCAGAGGCAATCTGTACCACCGTGCTTGTGCTAGCTCGTGATCCGCTTCTCGGGACGGCGCATACGCTTGCGCCACTGGTGTCTTGAGGTGCAGTCCACTGGCACCTGAGCCATGAAATTGAAAATAGTCCATTGTCTGACTCCATCGTTTGCTATTGTTGCGGGAACTTCAAAATGGCTGATCCACATTATGATAAAGACCCCTCCATTGATTTTCGCGGCGGGCTCTTTCAGGATTGTTGCTTCTGGGTGCTCAGCAAACCGGTTCGCTTCAATTCCATTCAATTAGTTTTATTATCCGTAAGGCACATAAATGTTACAGAAAAAGAAGATGAACCCATAGACAGTTGGCTAATTTCGGTCCATTAAAATAATGCATCTGGGGCACAGATTGAGCAGCCCAGTGTATTCAGAAACTAGATGGAAATACTACAAAGCAAAATATATACAACTTACATAGGAGCCATACCCATTTACTAAACAAAGAGGATGGTTTGAGGGTGAGGGTAATACAAGAAAGCCAAATGTTGGGTTATAGTGATTAGTTAAAAAATATGTGTACATCGAAGATCGTTAGTCAGAGAGTATTTTTGTACCGAAGAATTCGATTAGTTTTTCCCGTATGCGTTATGACATGGTGGCATATTAAAATAACAAGATACATTTCCTCTAGTGATGCTGGTACATTTTAAAAAGTATTGTTCTGCGAACGGAGTTGTTATCGGGTACTATTATATGATACGTCGACGCAGTTTTGTGTTTTATTATTTCACGAAATTTAAGAATGCAAAGTTGATTTTGATGTGGAACGCGAGTGGGCTTATAATTACAACTGCTCTTTTTTTGTAAATTAATTAATTGCACGACGTAGGTATCGTAAGTCGTACCCCAAGCTTCTGTACAGAATGTGAGGTTAGCTTGAAATATTTGGAAGTAAATTATTTTAGAGAGTGAAGGTCGAAACATTACCGAGTCTTTAATAATATGTAACATGGGTATATTAATTTTTGTCCGGTGTGAGCTACGTGCAGTTGCCAGTTTAAGTGGTTGTCGAATATCGCTCTCAAGTCTTTTAATGCATTTATTTGCTCAATAGTACAATTATTGGTAAAAATGTTGCAGCTGTCGTACTTCATGTTTTTTTTCTAATTAGAGCGACATATCATGTACGTCGTCTTTTTTATATTGAGTACCAATTTGTTATAATTGCCCCACTTTTGAACAGGAATCAAATCTTCTATAATTACACTTCTTCCGTTATCTAATGAATGATGGGTGTATGAAAGAGTTGTGTCATCAAAGTACATTAATACTTGTGAGCGGTTAAATAGTTCAGAAAGGTCACTGACATGTAAGGAGAAAAATATACTGATCCTTGTGGGACCTCTTCCGCAATAGGCGTGACAGATCGTTTAAATTTAGGCATAGAGACACACTGGGAATGATCCGTTGGATGGCGCAAGGACCAGTGTGTCCGTTCTCTTGGAATGGTTGAAATGATTGCTTATTTTTAGCCGCCCTCCGGCGCTGCCGAGAAAACCACATCTATGAAGAGAAGGATCGGCTGCCGGCGGGGAAAAGAATGTGAGCCCTCCGCGCGCGAGGGATGTGGGTCCACTTGAGGACTGATTTTGGTGCTCGTTGGCCAGGAGCGCGGGAAGCTGGGCAGAAGATGTACAGAGCGTCGGTCGCTGGCGCATGTCGTACTGCCGTGTAAATAAATGTAAATATGTTATCCCTCATGTCGTCGTCGTCGCCACTGCCTCGCCACCGAAGTCACCAGTCGAGATCGGGGTGAGTACTCTAGACACCTGAGGTCCGAATTTAGTCACTTCGAGAGCGAAAGCGAGATCTATCTCGCGGAAAGAGAGAAGATAGCCTTCGTAGAGTGTTCGTCTGCTAACACGAGCGAAGAACGCGGTCCGTCTGCTCCGAAGCGTCAAGTGCAGACGGAAATAAAACAACAAAACACCGTGCGTCTTCTGCTAACAGATTGAGAAAAAAAAAGTTGTCGTGCGCTACGAACCGAGCGCCGCAAAGAAGTGAGATCAGACACAAGTTAAAATTGTAATTGTTTGCTATTTTACGTTGAAAGCCGTTGACAAGCCTCACCTCGTTAGCAAACCTCAAGTTATTCTGCCGCCGTATGCAAACTGACATAGACCGGTAGGTGAATCGGAGTACTATAATAATAATAATAATAATAATATAATAATAATAATAATAATAATAATAATAATAATAATAATAATAATAATAATAATAATAATAATAATAATAATAATAATAATATTTTATTGTTCTTTGTTTACGATACAGAAAATCGGGTCCGTCAAAGCCTAGAGGCTTGTACGACGTGACCCGGCAGCCGCGAATAGTTATTTATACAACGCTGCCATTTGCGTTGAAAAACAAACAAAACACAAACAAAACAACAATACATCAATGACAAGTTCACTCACTTGGAAATATACATAAAAATAAAAAAAAAATTGATCTTGTCTTCTCATTATCTGAACCAAATAGTTGACATACAAGATATCACGCCCACCGAAAAAAACGAAAACGTTCTTTTTTTTATAAGAACCAAACAAGAAAACAACAACTTTAAATGTAAGCATCTAGAACAAAAACATTCTGCCACTCAATGCAAAAGATTTAGACTACACAGATAAGGTGAAATAATTTATAAAGAGAACATCTATGTATATAAACACGTTTACATCTGATTTTGCAAACACCATGTTCTAAATTTGTTTTTAATTTCTTTTAAAGAGTCTAAACTAATGAGTTCTTCCGGTATCTTATTGAATATATAAGGGACATAAAAACTTCTCATTCTTTTTCCGTAATGCGTGTTTATTCTTGGCAAATAATATCTATCTATATTTCTGAGAGGCCTTTTCTTTACCGGATGTTTGTATTTTGTTCTAGAGAAGTAATTTGTTATTATAGCTATATATCTAAATAAAGTATTCAACGGCATTATATTAAATGCTTCAAGTTTGTTGATGAGGTCTAAGTGTTGAAACTGTGTACCATATGCAATATTGTTTACTATCCTATATATTAGTTTATCTACGGTTCGTAATCTGTTATTAGAGTTGGATCTATAAATTAAAATGCCATATCTCAGTATAGACTCTCCTAAGGCACAATAAATATTTTTCTTTACAAGAGCACATGCTGAAGTACCAATGCGATATATAAACGATGAGACAGTTCTTAATCTTTTTTTAATGCAGTCAATGTGACATTCCCAAGTCATGTGTTCATCGAAATTTAGTCCAAGATATTTTGTGCTAGCCTCGTATTTCAATTCAGTATCCTGCACCCCTTTGTTTCCAGGAAGGAATAAAGAACGATTTAATAAAACACGCTTGTGGGGATTTCTAAAGCACAGTAATTTTGTCTTTTTTGAATTTACAAAAATATTATTTTCAGCAAACCAATTTGATAATCTATTAATGTCACTTTGGAATATTGTCACTGCTATTTTATAGTTTTCATGTGGAAAAATTAAAGCCGTATCATCTGCATACTGAAATAGCGTTGACTGAAATTTTAGGTCTCCCAATTCGTTTATGAAAATATTAAATAGCAAGGGGGCCAATGAAGACCCTTGAGGTATTCCATAATTTATATGTACTTCCTCGCTAATACTATGTTTTATTTTAACACATTGCGTTCTATTTGAAAAATAATTTTTAAAAAACTCAAAAAATGGTCCTCGAAAACCGAACGTGTACAACTTCTCAAGCATTTTTGAATGATCTATTGTGTCAAAAGCTTTCGACAAGTCTACAAAAAGTGCTAAACAAATGTTATTATTATCTAGAGCTTCATTCGCAATATCAGTGAAATCTTCGAGCAGCATTGTTGTACTTTTTCCTTTTCTAAAGCCGTACTGCGATTTATTAATTAAATCAAATTTATTACAAAAATAATTCATTATATTGGCAATGTATTTTTCCATAATATGAGAAATTACTGGCATAATAGAAAACGGTCTATAATTTCCTAAATCTTTTTTTTTTCTCCACTTTTAAACAATGGCCTCACTATAGCACTTTTTAGTCCATCCGGGATAACTCCCGTAATGAATATACCGTTTAAAAGGGAAAGAATAAGAATAAGCATATCAGAATCCGGGAGACTTTTCTCGCTATTTGTACGTTGGTGGGACGTTCTCAAAAAATGTTTGTCCGCTTTTGAACTCTCGAACGGTTCAGAAATGTCTAATCGGCTGATTACTCGAAAACTGTGGCTCCGCGTCCGATTAGCAACCGAGAACGCTCTCGCTCTCGCCTTGACCAAAATGGGACCTCCTGGCGCCTTTTCCCATTACATCAAGGACTTTAACAAAAGCTTTTAAGAAATAATACGACAACCCTTAAACCACATCGCTCCAGTTTAATAATTAAAATAGATTGATCAGCAGTGTCAAAGGTTTTTTGTTTTGTTTTTTTATCCAGAAAAAACATTTAGTGGAATACTATGCTAAAGTGGACGTAGCAGAGCGCGTTGAAAACTGCAGAATACACAGAAAGAATAAAACACGTAAAGGACGAACACAGACACACACAGTTCTTTCATTGAGCAACGAACATTTATGAGATGCCCATGACGCTACGACCTTGAACTCCAGAGAATTGAAAGAAAGGAAACTAAAATACTCAAATTTGAGTATTTTACCCCAGGAGCATCTCTCCATGTTGAATCTCCGCCATCCCTTCAGGATTAGGAACTCCACAGATCTAATTCCCACCTTACCTCTCTACACGTCACCACCAAGTCACACTCCATGTTTTCATTAGGTATAAAAGACCTTTACTACAGTCTGGACCCCCGAATTCTCTTGAATTCCGTTTCTGATGCTATTCATGAGCATGGTTCATGCAAGTTCCAAAATACACCAAGGATCCACACAAAGTACTTTCTTGATCTTCTTACCGTATACCTTCAGTCCACGCTTGTTGAAAACAATGGAAACATTTTTAGACAAAAGACAGGTGTCTGTATAGGCTCATGCCTAGCCCCCGTGTTCAGTGAAGTCTTTCTCATGTACACAGACCGAGCGGTGAAGCCCCAACTTGACGTTATAGCTCCCGAAATCCGAGTGTTCCGATATGTAGACGATTATCTAGCTGTTCAATCGTCCTCCATCTCTTCGCTGGCCATTTGTGAAGCCTTTACTTCTTGCTCGTCGGGCCTCAACTTCACGAGTGAAGAACCAACAGCTGAAGGTCTACAGTATCTGGATTTAAAACTTCATCTTCATCCTCAAGGTCTATGCTGGAGTTTCCAGCAACGCTCCAAAAAACCTGTTCTTCCGTTTTGCAGTAACCACTCCAAGTCGGTAAAGCTTGGAATCATCCGAACCCTGTTTGCCTCTTCTCGCTCGAAATCCTGTTCTCACCTCTCATCAGAAAGCGTCCTACGTCAGCATGACCGCCTGCTCCAAGCCGGGTATCCAGCCGACCTCCTCCGTACAACCCTTCAGCGTCTCATAACCGACCCCATCCGTCCTCCATTGAAACAAAATAGTCATTCACGTCCGGTTCGCATTCCATACGTGCACAACACCGCCCAGCGCCGGAAGACTCTTGCTGCTCGGTACGACACGAAGGTGGTCTTCACTCGTAGAATGAGGTTAAAAAAAGAATTGCCGGAGGGTGAGCAACGAGGGTCGACAACCACATGCTCCATCAAGCACTCCAACAAGTATATGTTAACTGGAAAGAGAAGCCAATTTATTCGCGTCCATTAAGTTGCGGAGGCCAATGAGTCGGCCAGACAAGAAGATGCATAAATGTTCGCCTTAGGGAACACTATTTAGAAGTTACCAAGGCATCATCAGACTCAATCCACCCAATAGTCGTGCCTGCCCGTACCTGCCACAATTGCACCCCAAACTTTGCAAACACCACTGTGTTTGATTCACACAAAGATAAGTGTGGGCGCGAAATAATTGAAGCGTTTAAGATCAGATACGCCGCGAACAATGTCTCTGAGCCTTCTTTGGCGTTATCATCAAAAGAGCTGGAGTTCCTCGCACCAGAATTGTCGTAAAAAGTTTGTTTTGATCAATTATTAATTTTGCCTTCTTTTCCTTTCTTTTTTCTTCTTCCTTTCCCCCTTTTCAGGGGTCAATTTTCATAACTTTTCCTATCATTTTAATTTGGTATTTTTAAGATTTTCGACTAATTTGGTTTATTTTAAATTTGAGTATTTTCGTTTTCGTTCTTTCAATTCTTTGGAGTTCAAGGTCGTAGCGTCATGGGCATCTGATAAATGTTCGCTGCTCAATGAAAGACGGTGTGTGTCTGTGTTCGTCCTTTACGTGATTTATTCTTTCTGTGTATTATGATACTATGCTGAGCGCAAGTTCGTCTGCTTCTTATGCAGGGGTTGTGGTGACGTCAAAACGCAGAGCACTCATTGGCTCTGAATGAGGGATAGTGGGTAGACCTCAAAGCAAGCTGCCTTGAGGTCTACCCACTATACTTTAATCAGAGCCAATCAGAGCTCAGGCGTCTTACGACACCACAACCCCCGCAAAAACATGCAGACAAACTTGCGCTCCACACTATCATTAAGCGAATTATCTGAGTGATATAGCGGCACTTGAGGTAGATTTTTTCGGTCGGAAGCCATGCTGTGGCCGTATAAACCACATTGTATTGTAAATAAAGATAACGTATGAAGTTTTCTTTCTTGATGATGGTAGGGGTTTCGCGTTATCCGCAGTGTTGCCAATGTAGCGGTTTTCCTATTAAATTTAACGGTTTTCTTAGTTGTCTAGCTGAAGAAATTGCCGTCACGCGGGCAGCCGGATCTTTAGTGGTTTTCAAGGCATGTTATCGTGTGTGTGTTTTTTTTTCTTTTCTTTCAGGCAGTATATAACGTTGTCGAGGTTACTTTTATTAATCATAAATTGCTTGTTTTTTGTGATAGGTTAGAGCCGTGGGGTAGTCACCTTTTTTACTCTCAGCAAGATTTTCAGTGAGAGTGAACGCTTGAGACGCCATTAATCTATTTCAGTGGCAAAGGTTGAAACATTCATACACGTTTTTGTACGTGAACGCTGAATTCGTTTCGAAATCTACCAGATGAAATGGGCCTAGTGAACTATTCAGAAACATGGGGGATATAGATTCTGAAGTTCAAGACTGGTTAATCTAAGACCCATGCGGCCTTGGACGACTCAGATATACCTCTACTGGAATATAAATATTTCAGCAGAGCATAGAATTTGGTCACTGAAGCGTTTAACTACCACCGCATAGCGCACTGAAGATCGAAAAAAAAATGGAGGCATACGTTGGCAGATATGGCAAGACAACACACATGCTAACAACTCGTAACAGTAAGATCATACACTGGACGTTGTTCTTTGCATGAAAGCGATCTGAAACAACATAGCTAACTTCGAAAGGAATTTTATTTTATTTTATTTATTTTAGACTAATTATAGCCACAAATTGCGTAAAAAGTCGCTCTTACTCTGCGTGTGACCTTTACTGGCTTTTCGCGGTTTTCGGGGTTCCTATTGCCGGTTTTAACTTCTGAGTCGGAAAAAGTAGTTCCTGTCTCTCGCGTATTTTCTTGGATTGTTTGTTTCATTGTTATTTGCATATTTCCATGTCATCGGGAAGATACCGATCACTATATTTGAGTTTGTAACTTTCAACTGATTACATTTTTAAGGCCCCGGCAGACACTTGTGACTTCTTGAGACCAAGTTCCTTGGAGCCTCTTAGAATCTCTTCCGACGAGAGGACACGCTGGCTCCATCTATTGGGCAACAGTGGAAACTTGACGGTCCCAAAGATTTTATTTTTTTTATTTCTCTCGTGTTCATCCTTTCTTTCTTGGCTAAAAAAAACTTTTGTCAACGTTATAAACGACCCTTTCTCATAGGTTTTACTCACATTTGACCTCGAAAACCCCGCAAAACCTTCGCTCTTTTGAAATGCAGTTCCAGGGTCACCGCATAGCTAGATGACGCCAGCGTGCCAGTGCGTTCTCTCGTTCTCAGAAATTTTAAGAGGTGTCAAGGCACTCGGTTCTAAGGAGTCTCAAAAGTGTGAATGGGCCTTTACTGTTCATTTATGCAGGTACTTATGTGAACAGTAAGGGCCCAGTACCTCGTACATGTTCTTAGCCTTTTTCACTGGCCCCTCTCGGACTCTGTAAGACAGAAAATAAAAAGAAATACATATATTTCTTGAATACTGAATTTAACATGTTTTACTACAATTTTGTAGAATTTTGTTGGTGTCTTTTAATTCCGAGTAAAGATAGGCAATATACTTCCAAAGTGTATCGTACAAATACAATATACTTCGAGAATAATGCATTATTACACGCTAATTCCACCCTTTAGAAAAGTATTAAAATGCAAAATACCGATAAAACGAGAATATATGATTATCTTCAAATACATTTACAAGTACATGTTGTTCCTATAGTCTGATATCTTCGACTTAAATTTAAAACGGCGTTAAAATTGATTGTGCCCATATTAAGAAAGGATCTATGTATACCAAGAATCAAGCGCTTAAAATAAAGTTGCAGCTCTATGAATATTTTTTGTAATAAGTTTGCCAGGTACAACCTGAGGGGAAAAATAGTTTTAGTAGAAATTTAATCTGCGAGGCTCAGTTGAAGCAATAAAACCCTTTAAGCATCATGTCATTACTGTGACGACTAAAATATTAAATTTGTCGAGCGAAAATTTAGTAATTATACCCTCCCTATTCATTGCCTGTTCTACCCTTCCTTTTAGCAGCGCCAGCTCTATTCGGTTTGTTTACTGGGTGATTGTCGTGCTGCCGAAAACGAATGGAGCATGCACGCGCTTATCGCAGATGGCTTTGGCGCCACCTGCTCTTTCTCGCCTTCGGTCGCCCGTTCACTTGGCGCTCAATCTCACCCTGGGTGTTAGGATGGAACGCATTAGCTGTTCATTGTATGGTCGATCGTGGTTTGCACGAGGCCTGGTGTCTTCGCCGACGGCTTGCCACGACGTTCTTTACTCGTCGTACCCGGACAGTGACCTGACTACTGTGGTGGTGCAGCAGTCAGCCATGGCGGCGGCCGCGTTCCTCGCCACCAACAAGTCCTCCAGGCGGCATTTCGGAAGGTGCCGCGTGCCGCTGGGGCCGATACCCGACCTGCCGTTTGGAACCACCACTCTCCCTTCGGCCAACGAAGCGATGCGCTGCGAGGAGGTGCCGGGAGAGGAGGACGTACAGAGGACCACGCTTAACCCTGCACTGGGCGAGGTGACTTGTGACCAGAGGCCGGAACAGAGATCGACATTCTAAATTTGGCCATGTAACAATCAGTTTAAATATATTATATATATTTGCCCTCAAGGTATGTGCTGCGTGCCTACACAGTGTTTCAGAGCCATGTACGAGGGGCGTTCATAAAGTTCGTATTATTGTCACGAAGGAATAGAGATTCAGCAATCAAACTCGAGTAGGAGTTGAGACTTTCTCAACATGCATGTAGAGAAAGCCTCAACTCCTACTCAAGTTGGATTGCTGAATCTCTATTCCTTTTGTTTGTTGGCGAACATGTTCGCCAACAAAGGTTACCCTACTTTTTCTAGTGATGCACGACATGCCGGAGGCCATTGTTATAGAACTCCTCGTTTTGAGTGTTCAGAAATCGCTCCACTTCAGCACCCACTTGGTCGCCGTCTTTGAAATGCTTTCCTCTTATTTGGCCAAACTCGAAGCGTCTGCGCCATTTAACCGAAAGTGTCATAAACTGGGGCTTTGTCCCTGAACAGCGCTCCCAGATTGGAATGAATATCCTTGGCATTGCTTCCCTTCAAATGAAAAAAGCGAATCACTGCATGTGCTTGGCACCGACGGGCGGTGCCATTTTTGTTTTGACTCCCTAGTGGCGTTCCGGGCTATTATAGCATGCGATGTTTATACTGTGCGGAAACTAGAGGGACGCGCGCTCATGATGATGCCTGTTTTGTTCCGTTTTTTTTTAATTTTTTGTGCCAATAATACGAACTTTATGAACGCCCCTCGTATTGTGACATTTTGGTCAATGGGAGGAGCGGGCAGAGCCAGGGCGTGTACCAGACGCAGACAGAGGGCTTGGTATGCTCTCTAGGCCAACCGGAAGCCGAAGAGAATCCCCTAGCGGTGGTAGCGAGAAACAGTACTAATAAGAGCGTAAGGGTTATATCTATTAACTCTTCACAATCGAAAATATGGTGCACGATATGTTTCGATCATGATCATGCAAAAAGATGTAAGAAATGAATGTGCCGCTCGAACTCTGTTTTGCTTGGATAGAGTGTGACCGTTCGGACGGCAGATTCCCGGCCTTCGGCGCCTGGCATACGGATTATGTCGATCGTTCCGCTAGTCCGGCTCTTCCTCCATGCTTTTGGACGACCATGATTTAAACATTATGTGCACCATATTTTCAGTCACAAAGAGTTAATCGGACGCACTTATTAATTTTGTTTCTCGCGACCACCGCCAGGGTAGTATTTCCGGCTTCTGGTTGGCCACATTCGGATTTGCAAAGACGCCCAGGAACACGCCCAGCCCACCTTCGGCCAATGGCGCCTCCTCATTTGCCCCCTATACTTCCCAATGAATGGCCAAACTCTCTGGCTCTGCAGTGTTTGGGCTGGCAAGATTTCGAATCTCGTAACGTGCTATGGATACGCATACCTGCCCATGCCAGAGGGTCTGCCTCGATTGGATCTCGTGGGTGAGCGTTTCATATCCGCTTGACCCTCTAAGCCATTCGCCTAGGGATGGGGTAGCCAAAGCATGCGCCGGAGCAAGCAGAGGCTGCTCTACGGCTTAAACGCGCTCGTGAGAGGGAATGTCGTCGATCTGTAGGCGCCGACGGGCTCACCCTGAATGTTAGTATCGAACGCATTCGACGTCAAGATCATGTTGTGTGTGAACGCAAAGAAAGCGACGCTTAGGCAGTGACACGCCTGTTCATCGCGCGCCAAGCTCCGCGCTCGCGGCCCGGGTTCCATAAAATATTTTGTTTCTCATTAGCCGCGGAAACATGGATGCGACCTAGCTCATCGAATGGAGATTGGACGATTGTGATTGGGTAGAAGAGAAAGAAGCGAAGATTCTGGACGCGTGGGATTGGCTCTTCCTCAATTCTGTGCGCTACTGTCTCATTCATGCAATTCATGTAAACGGAGTGAAGGCGCTTTTGGCTTGGCTAACTTGGATGTGATAGCAGCGCATCAAATCGAGCAGGGACCAATCACACGCACCCTGTATCTTTTTTGCTTCGAGGATTTTAATCAGGGCCAGATTAAGGAAGCTTGAAACCTCGGGCTAAGGCAGCTCAGGCGGTTCCTAATGATGATGACCGTACTGAACACCATGACGATGGTGGTGGTGGTGGTGGTAACGACAATAAGGAAATATGTATATTTCACCACCTTATAAAATACAAATATCGTTCATTCAATGATACATCTTAGAAGGTTTCTGTATCGGTAGATTCGATGATTAGGAAATTCAGATTTCACTGGGTTGAAATGAAGCAGATGTGATTGTGGATTAGAGGCTGTTTCGGAAAGAGTCCATCACTCAATAAGAGCGCAGAGCAATGAACGATTGGGGGAAATGTTAATAGGTGTCGCGCACATTGAGCATCTCTATGCCCTCGTAAACTTTGGTTCAAAAGTTGCAAATGATGACTCCGCGTTCCTATGAACCTGTTTGACCAGGGCTACAACCTTATTCATGCAGTATGTTGCTCTGTTGACTTGCACCAATTCATCATAATGTTGAGTTTGAGAAATGGCACAGATGACCCCCTTGATATTGAGTTATATGATTACTTGGGCACAAATTGCATTAGACAGTAACCGAAGAAATACCCGAAAACGTCCTATTACAACAAAGAAAAAAAAATGTTTTGCTGCCGCTTAAGACATGCCTTGCAAGTCGAAACTCGAAAAGTCCCCTGAGAATATAGTGTTTTTATTTCAAGAATTGAACTAGTCCTTTTTTAATTATATACTGTCTTGAACAGTAAAGCAACAAAGACAACAATTTAATATGTGGGGTTAAAGCACTTAGGGCTCAAACTGATTCGTCCTCTCTCTTCTAATAACTAACTCTCGTGTTCGAAACTAACAGACTTCTGCATTTAAATTATAAAATAAATAATTGAGACTGAATACGATTGCAATATAGCAACCACTGTTATTTGGGCACATTCACAGGTATTTCTCATAAAGATCAAGGATGTATTTTAAGCTTCTCTCCTACATGGCGAAAACAATCCCTGGAGAAGGGGAACAACGGGGACAAAGGACAAATATAAATATCCAAACACAGCTACGTGGTTGATGCGCTACCGAAAAAATCCGCCTGGTCCTGGTATCGAACCAGGGACCTCTCCATTTCCATTGGAGAGGTCCTTCCTACATGCTGTCTATTTTAAGGAAAAAATATTTCAATTAGTTTTGCAAGTGGTCTTGCCTCTTCTAATTTCACTAATTAAGAACATTTCCAGCCCATTGGACGTATCAAAGCTAAGAATAATAGGTCATACCTCAAAGGCTCGTTAAAAGTCCAGCGATTATATTGTCACGAATGAACAGGCGAGGAAACAAAGAATAACTCGGCAAACTAAAACGTTTAATTCGGCGAACTTGTGCTCAAAAATAAAAAGGAAGCAGAAGATAAGAGCAGAGCGTCACGGGCGTCGAAGTCGGCGTAACAGCAGAGCCGAACGCTGGGGAGAGACTGACTGCGGCTCGCCACGCGGAGCCCCTTTTGTACACGCGTGGGCTTGTGGAACATTCGGCGAAGAAGGTTCGGTGCGTAGAACATGCTAACCTCGAATCAGCCAGACTGTTCTCGAATTTACCAGAACATCACATTACAGATTCAACAAAAATGTGTAGCCGCGGCCAGGAATCGAACCCTGGCCTTCTGCGTGGACGGCGAGCGCGATAACCGTTAGGCCCAACGAGGTAGAGGGGCTTAAAGCGATAAACCAGGGTTCCGGTCTGTACTCAAAAGTGACCCCCATAAGGCCGCTGCCATTGTACGCAAATGTGATCACTCGTCACGTGACCAAAACAAATACGTGACGTCACAAGGAAGATGGCAGCGCCCATGCAGCGGTTGGCCCCAGCTGGGCCGAAGCATTGGCCGGAGCTTGTCGGATGCTTTGTTCGTTGTCGTTCGTCTCGGCGAGTTCATTTCAGACGCGGAAGACGTCATATGAGGCCGGTCGAAAGCGACTTCAGAGTTCAGTGTGGTGTCTCAAGTAGGTATAACGTGAAAATACGGAGGAACAGTGTGCATTTCGCTGGTGATCGACGGGGATATGGCCACGAAAGAGGCAATCGACCCTGCGTTGCTTGGACCTCGGATTGCTTCGGATATCGCTAGGATAAATTTTAAGACGACGTTTCTGTGCTCTCGCTGACCACTGGAATCTTCGAGGTGTGCAGTGAAGCGTGTGCAATGCATCTGGATACACTGTTTAGCTACGGAAATTGCGCGAGTCGTGCTTGGCAGTGTGCAATCGTTGTGCCGCTTCGTTCAGGAAGCCGAAGGCTCACTTCGGTTGTGCGGCGCACCGAAGAGCTGCCTTGAAGCTGGTAGTCCCTGTGTCGTGCTTTAGGTGAGGCTGTGCTGCTTCCTAAATATTTCTGGCGTAGACGTGCACTTTCACGGAGCACAGGTGTTGCTGTTGGTATTGATTCCGCTGGTCTGTCGCACGTTTCTTCGACACAAACGTTTCATCAACACTGGTTGCTCGAATTGCAAACTGTATGGACATTGCATCGAGCGTGTCACCTACCCAACTCACCCGTTCCCTCCGTTTTGCGGCGACAGTCTGCAGTGGCTGATTACCAGAAACGTGGTCCCACATCCATTTCAGTTCAGTTAGTCAACGGCAGTTGGCAAACCCCGAAGGAGAGGATTTATTCGGACAGAATGCCACTAAAGCAATGCAGCTTTTATGTGGTCAGGGTAGACTCTCTTCTGTCAGTTTTGTTACATTGTCTCGGATGCTTGTTCTAATCGTTCTATCAATATTTACTATTCTGGAAAGGTCCAGGCTATGCTCGGCTGTCATCGTATGTTCTGTTGGAGGTCCTGGGTACTTTACACATAGCCCTTCACTCTGTGTGCACCCTGGCGGCTCCTCAGTTGAGTTGCCCGATAACGGGACACGGGTAGCGGACTATCCCGTGTCTTAAACTCCCGGCCAGCCGTGAACCATGTCCTATCCCGAGCCCGGCAGAAAAACCGCAAGACGAGCTAGTACCACAAGAACGAACCTCGCAAGTACACCACGAAGAACCTGAAATCCGAGCCAGTCGCTGCCACCAGGAAGAACCACCGGAATTTGTTTTCCTGCCAGAAAACCCGAAGCCGACTAAGCCAACAATGACAAACGACAGCTTGTAGACCCTGAGATGGGGAACGATAAAAAGGCGGACGAACACAACAAAATCTCAGGGTCTTCAAGATGTCGTTTGTCTTGTGTGAGATTTTGTTGTGTTCGTCCGTTTTTTTATGGTTCCCCATCTCAGGGTCTACATGATGTCGATTAATTACAAGCTCGCCTGCACTCTATGACTGCTTTCAATGACAAACCGCGTCCGCTCCCACTATTGTTTGCATGCCCGTCGCACCTCACACTTCGACGCCTTTTCACGCAAGGTGTATGAAGACGTCGAGGACTGGATTGAACAACATGACCGTGTCGCCCGCCACAATGGGTGGACAGACAACCAGCTTTTGCAGAACCTATACTTCTCGTGGAAGAAACTGCCAGGCACTTGTCTGAGAACCATGAATCGTCCTTAACATCGTGGGAAGTTTGCAAGATCGAACTGAAGCGCACGTTAATCAGCCAACATCGACGAGAGCGAGCCGCATTCCTGATTCTGTCCAGGACACTGCCCCAACGAGAGTGTCATCGCCTTCGTGAAGGATGTTTTGCGCCTAATCGAGTGGCCACGCCGACCCTGATGCCACAGAAGACAAGAAGCTAAGAATCCCATGTCTCTCATGTGAGAAAGAACACCTTTGGCAGCCTTGTCCGCAACCCCCTGACAGCAGTCGAAGTGTTCATGCCACCGAGGCTTCCGACATTGAACGTGCACTGCATGCCGATCCTGTCACAATCAACAACTTTCCGGCGTCTCGACATTAGAGTCGTCCAGCTGGAACTTCGACGCCATCCTCCCAGGCATCCGCGACGTTGTCCGGGAGGAGATAAGGAAGCTACTTCCTGCCATCAGTTGCCCGGCTTTTATTTTGATTGCCGAGATTGTTTCGGAACAAGTCCGACAGGCATTTCAACTGGAGGCTTCTGCGAGCGAAGCGGCATCTGACGAACTGGGGGCGACTTACGCCACAATGGCATAATGACCACCACCGGCTGCCCCTTAGTATTCAATGCCAATTCAATGAGGCACCCCAACGCCGAAGCATTCCCGACATCGGGTGTATAGGGCTGCGCTGAATAAAGTACACCGAGGAAAATGGAGGTGTTGCGAATGGCCAACCGAAAACCATTCTTCTACCACTGCATGAGGCCGACCATGTCTACCGGAGCTACCCGTACCAATGACTTGGCCTGCAAAGGTTCGTGCCGAACGACCCTCGACCACCTCTTGAGGAGCGACCGTGGGACATTGAGGATTATCTTCGGCGGCATTTGTCCCTGGTGCCGACATTACCCCGAAGCTGCTGATCCACATCACCTCGACGGGAGGTAAGCACGACAAAGCAGGTGAGCGGCAATGCAATGACAGGTGGTTTGGTGTCGGTTGTCGTCCAAGGACTATACCTAATAATTTCCTCACACCAACTACCTGTGTCCACTCCACGAAGCACACAATTTCCAACTTTGAGGGAGAATGCTGCTGAGTGACTTGAAAAAATAGAATGGTTGATTTTCCTTAAAAGTGGTCACCAAGCATCACCCGACTTCACTTTGCCACACGAGACTTGCAGAAGTTGCAGTGGTCGCAGGATGCAGAAGAAATCTCCATAACGAAATGGAAGTGAAATGGCTTGGATAGCAGACATTGTTGCGAGCCACCAAGTCAACGGTACAGCAAAAGGCACAGTCACGTAAGCTATACATGCCCGAGCTTGCTGCATTGACGCAGATGACAACCAAGAAAATCTGCGGATTAGAGGCCAGCCCTGCAGCTTCAGTGCATCAGATGTCAGTGGTAGCACATGACGTATGATTACAAGACGGCATCAGTCAGTCAAAGTTGCCATTCGACCAAACTGAACATTGATGTGCCAGGAGCGTCATCCGACAACAAGGAGCACAGGTACTACGACTGAACGCCTGACACAAGACTGACGCAGAAAGAACTCGTTATGGAACCATTTGCTAAGAATCAGTAATGATGTAATCAAGTGGAAATAAACATATTTGATACACTAACCAAATAAACATATTTCCGCATGCCTTTAGGCCTTCAGAGTCTGTAAACCAAGAAGTTGTGTTCACTGCATGCTCTGGACCTTTTGAGGACACTCGCATCTCTGACCCTGAAATATTAACTAATGGGACATGCCAGACTGGCAGACTTGTTGCATGGGGCTGCACTCGATCCACCTCTCCTGAGCATGTGGTGCATCCGAAAATCAACTCCAGTGATGTGAAAATGTTATTTATTAATTTATTCCCTCCAGGGGTCTTTGTAGGCATTGCAGAGAGGATACTTAAAACTACCCTCATAACAACACCATAGCACACTGACATTAATGAGCACGAAACGGGCCCAGCTGCCGAAACTAAGTACTACACTCGTAAGAAATAATTATTGCTGTAACTTGTTAATAGCAAAAACAAAGGCACCTCTGAGCATCTAGTTTAATAGTATGTGTTGATGCATTGTTATATAGCAGGCCACTTCCTATAAGTATGACACAATAGACCCTTTCCAAAACCCCATCAAGCAACACAACTGTCGCCATTTATTTTCGGCGTAAAGCACACGAATGGGTTCCAGTTCACGTCGAACGCTAATGCAGCATTCAAGTCCAATAGGCGCTGAGCCGAGTTCACGGTGTTGGCTGACATAACACTCTTGTCGAACAAATCCCCAAAGTATGAAGGCCTTGGGTAATTAGAGTAGTAGCTACAGTAATTCGTTTTATCACAATTTGGCAAACGGCGAAGGCTACAGTCTCGGTGAGTCAATATGCACATTGGAGAGAGGCACATGGCAACATATCATCAGAGTGCTCATCAGCACAGATTTGTCACTCACCTTCACTCCGTCTCTTTGATTGGCCCCGGGGGGTTGTGGCGGTTGGCCTTTCCAAGTTACGGTGAAACAAAGTATAGGCAGCCCACACTTTTGAAAAAATTCTATTGAAGAGACTAAAAGGAATGGTAAGCAACTTTTTCAACAAGACTGCTCTTCGGGCAAGGGATGAACACAAATATGAATCATCTTGTCCAGGCATATAGAACAAGTAAATAATTGACTGACTAATACAATGCACTCCTGATGACAAAAAGTATTGCTGCAATAAATCCTACGAAAGAAAAAAATGTGCAGTTAATCTTCTATTTCCGAGTTGCATTACATTTAACGACTTGCTGATATGTGTGGTTCTATCTGTCGACTTCTGAAGAGTGGGGCTGCATTTTTTTAAAGATTCTAGATGTTAGACTGATGGATTAAACAACCACCTAAGAGGAGGATGATCATACACATAGAGGTTACTGTACACTATTGATACCGATCGGCAATGTAAAGAGTCTACTAATACTAATTTCTAAGGGACATCGGATGCAACATTTTATGGACTGATCAATCAAGAATGTGAAGACTTGCTGTGTTCTGAGTTCCAAGGGGATAAATAAACTGTTTTATGAACATAATTAATGAGTTCACGTGCACGTCAATTAAGCAAACGCCAGCTTTACACTTAAAAAAAAAGTAGTACGATCGAATGTAGAATCGCCGATTAGCACTAAAGGCTAAAGATCGCAGGAGCTTCCTCGCTAAAGGTTGTTATGGTTATTAAGTGACGCAGGGCTGAAACAACTTTCCCTCGGCACGACGCGACTTATACTTTTCGCTTCGATTCTCAGACATTCCAACGTTCAAACGAAGCTAGAAAAATGC
The DNA here is from genome assembly GCA_013358835.2 of Ixodes persulcatus. NCBI lineage: Eukaryota > Metazoa > Arthropoda > Arachnida > Ixodida > Ixodidae > Ixodes > Ixodes persulcatus. Next base: position 295,310 of record JABSTQ010009180.1, read on the forward strand.
GAATATTTTATGATAAAAGTTATATCGCAAAATTGTTGATAAGTACAAAAGCTAAAGACCGCAGGAGCTTCCTCGCCTAAAGTTGCTGTGATTATGCAGTTACCTAGGGCTGAAACAATATCCCCTATGCCCTACGTCTGACGCATACATTTCGCGTCGATTCTCAGAGATTCCAACGTTCAAACAAAGCTAAGAGAATATGAAAATTCCACGCTAAAAGCACTTGAAGTTCTATCGATCCTCGAACACATCCGGGAATCCGAGCACCGGTACGGCGATACGGCTGATGCCGTCTCACATGCGTTAATATCCAGATGATCCAGAGCGATCTTGCGCATAAAGGGTATAAAGTCTCATTCCTTCATATTTTCACATTATACCTGCGTCAGCGAGCACGAAGAAGCCCGACGTCATCGGAAAGCAGCTGCACATCACGGCTACCACCAGCGAGCAAACTCGCATCCGCCAGCTCTAAGCGCTACCATCTTACCGATGACGTCACGGCTCTTGTGAGGTCACGTGACGAGTGGACAGTTTTGCGTACAACATGGCGGCCACCGGGAGGGTGCCACTTCCGAACTTCCGGTTTATCACTCTAAGCACCTCTACCTCGTTGGTTAGGCCACGCGCGCGCTGCCTACTTGGTCAGCTGCGGGCGCGGCAATATCACTCTATGGCAAGAAGAGTGTAATCTCGCACTGGCAGATAAGACACAGGCTTCAGAGAAGTTGCTTGCAGCGACTGCCTCCCGGAATTTTTTAGGGGACATCTCAAGAACCGGCTCATTGAAACGCCTGTTAGTGATTAGAAAGGGTTGCTTACGGAGGTTCACCGAAATTTCGTTTTGCTTGTTTTAAGCTTGCCATGTCGGAGGAAACGTTCCTTAGGGAACTGCGCTAAAAGACCAAAGATGAACAAAAAATAATGTTTGGCATATGCTTGTTGCTCGTGTAGTCTTCGGCGACACTTGCTTGCCTTCCAAACCACCATCGTACGTAAAACGCGATGAGGGGGCCCCAGTACAATAGAGAACTCCGTGGCAGTCTTTCCGCCTGTCTTCAGTTAGAAAAGACTTCAACGGGACCGCCAGCGTCGACAGCTTTGCTTCCTCCCACGAGAAGGGTGAAAGGCAACGCTTACATTTTTTTTTTATTTAGCAGTCTTTTACGACGAGCTCAAAAACACCAGCTCGTCTAGAGAAGGGAACTTTATGGCATTCCTGTTTCACCGTTAAAAAAAAAAAAGAAAGGAAAGAGGGAAGGGGGGGGGGGCGGCGCAACAGAAAGTCTGGGCCCATAGAGGCTCCTCTCAGTTTTGTCCCTCCTTTAGGTCTCAGCTGTTTTAAACTGAAACCGACTAGCTTTTTTTTTTCAAATTTTACGGCGGCCAGCACGGAGGAGTTCCTGGCAGCCTGGGGCCCTGGGCTGCAGCCACCTTAGCCCGTAGCTTAATCCGGCCCTGGTTTTAATGGAAGTGGTGAAGAATTATGAGCGCCGTGAACAAGATGAACTATTGAGCAGATCCAGAGACAGACGCGAACTGCTTGCCCCCTGCTCATTCCCCAGTCCAATGTACTGATAGCGGTCTGATGGGCTCCCCAGCTCATATCGTGACGTTGTGGGGCTGTAGCTTGCAACAGAAGCCGGCAAGGCTGCGGAGAGGGGCAGGCTCAGTCAAAAATCCACCAGACCGGGCCTTGTGTTTTTTTCTTGTTTTTTTTTTTACGTTTACATCGGAGTTCCGCTGTTGTGTAAACGTATTTTCAGACGCGGATGCTGGCGTGCTGTTGTGCTCTGGCGTGACCGGGTCTGGTGTTTTTGACCGGACATGTACACGTTACTCTCAAAAAAGTAACTAAATACGTTACTCGTTCCCGATTCTCAAAAGGAACGCGTGAGTTACCTCACGCGTTCCTTTATTGGCTTACAATTCACTAGTTAGACCGAAGCTAGAATATGCGAGCATAATCTGGGACCCGCACACAGCCACTGATGTTAACATCTTAGAAAATTTACAAAGGAAGTGTGTGCGTTTTATTTTTAAGTATGACAGATTTGACTCGCCCACCTTACTTATGCGGGCGAACAATATCCAACTGTTAGCGGATCGCAGAAAGGTAGCAAGATTGAAGTTTTTATTTCTTATTTTGCACGAAAAGCTGGGTGTGGCCCCCTTCCCTTTTCTAAAATACTCTGATTCCAGACCTACTCGACATCGTCATAAGTTTTCTTTAAAGGGTCACTGACACCCCCCAAAATGTTTTTTTTTTAATTTTTTGTCAGGCGATTTATTATGGTGTCGGAAGACTACCCAATTAATATTTTGCTACAGAGTCACGTATATTTTTATTAAAGTAAAAAAACGCAACTGCTCAAAACCGATGCTGAAACCCGCGCACGGAGGTGGAGGTCACGTGGCTAAACCCGAACGTGCGCTTTTTGTTTTCCACACCATTTTTTTTTTTTTTTTTGTGCGCAGCAGACGATTTGCGTGGCGGGAACTGTTTGCCGTGCGATTCCTATGCAGTTGAACTTGTTCCACTCGCTGTTCTGTACTTCAAGATGAGTTGTTTTGTACAGTACATTGAGAAGTTGGAGATGAGTTGTGAGTGCCTGTGGTGAATTTCCGTGATCGGCTCCGAAAAGAACACCCCCAAGATGTTGCATGAAGAGCTGCCTCACATGTCCTGTGTCCGAAAAAAGTGGCATTGTGCGGCAGAGTCTGCACAAGTTTCTGAAAGATCAACGGAATCACGACCAATGGCTGGTTGCAATTGCTCTAGAACATTGACGGGCACCTCGGAAAGCGGACGCTACCCGATTTATATGCTCCTTGCATTTTGTGAAAAATGATCACATTGAGTTCGCAGGTGTCAAAAAGGAAATCCCATACAATTTAGTTCAGCGACGTTTCGTCCACAACATTTTTTTCTTTTCTTGAGTGATAATTGTAAAAAAAGAATTGTAAATATCGCAAAATGTCTGAAAAAAAGAAAAAAAAATAGAACCGGCACGCCCACCTTGGGGATCGAACCCGGTTCCGCCATGTGTGAAGCGGACATGTTTCCACTGAGCTACTGGGGATTTTTTTTTTCTTTATTGCATTGGTTTGGCAGCAACGCGTGCGCTCCAACAATCCGTCAGTCTTCAAAAGGGCCTCGGAAACACTTTTCAGACGGCTCCATTTAAAGGGATACTGAACCGAAATTTGGACTTCGCAAAATAAGGCCGTAGAAGCGTTGAACGGGACGCTACGAACTCCAAAACATTAGTCATACATCGATATCTCAAACGGATGGCCGTACTTTTGGAAAAGAAGGGCGCGATAAAGCGAGGTCTCTGTCGTCACTGTCCTCCGGGAGAATTTGAGAATAAGGGGAAGGGGCCTAGCTTCTCTCCTCCTCGCTTCGGTTCACCAGCTCGACGGGATGAAGCGAGGAGGAGAGGGAATGGGAATCGTGACGTGCCTTGTCTCGTCGGCCTCGTCGGCCGTGTTCAATCGCAAACTTCTTTTCCAAAAATACGGCGATCCGTTGGAGATATCGCTGTAGGAGTGATGTTTTTGGGTTTTGCAACGTCCCGCCTATCTATCCAGCCCTGTTTTGTGAGCTCGAAATTTCAGTTCAGTATCCCTTTAAAAACGTCGCATAACTTTTATCGATTTAAACGCAGCCTCCAACTCAGGTGTGGGTGTTAATGCACTGTAAACACTTTCCATTTGAGCGACAAGGTGAACAAAATACACATACACTTCCTTTGCATCAGAATCCGCATTTCCCACTGCCATTCGCGATTTCCAGATGCTAAACAGACCTACAAGAAGGAACTAGTCATACGGCACGCAGTTTTCATTTTGAACATCAAGAAAACGTATTCTACTGGGTGTGATAACAAAGTCTTTCTTCAATGTTCGCTGAAGCACGTCCCAGAAGAATTGGGCATCCCAACAGAAGATAAAGACATGGTCAACCGTTTCTGGCTGCTTGCACAACAAACAATTTATCGTCCATGGCACAAAGAAACCCTTTTTATCTAGCCACTCTTTTACAGGAAGGGTGGAGCTGTGGAGCTTAAAGAAGAATGACTTTGCAGAAGGCCGCACAATCATTCGCTTCACTCGTGACAAGACATCCTGGCCCTGGCACGCCAAATACAAGGTGCGGTACAGGGGCGCAGGAAACAAACTTTCAATAAGGTCACGTGTCAACGTTTTTCTGCTGACTTCAGCCAAATACTCAAGCGAAAAGCGGACAGAAAGAAAGTTTACTGCGCCAACCACCTCCTTCAGGGGTGCTATGTTCGACAAATGTTTCGTTTCTCCTAAAAAGAAACGAAAGTGACTGAAGCGACGTTATCGCTTCTGATTGGTTAGAGGCTCAAATGACGAAAGTTCCCTCTATCGTCATTTGAGCCCCTAGCCAATCAGACGCGATATCGTCAGTTCCGTCACTTACGTTTCTTTTTAGGAAAACGAAACATTTGTAGAACATAGCCCCCCAGGTAACCGAACACTTGAACGGGTGTTGTTTCATAGGACACTATAAAGAAAGGAAGGTGATGTACCAATTTCATCTGGATTATCGCTCGTAGGAAGGGGTGATTTTGGTCTCGTACAAAGAAAAACCTGGACACAAGTTGTCGTACAAATAAATGTGAAAGGCCTAGACCGCCGTGTCGTACGCGTCGGAAAATGTTGTCTCTCCTCATTGGTTCCCAGGTAGACTTCCAGATGAATACAGCAAATATTCGATGAAACTTTTATATGTTAGTACGAGCACAATGTAATACTTAAAGAACGTACCGGAGTTTTGCGGTGAGAAACATGTTGCATACTGTCGCTTTTGTAGAAACAGACAAGTCTCGGTGCTTCCATCGCGAAGCCTGGCTGCCTAGGTCGGTCGCGACCCCCGACCAGTAAATGTTGCTGTTTCTAAAATGTTGCAAAGGCACACCGAGGTATTTGGAGGGCGTGTCGCTCCACAGTACGCCCTCATAGTCTGAGGGCGCCGTGGCCCACGCACCGTGCTAAGCCCCGCAGCACTTGTGCCAGTTAAAATTGTTTCACTAGCAAAATTGTTTCACTAGCGTTACAGCTCTTGTGACACTCTTTTTGTCTTCGCAAAAAAACAGCGACATCGTCCGCGTATGCCAAAATTTTAACTTCTGTTGCTCCCAAAGCAACACCATGTATTTGTTGGTCTGCTAGGACACTCAAACAAAACGGTTCTAAATATAATGCAAACAAAAGTGGCGATAGTGGGCACCCCTGTCTCAAAGAGGAGCGCACAGGAACAGAACGCGTAACGCTGTTGTTGATGATTAAACTTGCCGTGCACCCCGGATACCTGGCAATAACACTTGCCCAACATTCACATACAATAGAATCCGAAAAATAACTTCGTGATTAACCCTATCGAACGCTTTTTCTAAGTCAATCTGGAGCATTGCCATCTGTCCTCCCACCTGACAGCAATGCTCCAGTAAGCTTCGTGCGACGTGTACGTTTGTCTGAATGGAGCGGCCCTTAATACCACATGTCTGGTGCTCCCCTACAAGTACGGTTGTTACGCTTTGCAAGCGTCTAGCCAGCACTTTCGCAAAAATTTTGTAGTCTACATTACATAGCGTGATTGGCCGGTACCCAGAAACAGATCGGACCTTAGCCTCTTCCTCAGACTTTGGGATGAGCACAGTGTGTCCTTCTAAGAACGAAAAGGGCAAAGCATTCACCCTGAATGCTTCCTGAAAAACTTTCAGTAGAAACGTAGAAAGTGATGAATTGAAATACTTATACAATTCTGTGGTCATTCCGTCAGGCCCGGGCGCTTTAGCGGGGGCTAGCTCGTCTATGGCCTTTTCAACTTCGGACAGCGTGATTGGCTCTTCCAGCCAATCCTTGACTTCATCGGACAGCCGAGGTAACCGGGACACTAACTCATCCATGCCTTCGAAACGCTTACGTCGAGCGTTATCTCCGAACAGCTTGCTATACGCCTCGCAAGTGGGCTCATTTTCGTCTTCTGCGATAGAGAAAGGAGGTAGCGGTGACGTCAGAACGCCGAGCCCTGATTGGCTGATCGCGACCCCCTATCTGAGCGTTGTCTGCTCCTTTGTAACGTCGTATGCGTCTGTCTTACCTTTCCTGTGACTTTCGGAAGTGCAGGTCTTTACAAGCGAGCTCGACTTCGCCTTTCAGAAAGGGCAGTCGAAATAACTCGAGCGGTACGTTGTTTTTGTCTAACAACTAGCAGTCGCGCATCAAGGAGAGAAGTCAACGGACTCACTGGCGAGGTGTCCCGAGGCGCCGAGGTTTGTTTGCTAAGAACCGAGAGTGTCCGCAAGTTCCCTTCCAAACACTTTTTTCCTCCTTGCGTGTGCGGCGAGACTCCTCACTCTTTAACGGCGTCGGCGGGCTGGCGCAGTTAACGTCGTCTGCTTTATGTCTGCTAGTCAAAGCGATGGCTGCTTTACCTTTTACTGCGTCTGTCGGAGATTCACCGCTTTTTCACCGGCGAGAGTCACCGCTGCCTTGGAAAACAAGGAGATGACAAGAAGAAGAGATTGACCTCTTAATCTAAAATTGAGGTCAGCGATCAAAGTATAATACGGGAAGGGTTCACAAGGGTCGCGTGGGCATAATCCATTCAGCACGCCAGCCGGTCGTGGGCAGAAGGTCTTGGCCAAGGATTGTCGGAGCAACGCTGCGCGTGAGTCGGAGTGCCTGCTAGGCCTATCTGCCAAGCTCGCTTGGTCGGGGTCGGTGGAACCGTGGCCGTTGGAGCATTTCCCTGGTGTTTGTGGATCCAGCGTTCTTGTTCGTCATGGTCTATTTCAAGTACTTTTTACTTTTTTTCTTGCTACTTGTAGTCGGGACGCGTGAGAAGAGCACGTACAAAAATAAACGTCCGTTGGTCGTCGCGACCAAGTAACTCGGCGACGCTGTCGGCCATGCTGATTTAGCTTCGGAGCTGTCGTAGGATTCCGTCGTAACCTGCGCAAAACTTACGATAATTTCGTTTCGTGAATACGAATTTGTTCTTACGTTTTTTCTTACGCACATTTTTGGCGTAAGATCGTTTCGTGAATATGGCCTCTGCACTTTCGAAAGTCGCAGGAAAGGTAAGTGAGACATGAGAGGTAAGACAGTCGTAAGACTCGCCGTCCCCGCGAGTCCCACGACACGCGAAACGACGCCATGTCAAGAATTACGCAGTGAACGCACAGAATGTTTCCGGTTCTCTGTGCAACTTTTTTTTTCAATCAACGTATTTGCAGCTTTTTAAAGCCACAAAAAATGGGTTTCATTTTTTTTTATTTTTAATAATGAGTGTGTGCCTTCAATGATCCACGACTGATTAGATTTGGTGGTTGTGTCTAAACCTTAGAAAATGGTCTGTGACCACGGAGAAGGTAGTGAGCATGACTCAGACCGGCCAGTTCTCGATCGGCGCTTTTCGGGCGTAAAAAAAAAAACCGAATTTCGAGCCGTAAATTCTGTCTTGGGTAGTTGGGCTCTCATATGGCATGTACAACTAAAAGCTTCGGCGAGCATAAATACCCTGTCAGTGTCCCTTTCATTCCCATATTTGCCCGGACTAATACCTTCAAAAATTATTTTTTTGTGCGTTCTATATCAGACTAAAACAATCTCCCGAGTGATGTTTCTTTTTCTTTTTTTAAAGCAACTTTCCAGCCGAGCTAGATAGTTATCTTTGATAACTGATGTGTGTATGTGACGTGCAGCTTTCATGCAAAGTGTAAATGTGTGTGTTTATAGCGGCACAAATGGTAGAGTGCGATGTGCCAAGTGCGCTTATGCGCAAAATGGAATGTGTCTGAATCATATGACGTGATCAGTTATAGCAGCTTTTGTGTTTATAACGAGTGTGCTTTCACATGTGTGTTGCCCTTCCTGCGTGGGCCATTTCTGTCCTGCAGTATGTATATATATAAATATATATAAATAAATAAATAAAGCAAACGAGTTCCTTTCCTCGTGACTTTGGTGGCCAAATACACAACTGCTTTTTTTTTTTCATGGCTCATTGTATTTGGGGATATTCTTTGCACTTAAGCAGTAGCTGTCTCACGAAGTTTTCATAATTGGGGGTATTTGTTCACTAAGTTTTCATCAGTTCTTCCCCGCTTCCTTGAGAATATATTTCCAGCGAAGCTGCAGAATCGTTCTGCTGACGAGCTCGATGGAACGACAGTGTTGTGCTTCAGGAAGAGCTGGTGAATCTGGGATCCCCCTCTCTCTTTTGTTCTCTATCTTTCTAATGTTCGAAGTTGACAATGTTTATCAATTTTTAGAGGTTTTCTGGCAATAGTAGGACCCAAGTACACTCGCATGAAATAGCACTGAACAAGAAGTGTTTTTGTCGCCGCGTAATTTTGCGGAAAAAGAAGACGTTTTCTTTCACTCTCTCCTTTTGAAACTTGATGACGAAGTTGTGGGGAACGCATTGTTGGCATTGTCAAGAATGCAATCCCCAGGATTTTGTCATCCAGCTTTGCGCACCCCGCGGTGACAATTTTTAGATGCAGCTCAAACAGTGGGCACGAGCACAACAGGAGCACTCGATTTTAGCTCGTGACAATCAATGCCTCGACATGCATTCGGGTAGTGACTCATACCCAACCTCTGCGATGACGGAATAGCCGAGCCCTAATAATGTGTGGAACTCAGCCCTGTGCTTGGCCAGTCACAACGAGTTGCTATGATAAACATTGGCGGCATATAATAGACCCACGATCACGTGGCCGCTTGTTATGGCTACAAACAGGGGAAGTATGCTGCTCGCTTTTCTCGGTGTTTTTTGTGTTTTTTTTTTTTTGCCACTGCTTTTTTTTTTTGTGGACAAAAACTACTAACGCGTGTTTCACAGATTACGAATGTCAAGGAATAATTTTAAATGGTATTTACTGAAAATACGACAATTTTTGCGTCGCTTTTTTAACTAGACGGTAAGCAAAAGAATGCATAAAATGAGACTCAAAGCGACATGAAGAAACAATTGTAAACCTGAGAGTGGAATAGAAAAAGGAAAACGCAAAGGAAGACAAAAAAAAAACAGCCAACGTCTCAACTTGAGACGTCACCTGTTATTATTCTGCCGAAAGAAAATGATATTGAATTTAAAAATAGAACACGAAAATGTATGACATGTAAGTACATTTTAAATATGTAGTAATTAGTTTAGGAATCGTTTTACTTTAATTGCAATAACATTTATTTTAGCAGCTCCCCAGGTAAATTCTGCTTTGGCATTCGTCGTCTCAGTCAAACATGACTCATACATGAAGTCCACGGAGGAATAAATCCCCCGTCCACCATCGACCTTAGTGAGTTCCCGCGAATGAAAGCCGTGCCACTCAGCGATGAAAATATAATATCCTATCAAGCGACATCATCCCGCGGCCTCTGAGTCCACGGTCAACCCCTGTCATATTAGTGAAGAGGAAAGACGGATCGGGCCGTTTTTGCGTAGATTACCGTCCTCCGAATAAGATTACGGAAAAGGATGATGCGCATCCACTTCCTCGTACCGACAACAGCCTCGCTGCTGCCTTTATGTAGTTGAATCGTTTTCTTTTATCGACATCCGTTCAAGATAATTCAATATTATAGTCGATAAAAATACCATAACACAGAAGAGAGAGAAATAAAAACAACCTTGATACGTGCATTGCACAAGCAAAATATTTTAAATCAAGATGGTGCCCTTGGGCTTTTGTAACAAAGTGCAGCCGCCGTCAGTCTAACTTGCCTAACGTAAAGACGAGGTGTTACAACAGGTTCTAAATCTGGACATCTATACATACGTTGTTTATCATGCAGCCTCTGCGCTAAGAGGAGTGTTGTTCTTCCGTGTGATACTTCTACTCTCGCTATTTTAGCGTTGGGCTCTAGAGTATTCAGAGATGGATTGCTTAACACCGGATTTAAGAGGTTTTAGCTATACACTCAGTGCGACGCGACCGACGCGCAGTCGCGCGGCCGTTACCGAATGTAGGCAGTGCTTCCACGAGCGCTTCCATGATCGTAAATTTCGCAGCGCAAAACCCTCCAAACCTGAAGTTTGGGCCCCCTTCCTAATATGTTTCTAGACTACAAAAAAAAAAATGTTCCGCCGTATTCAGTGTTTTTCTTTAATCTAATGAATATGACGTGTACCGAATTTTGCACATTTAAAATATATGACACCTCCTGGTCTGTTAAGTGTTACTTTCTATTTTTAACTGCTCCAATGTAGTTTGCCGCCTATGATATATTTTAAATGAGCAATAAATATGACAGTGTACAACTCCTTTATTTTTATCTGAGAACGTTGAAAGAGGCAAGAATATTTCCAAGTTCGTAAACCCGCGCAATTGGTAAGTTCGTTTCGAGCCGAACAAACACTTTTTTTTTCTATGATAATGAGGCTTAAGTCAAGTCAGGTCAAGTCAAAATGTCTTTTTATTCGTAAACAAGATGTTAGTTAATTACACTTACTCAGACGGGGGTCGCAAAGGTTTCAAAGAAAACTGTTGAAGGGACCCCTTGGTAATAAAGGGTTAGTCAGCGATCCAGTTGGCACCATCATATATATAAAAAACTTGAAGTAACAAAAAAACAAGAAAAAGAACGAAACATGATTGCGGTATGTACGTAATCTAAATATAAAACCAAGTGAAAAGAAAGAGAAGAAAAGCCAGAATGTCAAAGAAAAAAGAATGACAATTACTGTGTGTGTTTGTGTGAAAGGTGTGCGTACGAGAGAATTGATCGGGAAGGGAGGAGGGGGACATAGAAATTGTTGATGAATCATGCAGATAGTATATGTGAACGTATGGCTTGTTTAAAGATATAGAATGATGACATGGCAGTTAGGATGTGTGGTAGTGAGTTCCACGTTTTAGTAGCCATGTAAATGAAGGTGAACGCGCCATAATTAATTCGTATGTGTGGTACAGACAGTGACGTTCGGGAATGTGAACGCAGAGGATACATGACATCTTGATGAGTCAAACAAATTGAAGAGCATGTTATCTGATTGGTGATGAACTTAAATGTTAATAATGTTATACGATAATCGAGGCATTGATTAACTGTTAAAAGGTTGAGAAAGCGGTATGCAAATTGAGCACTTTCGCGCCTATTAACAAATAGCATTGCTCGAAGTGCTGTGTTCTGGGCAATTTCTATGGGTTTTAGTGTTGTTTTATGTGTCAATCCATTAATGGATAACCCGTACGAAATATGAGTATGGATAAAGCTATGATGAAGCATTTGGAGGGTTCGTAAGGAAAATATGTGCCGTAGTTGATATAGAATTGGTATATTTCGATTTATCTTGTTAGTGGTCTCTTTTACGTGTTGATGCCATGTTAATTAATGGTCAAGTGTTAGTCCTAAAAATTTAGTATTGTACACTCGAGTTAGGTTCATACTTGCAAATGAAAGTTGAGGTGTACTTAAAATTTGTTTTTTTCTTTCGGGGCAAAAATTATGTAGTTTGTGTTTGCTATATCGGGAACCAATTTGTTATGGGTTAGCCAGTTAGCTAGCTTTTCTAAAGTGTTATTAGCTTTCATGTATAGTTCATTCACGCTTGCATTAGATGTAAAAATATTTGTATCGTCGGCATCAAGAACGCAATTTTTTATTGTAAATAGGCTGCCAGGTCATTAATATGTATTAAAAAAAGAAAAGGACCTAATATTGAGCCTTGCGGAACACCGATGGTAATAGGTTTAGTTGTTGAAATTGTGCCAGCTCACACGGACGCCAGCAACGAGCCCGTCGTTGCTGGCGTCCGTGTGAACTTCGGTTTCTGCTGATGGATCAAAGTGTCTGAGGATAGGGGGCGACTGGAGTCTTTCCTTCAGTCCGTTGAATGCTTGCTCTTGCTCCTCCCTCCACCGGAAGTCCACGTCGTCTTCCGTCAGATGCGTGAGCGGTGCAGAAATCTTGGCGAAATCGCGAACAAAACGTCTGTAGTAGGCGCACAGCCCAAGAAATCTTCGTATGGCTTTCTTGTCTGATGGCTTCAGAAAGTCGGCGGTAGAGGATTTCTTGTCAGGGTCTGGGCTTACACCCTGAGCACTCACGACATGGCCCGGGAATTCGAGTTTGCCGTAAGCAAACCGACACTTTGATGGCGTTAGTGTCAGTCCAGCACTCTGGATAGCCTGTAGCACGGCTCGCAAACATCTCAGGTGCTCGTCGGAGTCGCTTGCGAATAGCACGACGTCGTCGAGGTAGACGAGACAGCTTTGCCATTTCAAGCCGGATAGGACGATGTCCATTACGCGCTGGAAGGTCACCGGTGCGGTGCACAGTCCGAATGGCATCACTATAAATTCGTACAGCCCGTCCGGCGTGACGAAGGCAGTTTTTTCCCGATCCCGTTCGTCGACCCCTTTCTGCCTGTACCCACTCTTCAGGTCCATCGACGAAAAGTATCGGGCGTGGCGCAGCCGATCCAGAGTGTCGTCGATGCGTGGCAGCGGGTAGACGTCCTTTTTAGAGCGCAGCTCTTAGGCGCCCGTTTCCGGCTTGAGTGGCGTCGGCGTCGGCGTAACCATGAGGTCAGGTGCCCCCCCCCCCCCCCCTCCTTTCGGAGGTCACGTGACCCCTCCCCCAAGGTCACGTGACCCCGGGAAGGAAGGGGCGGAGGGGGAGGAGCAGGAGGAAGGAGGGGAGGAGGAGTAGCAGGCAGGATCACGAGGTGAAGAAGAGGAAAGAGGAGGGAAGAGGGGTATACCCTCCCCTCAGTACCCTTCCCTCCTCCTCCTCAAGAGCTGCGCTCTAATTCAGCGTTACAGGGAGTTGTAAACGGCTTTCATTTTTTTTTTGTTACTGCGTTCAGCCAGCGATAGTCTACGCAGAACCTCAAGGTTCCGTCTTTCTTCTTTACCAGGACTACTGGGAAGCCTACGGACTGTTTGAGGGCTGGACAATGTTCTCATCAATCATTTCCTGAACTTGCTTCTGGATGAATTCCCTCTCTTTCACGGAAACTCGGTACGGTGGTCGAAGTACAGGAAGGGCGTCGTCATCAGTAACTATTCGATGCTTCGCAATCGTCGTCTGGCGCAACTTTGATGACGTGCAAAGCACTCACAGAACTCGGCGAGGAGGTCGGTCAACTGTCGTCGGTGGGAAAGGGGGAGGGTTGGGTTGATGTCGAGCTCAGAGAATGACGCTGTCTCGCGTTGCGACGAAGGGGAGTCTTCAGAGATTCTGGCGAGTGCGGCTGAGTCCTGGAGCTCCTCGGTGTGTCCCACGGTGGCACCTTCGTAAGGCGCTAAGCCTCTTGTCGGAAGTTCGTTACAAGGACAGCGGTGCGTACATCTTGAAGCTTCGTTACACCTCTGGCGACGCCGATCCATCTGCCTAGGAGCAGCTGAACATAACCTTCCAGCAGTGCATCTCCGCAGATTGCTGTTCCGGTTTCGACGGGCACCAGCACACTTGAGCGCGGTGGCAAGTTCACATGCTCGGACAGTAAATGTGCTGTGGCTGAAGCGGCCGACGTTGTTTCCTGGTCCCCGGACGTCATAACAGGTTTCCGCAGTGTCAGCTGGTTGGCTTCCAGGTCGATGACGGCGCCGTTTTCGCAGAGAAAGTCCATGCCGAGTATAACGTCTCTTGCACAGTCTCGTATGAACAACGAACTTCACCGGACATGTCTCACCGTGAATCTCGACGCGAGCGGTGCACCTCCCGACTGGTGTGATCAGGTGCCCACCGGCAGTTCGTATCTGTGGACCATCCCACGGCGTCGTCACTTTTTGAAGGCGTTGGGAGAGCCTCCCACTCAGGACGGAGTAGTCTGCTCCGGTGTCGACGAGAGCCGACGCGTCGTGGCCGTCGATAACGACGTTTAGGTTATTTTTACCGTCGCAGGAGCGTCGTTTTTACGTGCGGCGTCGTTAGAGGGGGGGGGGGGGGGGGGGGGGGGGGGCCTCCGACGTTCGTGGAGGAGGTTTGCGTCGGCCATCTTCGGCAACACCACCTACAGGGGTTGCCGCGCCTAGTTTCCGCGGCGAGGAGCGAGGGGCGACAGGCTTTCACGTCGGGGTCGGTGCATCGGCGAAGCTGGACGTAGTGGCGACGGCAGCCGGAACTCTCGGCGGGACGCAGGTTCGGGGGACTCAGGTCGTCGCAGGTACTCGTTGATTTCCCAAGGGCGTTCACCATAACGGGGGCGCGGGTCGTTCGGGTGGAACCCGCGCAGCCCGAGTCGTCTCATCGGCGGTAGGTGTGGTCTGCTTCCCCGCAGTGGAAGCACAGAGGGCGTCGGTCAGGCGTCCTCCACACGTGCGGGCTGTTCCGGACGGACGTACGGGATTCGTTCTTCTTGTCGTCGGAGATAGTGTGGCGCTGGGGCGTCTCGTCGAGGTGGCGACGTGTATTGGCGAGCAGCCGGTGGTGGTCGTCGCGCCACTGAAGCGTAGGTTACCACCGGTTCTTCGGATTCAGCGATGTCGACAGGAGACTCCGATTGAAAGGCCCGCATGCACTTCCTCTTTAACGAGCTCGGTGAGTGAGAGCGCAGCTGGTCGTTCTGCTGCCGCCTCCAACTTCCTAAGCTCTTCGCGGACAACGTCTCTGACCATCTCACGGATCGCAGAGAGGTCAGAGTTGCCGGAACTGATGCTGCAGGTAGACGGTGGAATCGCGGTGGCACCATTATACCGCTGGTAGTGGTTCGCCCTTGCGATGCTGACGGTAGATTGTAGAATCACGGTGGCGCCGCATTCTAAAAAAAAGAGGGTGTTGACGTTACACCCCTTGTCACATATACGACACCCCAAAACTTCAGTTCGAGACGTACAGCGAGCTGACGTCAAACTGACTGCCCCAACTTTTGCGAGAGGGTTGATGACGGTGCGATATGACATATTAAACAGCTAAAGTACGTATCAAAGTCTACTGGAAAAATACAGACAGGTTTTGCAGTTGAGCCTATAAAACCCCGATAACTCTTTTTGCAGTCAGTCACACTTACATTAACTATTTTAATGAGTTGTACAACTCGGCCATCAAACCGCTCGTGAAATTTAATAGCGTCGGTACAACGTCAGTGCGCTGTACATCAAACTGAAGTTTCGGGGTGTCGTATATGTGACAAGGTGTAAGGTCTACACCCCCTTTATTCTAGAGTGCGTTATACCGCTGGTAGGGGTTTGCCCTTGCGATGAGCGCCCTTTCAAAGTTGGTTGCCTCCTAAATGAAGCTTTCCGCTGTCAACGGAAGATTGCGGAAAAGGCCACCGAAAATGTCATCCCTGACACCTCGCATCAGTACCCGCAGCTTCTTTTCATCTGTGGCCTGCGGGTCGGCGCGGGCGAACAGCTGGAGGATGTCTTCAGTGAAAGATGGCACACTATCCTTGGGTCCCTGCTTCTTCCCTCGAAGCAGGTCTTCGGTGCGCTCACGCCGGTGTTGACTGACAAATGTTTTCTCCAACTCGTTCTTACAAACTTCTCACGTGGTCAAGGCGACTTCGTGATTTTCATACCACTGCCTTGCTGTTCCTTCCAGTGAGAAGTAGATATTCTTTAGGCGTTGCTCATCAGTCCATCCGTCGTGGCGGGCCACTCGGTCGTACTGCAGGAGCCAGTCTTCTACGTCCTCGTAGATTTCACCGTGGAATGGCGTCGGCACGCGGGGTACCACAGGCAAGAATACGTAGGACGACGCGGCTGGAAGGTTTTCCGTCTGCTGGGCCGGGGAGCTCATAGTCGGCTTTGATGGCTTCTTTGTCTTGTCCGGCAGTGGTCCAAACTCAGGGCGTTGTCCTTGCAGACGCTGGCTTGCTAGGGACCCTGCCTCTTCCACGAATCGACGACTTGGAGTGGGGCTTGCCGACCAGGTCCTCGGAGGGGTACGGTTAAGAAACATAAGGTGCGTACCCAGCACCTCCACCAGAATGTCACAGGTGGGGATTAAACGAACAATAAATAAACAGCAGGAAATTAACGTTTACTGGGGCAAACTTGTGCCCAAAATAAAGAGAAAACAGAGGATAAGAACAGAGCGTCGCGGGCGTCGAAGTCGGCGTAACAGCAGTTTCGAGCGCTGGGGCGAGACTGACCCCGGCTGGCCACGCGGAGCTTTTTTGTACACGCGTGGGCTTCCGGAACAATCGGCGTGGAAGGTTCGGCGTGTAGAACATTCTAACCTCGAATCGGCAACACGGTTCTCGAATTTACCAGAATATTACATTAGAGCCAACAAAAGTGCGTACTCGTGGCCGGGAATTGAGCCCTGGCTTTCTGCGTGGATGGCACGCGCGATAACAGTTAGGCCACGAGCGCGCTGTCTACTTTGTCAGCTGCGCTCGCGGCAATATAGTCACCGATTGTAAGATCAACCTTACTCGTACAATTATACCCTTGTTATGGGGGGTATTCACTGGCCGCCATATTTGAGGTCACTGGTTAGAGCGCATGCTCAGAACGAGCTCGCATTAATAGGCTGCCAAGACCGGCAATCATGATGGTGCGGGGTGCACGTTGCAAAATAACTGTGGAAGCTCGCCATCAGCACGTGCTCAGCATCAGCGCGCACGGATATGGCCGCCAGTGAATACACCCTATACCCCTGTCAGACGGCAAAGTAAATGTCATTTTGATCGAATGCCATTCACCGCTCGGCGAATCAACTCGTGATCCTGGCTCTGCACGTGGCGCGTGCACGCGCAGCGTGGCGTATTAAGCACGCGGATTGGCCGAGCTATAATGTCATTTTGCTTAAATGCCATTTAACGCGCCCGTCTGACAGGGGTATTACACGGGCACACTTAACTGCAGTTACGCTAAGCCACAGTTAGCGCACAATACTTGCCGACAACATTCTGCGGCTATGCAGTCAAAGCTATACGGGCGAACGTGCGCTTGAGCATTTTGAGCATCTATCGAAGCAGTGCACGCGCGCTCTTCACTTGTTATGGAATAGCTGTCCGAGAGTATAGTGCGGTATCTGTGGTCACGCACAACAGCAGTTAAGCTGAGTTAACTGCGGTTAAGTGTGCCCGTGTAACAGGGGCATTAGATCGGCATGTGCCTCTCTCTTTCTCAGTCACACCCTTTGTCTGTCTGTGTGCGTGTGCGCGCACGCATACAAGTTTTTGTTTGTTTCCTTCGGATTATGATATGTTTGCATGAGATGCCACGTAATTAACGAAAGAAGTGGAGGCCAGATACAAAGTTCCCCTCTCCGATTATCACAGAAGAGCACAGCATTTTGCTCGTGTTCCGCGTACTATACAATTTGATTTGCCTGGCGTTTTGTTTTATGAAAAACAAAATAAATGTATATGGACGGCATCAAATTACAAACATACAATAATAAACACGTAATTATGGCATGAGTTTTGCGAGAAATTATTTTTCTGTCTAAGGTGCTCTTGAAAAAAATTATCACAGTGATATTGGTCTGGCTTAAATCGCAATTTAAATCATCTTGTTTAATTTTTCTCCACCTTGAACTCAATGATTTTGTGGTAGATTATTTTCAGAATATAAATGCCTCGTCGAATATGTAAAAAAGTGCAGTGGTTGCACTTTCTAGAAGCCGTAAAGGTCTCTCGTCGGAAGCCAGCATGCAGAGTGAGCGATAGAAGATGCCAAATTTCTTTTCTGGGATATATGAGAAGCGGAGAACAGGGAGATGTCCTTCTTCGGTCTTCCCCAGCCCTAATGCAACGTCACCCGTATCGGCTCAAAAAGCCAAAGTTACGCCAGTGCGTTCTTCCGTCGCCACAGCTTCGCACGTGAAAAGGCGGAGCAGGCTGCTAAACGCATCTCACTGTCGAACGCCAGCTCCTCCACTGGCGGCACTACGCGTGGTGTTCAAAGCGCGTAGCGCCGCTAGCGCTTTAAACAACGAAGTTCCCGCACGGAGTGTATAGCCTCGTTCTTAAAGGGGCGATGCAACGATTTTTGAATTTTGCGCAAATACCGCTTAGAACGGATCCCTGACGTTAATGACCAGTGAAATACCCGTTTGTTTTTTACCACACGCAATCGAAGTCGCAGAAAAAAAAATAAAAAAAAAACGAGCATAGTTCACCCCCTCAACTCGCAGCCAGAACAAGCGGCCACGTGATCTGGAGCCGATTATATGCCGCCAATGTTGATCATAGCCACGCGCTGGGGTGGCAAGGCACAGGACACGGGCTGAGTTCCAGACATTGTTATGGTTCGGCTGTTGTCGTCATTGCAGCGATTGGACACAGGACACTACCCGAATGCTTTTCGAGCTATCGATTATCACGAGCCCAAATCGAGTGTCCACGCCATGCTCGGGTCCAATCTATGAGCCGCATTCAAATATCGTCACTGGGCGGTACTGCTGCCGCCCAGCTACGTCATCAGGTTTTGCGAAGGAGAGATTGAATGAAAACACTCGGTTTTTCCCTCGAAATTACAGCGGAACAAATGAGTTTCTTGGTCAGTGGCGTTGCGTGCGAGTAACCTTGAGTCCCACTAGTGCCAGTAAGCTCGTGTAAAGTGAAAAACATTCCTATTGAATATCGTTGCACCGCCCCTTTAAAGGGGGGATGCAACGATGTTTGTACCTTGCACAAATACCACTTAGAATGAATCCCTGACGTTTATGACCTATGAAACACGCATTTATTTTTCACAACACGCAATACAAGTCGCAGAAATAAGTAAAGAAAAACGAGCAGCGTTCACCCCCTCAGCTCGCAGCCAGAACCATCGGCCACGTGATCTGGAGCAGATTGTATGCCGCCAATGTTGATCACAGCCACGCGCTGGGGTTGGCAAGGCACAGGACACGCGATGAGTTGCAGACATTGTTATGGTTCAACTATTGTCGTCATTGCAGCGATTGGGCACGGGCCATTACCCGAATGCTTGTCAAGCTATTATTGATTGTCAGGAGCACAGATCGAGTGCTCACGCAATGCTCGGGTCCATTCAATGAGCCGCATTCAAATATCATCACTAGGGGATACTGCAACCCCCCAGCTAGGGGATCGCTGGCCAAGTGGTCTAGCGCACATCAGCTTGGAGCCAGTGAATCGAAAGCTGGCGCTGCACAACCCAGACAATCTGAGTTCAATCCCCACCCCTTCCCGTTTCGATCTGGATGAGCATCGTACCGGCGTGCGGTCGTGTATCACTACTGCGTTATGATGCACGTTTAAGACCCACAGGCTAGCGGTTGTACTGCACTGGCTATATTTTTCATCTACAGCTCGAAGACAAGTCGCCCTTTAAGGCAGACACCAGCTACGTCATCAAGTTTCGCGAAGGAGAGATTGAAAAAAGACACTCGCTTTTATCATTGAAATTACACCGCAACAAAGGATTTTCTTGGACAGTGGCGTTGTGTGCGAGCGTACTGGGGTAACACTAGTGCCAGTAAACTCGTGTAAAGGGAAAAACATTCCAAGCGAATATCGTTGCACCGCCCGTTTCAAACAACCTGCATCGTCCTTTCAAATGAAGAGACTTCACGTTCACAAATTTTTTTAATACCAAATATTCCTTGGATTATTTGACTACTTCTTTTCATTCATTCACTCATTCATATGTTCATTTCCTGTGCTCATAAACTGATGATGCCTTGGCAATAATGCACAAACATATAATATTATAAATCATTCGAGCGAACTTCAATCACTTCACTGATTTAGGTTTCAGGAGAAATTGATTCTGTTTCTTATATAAAATATAAACAAATAGATACTGCGGTGTCACTTTTCTCTCCACCCATTTTCACGAAAAAAAAACACGTCAAGTTAAAAGTGATTTATAAAATCTTAGAACTTAAATCAATATCACATTAGGGGCGTGATCAGCAATATAGACTCCCTTACTGACTCAACCTCCCTTTTTTCGCAATATGACAGTAGTTTATGACCACCAACATTGACTGAAGTCATTTAAAGTAATTTTTGTGCATAAACTCCAGAGGGACATTTACAGAACTAATATAGAACCAGACTTGTACCGTATGCATTACATGTAATCAAATTACTTGTAATTGATTACTTTTTGGAATAATTTTGTAATCAGTTGATTACTTTTATTAGGAAGTAATCACAAGAGTAATCTGATTACTTTTTGAAGTAATAAAAATGACTTCTAACCGTTACCATTTTTCCACGGGACCCTTCCCCCCCCCCCCCCCCCCCCCCCCGCACACACCTTTTTTTTTCTGGAATGACAAAAATAAAATTTGCATATTTTTTCGAAAGGAAAAAATAAAGATTTTTGTGGAGCTGTATCAAACGAGGTCAACCCCTTTGTATGTACAGTTTCTGTGGAATGTCTGTTTTTTTTTCGAGCTTGGACTGGGTTTGGGAAGCCCCAGGGAAGTCCCAGTGCGTGACAAAGGCCATTCCGGGCGAAGTTTGAGGGAGAAGAAGGCAGCTTTGTAAGCCCTACGTTCAAACTAGCCCCCTCACGCACACACGCAGAGAAATGAATAAAAAACAATCCTGCTTACGGTACCTATTCGCAGCCCGTAGGAGAACCAGAACCGAAGAATGTCTAAAGCGGATGCAAAGTATAACAAAGCCAGTTCAAATACACGTCAAGATCCAGTATTTCCCCTACATGGCCTTTGTAACAAGCAAAGTTTTGAGTTGAGAAGTGGTCGGGGCGATCTCTTCCGCTAATGGATACTACACATGATCCGTTTCAAATCTTGGAGCTGCTGCTCTTTTGTATAACATGCGAGTTCATCCACATGTGAATATTATCTGGAGAAGCGCGTTTGTGTGCGAACGAGAGTAAGGGTCTCTTTGTTGCCAGCCGGTACAAGAAAATATATAGAGCAAGAAAACAAAATACCTTTTATTTGGAACCAGAGATTCCAAGAAAACGTGGGAAAATGAGCAACGCTCTCCCCCCCTCCCCCCTCCCCCCCCCAATCGGCGAACGCCCAAATAATTAAACTTCCTCAAACGAATTCTGTGTTAGTGTCCGCATTGTGAAGGTGCAGCGACCACGAAGAGGGAACCTGTTTTTTCTTCAATACTTGTGAAAATGTGAAATATAGGTTGGTTCATTGTTATGAGCGCTAAAGACGTAAGTCTTCACACAATAAAGTAATCGGAAAAGTAACGGTTACTTCTCAAAGTAATGTCCAATTACTTTTGCTGTCGAGTAATCAAGTAATCTAATCGAATAGTTTTTAGCCAAGAGTAATTGTAATTGTAACCGAGTACTTTTTTTTAATAACGTGTACAAGACTGTATAGAACCCATTGAAACAAAATTGTAAAAATATTGCCGCGCGCGTTGGTGACCAAGCGCGTGCGTGGCGAAGTGGTTACCGCGCTTGACTGTCACGCGGAAGGTCTAGGTTCGATTCCATTTAGCGGACTGCCCTTTTATTTATTCTTTCAACTTGGCCTTCTCGTAAGTTCGAGAACATTCTCGTCTGGTTGAGTTCGGAATGTTCTACGCACCGAAAGTTCTACGCCGAACGATCCAGAAACCCACGAGGGTACATAAGGGATTCCGCAAGGCAAGCGGAGTCAGTTTCGCCCAAGCGTTCGACTCTGCTGTCACGTCGACTTCGACGCCCGCGACACTCTGCTTTATTCTGTTCCCTTTTTATTTTTGGGCACAAGTTCGCCCCATTAAACGTTTAGTTTCTTCAGTTATTATAGCCTCATCACTTGTCATTCGTGACATTTTGGTGGAGGTGCGGGGTGGTGGGCAGACGTCTTTCTTCGTCACCGCGTTCAGCTGTCGGTAGTCCACGCAAAACCTAAGCGTTCCGTCCTTCTTCTTAACCAGTACGACCGGAGAGGCCCATGGACTGCTGGAAGGCTGGATTATGTCGTCATTCAGCATTTCTTGCACTTGCTCCTGTATGACCTCCCTTTCTTTTACTGAGACTCGGTATGGCGATCGATCCACAGGGAGCGCGTCGTCCTCGGTAACAATGCGATGCTTCGCAACCGCGGTTTGGCGAACCTTTGATGACGTCGCGAAGCAGTTGCTGTATTCGGCGAGGAGGTCACTCAGCTGCTGTCGTTTTAGGCCCGGAAGCTTGGGGTCAATGTCAAGCTGTGCTGGCGACGTGAAGTCTTGCTGAGGCGGCGATGATTCTTCAGCAATCGCGGCGACTTCGGCGGAGTTTCGGAGTTCCTCGACATGGCCCACAGCTGCACCTTTAGTGAGGTGTTGCGTTTCTTGTCGGAAATTCGTCACGAGGACCACAGTGCGCCCATCATGAAGTTCAGCTACTCCTCTTGCGACGCCTATTCCTCTTCCCAGGAGCAATTGAAGGTTACCTTCCAGAAGAACTTCGCCGCGGGTAGCTGCATCGGTCACGACGGGTATGACAACACTTGATCGCGGCGGCAGATTCACGTGGTCGGCAGCGACTCGGACGGCGGCTGACGCAGTTTGGAGCTTCTCTGAAGGCGGAACAGGTTTCCGCAGCGTCGATCTGTTTTCTCCAAGGTCGATGACGGCGCCGTATTCACACAGAAAGTCCATGCCGAGAATGACGTCTCTGGAACAGTCTTGTAGAATGACGAAATTCACAGGACACGTCTCGCCGTGAATTTCGGTGCGAGCGGTGCACCTTCCGACAGGCGTGATGAGGTGTCCTCCGGCGGTTCGTATCTGCGGTCCATTCCACGGCGTCGTGACTTTTCGAAGGTGGCGAGAGAGCCTCCCACTCAATACTGAGTAGTCTGCTCCGGTGTCAACGAGCGCCGATACGTCGTGGCCGTCGATAACAACGTTTAGGTTGTTGGACACCGTTACAGGGGCGTCGGTGCGATGCAGGGCGTCGGGAGAGAGGGAGCGCTCCGGCGTTCTTGGAGGCTGTTTGCTTCCATCGTTTTCGGCAACGTCACCTCCAGGCGTTGCCGCACTTAGTTTTCCCGGCGACGCAGGGGAGACAGGCTCTCTCGGCGGGGTCGTGGCGCTGGGGACGTTGAACGTCGTGGCGATGGGGAGCGGGCTTCACGGCGGAGAGACGACACTGGTAAGGGCGAGCGTCGGAGGTACTCCTCGATGTCGCGAGGGCGTTCGTCGTACCTTGGGCGAGTGTCGTTCGGGTGGAACCCGCGCAGCCCCAGATGTCTGTATGGGCATCGACGGTAAATGTGGCCGGCTTCACCGCAGTGATAGCACAACGGGCGTCGATCAACCGTCCTCCACACGTCGGTATTTCGTGGCGCTGCTTGTTCTGGGTGGGCGTGCGCCCGATCTTCCTGGCGTCGGGAAAACTGCGGCGCTGGAGGTTCACGTCGGAGTGGTGCCCTATACGGGTGAGCAGGGGGCGGCGGTCGTCGGGTAGCTGCGGCGTAGGTCAGCGTCGGTTCTTCGGGTGCGGCCACGGTGACAGGGGTATCTGGTAGGAACACTCGCTGAACCTCATCTCGGACGACCTCGGCAATGGAGATTGAGGCCGGGTGTTCAGCAGTCAGCAGAAGTTTCTTGAGCTCCTCCCGGACGATGTCGCGGATGATGTTTCGAAGGCCGGGGATGCTAGGGCTGATGTCGTAGCCCGATTCAGAAGCAGCAGCGACGCTCGGGTGCCGATGGTAGTGGCTGGCTCTTGCGAGGAGGGCACGTTCTATGTTCGTGGCCTCCGTGACGAAGTCTTCGACGGTAGATGGAGGGTTGCGAACAAGTCCGCCGAAGATGTCATCCTTGACATTTCGCATTAGGATCCGCAGCTTCTTTTCGTCGGTGGCTTGAGGGTCGGCGCGAGCGACCAGGCGCAAAACATCCTCGACGAAACTGGAGATAGTCTCGTTTGGTCCCCGGGTCCTCATTCGAAGAAGGTCCTCGGCCTTCTCCCGTCGATATTGGTTGGCAAATGTCCGTCTCAGCTCATCCTTGCAGGCGGTCCTCGAGATCAAGGAAGTCTCGCGATTCTCGAACCAGTGCCTGGGCGTCCCTTCGAGCGAAAAGTAAAGACTCTGCCGGCGCTGTTCGTCCGTCCATCGGTTGTGCTGGGCCACTCGCTCGTACTGCTGTAGCCAGTCCTCGATGTCTTCATAAGGCTCACCGTGGAAGGACGTGGGCGTACGGGCAGCGACGGGTAGGACAACGACGGGTGGAGTGGTCATCGTCGCGGTCTTCTTCCTTGGTTTCTGTGATAGGGGTCCGAGTTCCGGGGGTAGGCCTTAGTTGCGGCGACTTGATCGGGTGTCGCCGTTTTCTGCGAAGGGTAGCCTTCCGGGGCTGAGCACTTCACTTGGCCGGGATGTCTTTGTAGGTGTACGCTTCACGGGCATAGAAAGCGCGTACCCCGCACCTCCACCAAAATGTCACGAATGACAAGTGATGAGGAGGGGGGAGTAATGCCACGCGCGTTGGCGACCAAGCGCGTGCGTGGCCGAGTGGTTACCGCGCTTGACTGTCACGCGGAAGGTGTAGGTTCGATTCCAGTTAGCGGACTGCCCTTTTATTTATTCTTTCAACTTGGCCTTCTCGTAAGTTCGAGAACATTCTCGTCTGGTTGAGTTCGGAATGTTCTACGCACCGAAAGTTCTACGCCGAACGATCCAGAAACCCACGAGGGTACATAAGGGATTCCGCAAGGCGAGCGGAGTCAGTTTCGCCCAAGCGTTCGACTCTGCTGTCACGCCGACTTCGACGCCCGCGACGCTCTGCTTTATTCTGTTCCCTTTTTATTTTTGGGCACAAGTTCGCCCCATTAAACGTTTAGTTTCTTCAGTTATTATAGCCTCATCACTTGTCATTCGTGACAATATGTTTCATAATAATTTTGGTAATTAATAATAATTTCTTTGTCTTGTTAGGTTGAAGTGTTAGTGTTGGTATATTCTCAATATAGACGTTTATTAGACATAAGTAATTTACCTTTGTATAGACCATTAAAGCAGTGGCGTCACAAGGGGGGGGGGGGGTGGACCGCCCCGGGTGCACCGCTTAGGGGGCTGTCGCGGCGGGCCACGAGAAGGGGGGGGGGGGTGGAGTCGCGCGGGCCACGAGAGAGGGGGGGGGGGGGGGTTATCGCGGCGGACAACCGCCCCAGGTGCCGCTGACCCTCGTGACGCCACTGCAATAAAGTAATACAAAGAGTGCCAAAACGGAGTGCAGGATCGATGTTTCATTACAGGTAGCTAATCACTAGTCTATGTTAGAGCAACAAAGTTTTACGAAACAATAAAGGTGCACTAATCCACTTTTTGCGACAGTCTATTTATGACTATAACTCAATCTATGAGCTCTAAGCATCCTAAAAAATATATTAGATTCATGCGCGGCCGATATCTTTATTAAAATTGGTATCAAAGATGGATTACCTCGGAAGTAGCGCAGACATCAGAGGTCGCCGTCAGACGAGGATGATTAAAGGATAATAGAGTAAGTGTATATGCTCCGCTTACGGAGCAGAGTACCCCAATGGTGCTCCCAGGGCTGCCATGTTGGATCCAATGCCGCACTGCGGGAGGCGGCCGTCGCTTCTGCAAGATCCAAGGATGCGCGGATGGCGGGGCTGTGAGGTGGCGTGCTGCGGCGTGCGGAGCAGAGGAGATATAGCGCGGCAGCACGCCGTGCGTGCACCGTCGTTCCGTTATTTCTTTTATGTTTCTCTGCATGCTTTCGGTAGAATATAGTAGCCGACGAAAACGTCGTCCTTTCGCAAGCCATAGCTACGCGTTGTTGTCTGGTCCGAAGTGCTCGGATGTGCCACACGCGTATCACTCCGCGAGCGCCGCAGACGCGAGCAACGCAATCGTCCTCCGTGTCGTCTTCTTCCCAGACTTTGAAAACATGTTTTAAAACATTGCTCGCCTTATAGAACAGCTCGATTATACTGTATCCAGTGGCTACACATAATGTTGAATGGTCAAGTAAACTTCCAGTTCGTTATAGTTTAGTGTAGTATGTATATTTCGCAAACGCAAAACGAGAAACATGATCCGCCCGAAACTCGGCGCCTGCAAGGTCGCTTTGCCGCATAAAAGCCGGATCCTGCTCAGCGCACGTGACCACTTTTCCGCCAATACGGAGTTGGTTGCGAAAGGAAAAGGAACGCGATACTCTAGCTGTGCAAGCAGAACCTATACCAGGGGTATCAAGCACACGGCCCGCGGGCCGCATGCGGCCCGAAACTCGCGGGGATGTGGCCCGTAGGCAACCGGCTACGACTCCCGGTTCTCGTGTCTCGAGCGCTAGAAATAGCATTCGCCATCGTGATCTCATCTCGCCAATTAATTTTCGCTCGAAAAGTAGTTACATTATGGGTGGAACCAGCTGAACAATAAAGGAAAGAGAGACAGAAAAGACACCCTATCGCTGGACTACCAACTATTTTAATAAAGCGTCCTCCTCTTCTACTAAACCTTTTGCATATCAATTTTTTCTTTTTTTCTTTTCCCTAATTGTGTTTTTCTAGTTTTTTTGTATTTTTGCTTAGCAGAGAGGGCGCCCTTCAGAAAGAGCTTTTCTTGCGGTTGCAGGATTATTTGATTGTCTCTCTTTCCTTTATTGTTCAGCTGGTTCCACCCATAATGTATCAAAACCAACTAGCTCAACTCATCCCAGTAGAAAAGTAGTTCTTCTCTTTTAACGTACGCGCATTGTTTTTACTTATCTCTGTTCATCTGCCCCTTGTTTCGCTTTATGCTTTTGCTTTCCAGCTTTTTGTAATGTACGAAAATTGCGCTACTAGGCTGCTGGCGCGAGCTCTTTGTTGAAGGATGCATCTCGGCTGAGCGAACTCTCAATCAGCAGGAGCAACTGCCGAAGATAAAGCTACGAGCTCGGGATTTTCGCATTAAGAAAATGTCCCCATTAAAAGACAAGTAAAGGTGTTGTAATAGATATCGTCAGGAAAGCAAGAACTGCCATATTAACTCATTGTTTTAGAGCACAGCTCTTAGGCGCCCGTTTCCAGCTTGAGCGGCGTCGGCGTCGGCGTCGGCGTCGCCGTCGCCGTCGCCGTCGGCGTCGCCGTCAGCGTTGCCGTCGGCGTCGGCGTTGCCGTCGGCGTCGGCGTAACCGCGCGGTGCATGATGGGAAAATTTGCCCGCTAAATTTAGCGGAAAAAATTTTCACGCTACATCTGGCGGAAAATTTTTCACGCTAAATTTAACGGAAAATTTTCCCCGCCAAATTTAGCGGAAAACATTTCCCGCCAAATCTAGCGGAAAAATATCCCCGCTAAATTGAGCGGAAAAAATTCCCAGCTAAATTTATCGGAACAATTTCCCCCCTAAATCTAGCGGAAAAATATCCCTGCTAAATTTATCGGGGAATTTTTTCCGCTAAATTTAGCGGGGAATTTTTTCCGCTAAATTTGGCGGGGAAAATTTTTTCTTAAATAGGAGGCGAGCAGAAGAGGAGGAGGTACAGAGCCCCCTCTTCGTACCTTCCCCTCCTCCTTCTCAAGAGCTGCGCTCTAATTCGGCGTTACAGGGAGTTGTAAACGGCTTTCATTTTAGAGCGCAGCTCTTAGGCGCCCGTTTCCGGCTTGAGCGGCGTCGCCATCGCCATCGCCGTCGCCGTCGCCGTCGCCGTCGGCGTAACCGCGCGGTGCATTATGGGTAAATTTTCCCGAAGGGACCCGAGGTCCTCCCGAAGGAACCCGAGGTCCTCCCGAAGAGACCCGAGGCCCTCCCGAAGGAACCCGAGGTTTTCCCGAACGGACCCGAAGTCCTCGCGAAGGACCTCGGGTTCCTTCGGGAGGACCTCGGGTCCCTTCGGGAGGACCTCGGGTTCCTTCGGGAGGACCTCGGGAGGACCTCGGGTTCCTTCGGGAGGGCCTCGGGAGGACCTTGGGTTTCTTCGGGAGCACCATAAGGTCACGTGGCCCTCCAGGTCACGTGACCCCCCAGGCCACGTTCCCTCCACCCGAGGTCACGTGGCCCCCAGGTCACGTGACTTCCTGGTCACATGACTCCCCAGGTCACGTGACCCCCCCCCCAGGTCATGTGACCCCCCCTGTGCCTTCCCTTCCACCTCAAGAGCTGCGCTCTAATTCGGCCTTACAGGGAGTTGTAAGCGGCTTTCATTTTTTCTAGAGACATACTGAACTTGGTTAATTCCCGAGTGAATTGAGCAACAAAAACGACAGTGTCATTGCCCTCTTGTTCTATTAAATATGCGAGTACTTTAGCGGGGCGGTGTCATTTTAATTATTGTTATCACAATAGGCCAGTCCCAAAGTAGTCATGTAAACAAATCAAATCTAAAAATGTAACTGACAAAACTGACCTTACAAAAAGCATACAGCACGAGGTCTCTTTCAAATAGTTTGACAACGTTCCCCCTCCCGGTCAACGTTGGCCCTCGGCCTTCCCAGTGTTATCAGGGGCTATCCGGCCCGCACGCTCAAATGAGTTTGAGACGACTGGCCTACACAGTTACTCGAATAGCCCTTTCCCCTGGCAGATGCCGAGTGCTCCGCGCTAGCGGTCGTCGAGCGGTCGGCCTCTGTGAGTGATCTGTCACGTGATCCACCGCAGTGGCGCGTGCTGCGAACCAAATCGAGCGTGACACTCCCAGTGCCACCCCTTTCAGAGCTTCTGCCCTCGCTTTTCAACAGTTTCGGTTCCCATTGGTATCTTGCTTAAAGCATGAACTTCGGATCGGAAGCACCCCAGATTATTTACTTCTGGATTAACGGTGACCCCCGCGTTAAGACACAATTCATTTTTCCTTACAGTTATATAAATCCGATGAACACAACTAGAAGTACTGGTACCAGCCGTAGGATGCAATTAAGCAATACCAAACACGTATGCCGTAAAGCGATCATCATCTCCGAAGGCGACTTCCATCTGCGGAGTATTTGGCCTATTGTCTTCTAATCATTTCAATTACTTTACAGAGACCACACCACGAGCAAACGCCGTACCTAGATCTTCATCCGAATAGGCGTGCACAACGTCTTCGACGTAACGCGATATCTTGGGCGTCTTCGCTGGCAAGACGAACGATTCGGCAAACACTTCGCCGACAACGGCTGCCTCGACGTCACTCGAGCTGGAGTTAGGGTGGTATCTTCGTCATCTTCGTCGCTGTCGCTACTTTCGCTGTCACTGTGTTTTATTAGACCTCCAGAAATTAACTGCAACGATGTCATCGCCTCAGTATGCTCGGTCGAGTCGGTCATGACGAGAGGAAGGAAAGCAAGCACAGCAAGAGAGCCCACCCAGCAATCGAAACCAAAAAACCGCGAAACTCCTTCACTCCCCTGCGGGAACGTTGATAACGAAACTGAAATGTTGCGAGTGACTACAGATCGTGCTCCTCCGAAAAAGGCAGCGTGGAGAACTTCTGCGGACCCCTCGACGTGCTCTGCCACTTCCCCATGTATCCACTCGGCGAGCGCTCGCTATTTGCCAGGGTAAGGGGATACAAAGAGAAGCACTTCTCCTCCGACTGCGCCCTCTGGTGTCGGCGATAGTTCCGAGATAATCGATCTTTACACCAATTTTAATAGAGAAATCGGCCACGCATAAAGGTAATGTCTGGGTTTTTAGAGCGCATAACTGACCCCCTTACGGTATCACTACCAGAGCGTAGACGTATCTGCACTAATAACGAAAATTGGGATGAAAATTATTTCAAATATTTGGAAGTCAGAAATTAGGGTTGGGGATTACTTCTCCTGATGACCGTTATGTTCGGTTCGTGACTGACTCGTAATTTCGGTTGCATTTGTATTTTTTTTATGCACGTTCACATTTTTAAGGGTTTCTATTTCTATACATCGCTTCACTTTACCATGCGCCACAACGGACCAATTAAGAGCCATGTTAGCCCAATCCAGTGTACCAAGTTACTTTACGCTCCGCACGTCACATCGCCCAGACAGAGGGTCGCATACGCAACGCTCCCAGCTACGGTTTGTATTTGTTAGCTTGAAGCGTCTGTTGTTGCCCATCCTAGGTGAAATAGACTGTAGTGGCTTTGCTTTTCTTTTGTGGCAAGTATCTTGTGGTACACTTTGGCCTTGGTAACATTTTAACGAAACAAGCATGGTAACGCATCCTACTTTGTCTATAATTTGAGAAGTGCCGTCGCAAAAGTTATTAGGGCGGAAACAAAATGCTTACCCGTTAGAGCAGTACGAACTTCTTTGATGGAACTGTAACGAACACTCTGTTTTCCTGGGACGCCCTTCAAAAACAAATGTACCCGTAAAAATGCCCCTCGTTCGCTGTAAACCCACCTCATTACAGGAACGCCGTTCTGTATACAACACTGGCTCTCCCCAACTCATTACAGGAACGCCGTTCTGTATACAACACTGGCTCTCCCCAACAAACAATAGGAACTTCCCCTTTTTTTTTTCTCTCCGAGCCGGAAAGTAAAGCCTGGCCGCTGATATTCTCGGTCCTAAAGTGAGAAGATAAGCTCACTTCGTGGCCAACGCGCCACCAGCATCTGACTGACAACGCGCTAAAGAAACAAGAAACACTTGGGAGTAAGGCCACTATCAGCGCATGCTCCGTTGCAGGCTCTGCGAGCCATTCCTCATTCCTTGGGCCGAGATAAGCCTTCTTCGGCACACCAAATCTGACCATCGATTGCACCCGCACGAGAGTAAAGAGCTGCGCACTGCTTCGCCTACAAAAACAACGTAACTCTTTCGACGTTATCGTTACTATTACGTCCTATACTCCATTTCACTTTACGATGGACAACTGCAGACGCTACAAGCTATTGCAGCCAATCCAGCGCTGGGAACATGTCACGTGACTACGGCTCCTCCAGTGTCGCAGCGTCCTTACCGAAGGCAACGTGACTCTCGCACGGCATCGAACCGGCTTCGATGGCTCGTGGGGCCCCACTGCGGTCCGTCGCCAAGTGGAACGGAGTATGGCTATGTGTGCGTTTGAGTCCGGCAGACGCGGTCCATTAATCGTGGGCTGAGCCGACAGCAAGGCGATCGTGAGAAGAGATTGAGCCTGGCTGTTGTTTTTGCTCCGAATGTTCGGTGCAAATGTCCATTGTTCGCTGCGGGTTGGCTGAGAAATGAACGTGAGTTTGTCCACAAAAACCTACTCACACCTTTTACATCAGGTACTTTGGAAATTTGAACGTATCTATTCGGATGCATTAGGTGGTTCGAATAGACACTGTATTGTGCCATTCAGTGAAAAAAAACAAAACAAAAAAAAAAACTGTTTATGGCGTGTCTACTTTTTTGAATGTAGTGGGAAGAGGAAGATATCGGTTGAACAAGTTTGACCGGGACCTTTGTTAATAAGAAATTACTGAACAAGTGTAGCGTGATGAAACTTGGCGAGGAAGTCAACGTAATTCTTGTAGAATATCTCTCGCCCCCAGCATCTCCAGCTTTCATGGCGGCGAGCAATGTGTCGTGCTGTGGAACAGCGGTGCATAATCAAACTTCGGGTGAAGGAGAGAGCTTGACCAGTTGAGATGGCAAGCACAGTATTATAGACAAGTAATATCACAGAGAAATGTGTACAAGTGGTGTCAACAGTTTGGCGATGGACGACATTATGGATCAAATGAACCGCATAAAAACATTCGTCCGACTGCATAGTCACATAGTCCAGTGTTTTCTACGCAAATAGAGTCTGGGAACTACCGAAACAATGTCAGTGCTGTCTGGACGCGTATGGGGAATGCTTTTAGCAGCTTACGCAGTATTGTGCCTGTCGAATTTTGCATTTCCTCAGTAGGAGTAAAAGTCCGGGTGAACCTTGAAGGACCCTTTTTAAATAATAAACCATTTGTGAGCTTCACTTTTTTTATATTCGTGTGATTCAACATTTTATTTTATCCCACAAATCACAGGTTGTAAGGTTGTAAGTGTATTTATTTACTTATTTATCTGTTCATTGTATTCTTAATTTCCCCATCACCATTATAAACGCGAAGTGAAAAAAATGTATAAATTTCTGAAATAAAAAAAAATCTTCTCCACACGCTCACAGATGTACAAACATTTCAAATGTTACCAGAGCCCCACCTGCATTTAGAAAATTATAATGTACTTAAAATTATTCCGTGCTTCTCTTGGTCACCCAGCTGTAAACGAGAAGTTTCTTGTGCGCATGATTTATACCTAAATTAGAACTGAATTTGTCCGAACTTCAAATTGTTGCGTAATAGTCTACTGGCTCCCAGAGCAGCAGCATTTATAGGCTATTTCGATAACAAATCGCGCAGTCTACCAGGGTCAGAAAAAGCCTTTTCCTACGCTGAGTCACAATTCCGCAGACTTATCACATTCATCTCCAGAAACGCGGGAAAGTTTCGACATCAGAAAAAAAGCGCACAGTTGCATACTTTTTGCTCCAGCTGCTGCTCTTTTACGCACCAGGAACTGTTCCAGATGAAGCAAGCAGGCAATAGCAGATGTTATGCACGCAGCGTGTCCCAGAAAAAAATCACACCGGAATAAATTTAACAAATATAAGGTCGTTAGAGATAGGCTCACTCTTTTTCTGGAAGGTCTGGCGAAAAACCGATTAGTTTCCTAAATGATATTGAACAAGTCACTCTTGGTAACTTAATCACGTAGCAGTTTTCAGGGCGCCATACTTGCATTAAAGGGGCACTGACAACCCAAAGGTCGTATTTTTTTTATTGTCTAAAACGATGCAAGTTGTAGTCACAGACACGCAAAAAAAACCGCGACGCGAAAAAAAATTCCCCGCGCGCGCGTGCGCCTTTTTATTTTTGGCGTTTAAATTTCCCGCGCTCACCTCCTCGCTTCTTTTGATCGGTGACGTCAAAAATCAGGAATTTTAGAAGCTTTGTAGGTGACATTTCTATAACATTTAATAACGGCAATCGTAAAACATGCTTTTTAACGCAATTGCGAGCGCCCTACGGCCCCTCTTTCTGAAATACCAGAAATCAGAGTTCGGTGTGATGTTGCTTCCTAGATTTGTACCCTCCCTCGGAAAACTTGGCGGCGTCGTCGGCGAGCAACACGGCGAGTGGGGAAAGAAACCGGTTCTTTCCCGCGCCGGCGTGATATCACCTCCATCTCGCTTGGGGTTGCCGTGGCAACGGCGGAGGTCTAAAAAAAAGTCGAGTCTCAGGAGACCGCAAAATTTGACTCGCTGTACTGGCGCGGATCGCGCGGGAACGTCAAATTCGGCATTTGGAAATTGTTTTTTTTAATTCACAAATACTGAATTTTCAAGTTTCGAATTTTGAGGGTAATGTCCCGGCATCGTTTTCAATCGTTTCGGATAATAAAAAAAAATATGATTTTGACGTGTCAGTGCCCCTTTAAAGCTCGTGCTTGGAATTATTCGGACACTGAAGAATGAAGTGTTTCGAGTAAACTCAATCACCGACCGCCCGCAAGACATCTGGCGTACCAGGTGTAATCTCCTCACCGAGGGTTGCTGCAGATTGCGCGGTATATGTCACCGGCAATATTCAAGGGCAAGAAAAAAATATCATTCAGCGAACGAAAATTGAACAAGGATATTACACTAGTGATAAGCAGAAAGCAAACTGCTTTCTAATATAACTCTAAATAGGTTCCACAAGCAATACATTTCATTTCATTTCATTTAATTTATTATTCCCTCAGGGCCCGAAGGCATTACAGAGGGGAGTGGGCGGTTAACACATATAAATGGTCGCAAGGTTATTGCAACCATTTCGCAATAACCTTGCGATTATACAAGCTATAGGATAGCTGAGCTTTTTAGAGCGCAGCCCTTAGGCGCCCGTTTCAGGCTTAAGCGGCGTCCGTGTCGGCGTAACCGCGCGGTGCATTATGGAAAATATCCCATAATGAGCCACGCGGCACGCTCGTGACGTCACGTGTGACGTCACGAGGGTCCCCCGCGCGGTGCATTATGGGACGTTTCCCATGATGCAACGCGCGGGGAGGAGGGCGAGAGGGAGGGGAGGAGGAGCGGAGGGGGAAAAGGAGGAGGAGGGGGGAGAGGTGGAAGAGAGAGGAGGAGGGGGAGGAGGGAGGAGGAGGGGAAGAGTGAGGGGGATGAGAGGAGGGAGGGGGACGAGGGATGAGGAGAGGAGGGAGGACGAGGAGGGAGGAGGGGAGGAGGAGTAGACGGGAGGACGAGAAGGTGAGGAGGAGGGAGGAGGGGTATACCCTCCCCTCAGTACCCTTCCCACCTCTTCCTCAAGAGCTGCGCTCTAATTCGGCGTTACAGGGTGTTGTAAACTGCTTTCCTTTTTTGTTTCTTGTTCAATCTGTGTTTATGAGCAAGTAAATTGTTCTAAAGTGAAAGAAACGACGACTGTCTTTCCAGTTGTTTAATAGACGATGTGCGAAACGTTTTGATTGTCTGGCAGCACTGTGCACGCGGCCATCTTGGTAGCGTCAAGTATATTGAGTTTCGGTTTCTTAACATTTCCAGGGCATGGACGCTCTGCCACAAAGTGCGATTCGGAAACTTCATTGTTTTCTGACTTCCGATCACCCAGCATGGCCGTCGTAGCCTTTCATCTCTGAAAACACTTTCAATTTTTTTTCCGATGCGAATGCGCATGATGTCGTACTGCTTAGCAGTAGACTGCTCCACGTCAATACATGCACCTCAAGGCTAGTTTTTTTTGTTGTTGTTGTCACTGTCAAAACTTTGTTTCGTTTTTTTGTTACTGTCAAAAGTTGTTTTTTTCTTAGGAAAGCTTTGTGTTTTTTTTTTAAAGGAAACTGTGCCCTAGGAAATGTTTTTTAAGGGTTGCAAAGAGCTCAAATTGGTTTCAGAGAGCATTGACCTCAAGCCAGTGTTGTGCCCGTTACCTGAAATAAGTAACAAAATAGCGTTACTCGTTAGCATGGAAAAAAGCTAACGCGTTAAGCGCCGTTCACATTCTTGCGACCGAGTATGACCGAGAGAGACCAGACCGGTTTTTAAGCCTTTTGCGACTTCTTAGGTCCGGATGCGCTGCAGCGGAGCTGGTCCTAAGAGATCGCAAGAGGCTTAAAAACCGGTCTGGTCTCTCTAGGTCTTACTCGTTCGCAAGAGTGTGAACGGGCCTTTACAGGGCGTCGTTACCATTTTGTAAATGTAACGAAATATCGGTGTCGTTACTTGCCATGACTAACGGACGTTACCTTTACGTTAGTTTGTCACTACTTTGTGTTTCACTGTTAGTATATGTAGTATATGACAGCTGTTAGTATATGACTGTAGAGTCTCAACCACAAACGTCTCCACAAGATTGTCGAACACTTCTCGAGAAATGGGAGCTTGATGCAGACGGTCGATCTTCCTCTGCTTCAGCAAGGGCGTGTCGGGAAAGGGAATTGTAGTCTCGGTCTTTCGTTTCTTTGAAATTACCGCGAACTCTCACAGCTTCTGCGAATGAAGGGACCGGCGGAAAAGAAAGCAATTAGAACTGATGCGAAACACCGCTGTTAATTTCTAGTTATCAGTGGTGTGGAACAACGAAATATTAAATAAATAAACTGCATCACGAATTAGTATAAAAAAAAACTCTCTGAATACATCGCAAACTTAAACAAATATAAAATAGGCGTGTTTATATGTAACTGCCATGATTGATTTACCCTCCTGAAATATACAAGTAAACTAAACTAAGCCGTTTTCGAAGACTTTTCGCTAGCTTACATTAATTAGCATTGGGAGATGTAGCTGAAAAACTGCGACTAACAAAACAATCTCGAAAGAAAGGTGCGTTATTTTGGCTAAGAAAGCTTAATGACGACATTTTAACGAAAAAACAAGTAATTTACATTGAAGAGTAACTCACCTTAATGTGCTTTTTCAAATTAGAGTTCGACGTCCTGGATGTGCTCAGCAGCTTGAGTTTTGGCATACAGAGCAGACATTTAAACATCAAAATGTCAGACTTCGTTTCCCTCAGTTCAAACATAGCATTCAGCCCGGGCCATAATAACGGAGTTTCGGTGGCCGTTGCTATCTTGCATGAAAAGTGAGTGCGAGATGGCAGTAAAAGGGGCTTTTATAACAAGCGTTCCAGAACGGCCTTGTTGGTTAGAGGCAGAAGTTGCATGACAGAGGCAACTGTACAGTACACGGACTGCTCACAAACAACATAACCTCATAGCCACACCGGTTTAAGTCACAGTCCGGTTTAGGCTACACAAGCAACAAAAATAGGACACCGATCGCTTAATATAACGAATAATTATAACAAAAAAAATTATTGGTGACTATGAACGAAGTATAGCGCTGGCCATACTTTGATTATAATCGCATGCATACTCGTATTATCTTTACGTGTATATATGATTCAAAAAGGTGGCGAGCGTTTATGACCTATGCTAAAGTTGAGGCTTTTGTCTGGTCCACGTTTTTTTTTCGCGCTGTTTTTATTCCGAAGTTTATGGCCTCTTTACCCTAAGTTTCTCTTTCACGTCCAAAAACCTTTTTTTTTTCTTTTTTCGTTTTTACGCCGGCAGCAGCAAACTAAGGGCGAAGCAGACGAAAGCCATCACTATTATTGCTACGAATGTGCCTCTCTAGAAGAATGGTACAGTAGCCTTCACACAAAACCAGGGACTGCGAGAAGAATAAGGCGGGCGCAGCGTCTAGCAATAGATTATTCGGTCTTTGAATGCCAGGGAGTTGGGAGCTAACTGCGATACCAAGAAGGTGCCGTCCGTGGGGGTTACGCAGTCTTTCGTCTAATTTTTCAGGCGCTATGGGAGAAATGATGCCCAGAGGATTTAGTGAGAGGCGACCTTCTGAACGAGAGTCGTTATCCAACGACAGATCCTACCTTTGTACCTCGGCGGCAGGGATTCTAAAAATTGGTGACGTCTTTCTGGTGACGGACGCCTTTCACTCCTGCGATAACCTTGCCACTTGTTTTGGTTCAAAGCGTGGGAACGTTAACGCTTTCAAATCTAGAGTTTATCCTTTCTGCTGTTGACAGAACAAGAATTTATTTATTTTCAAGAAAAGTATTTGACCAGCTGGAGTAGCTAGGGACGATTAGACAGAATCCTTCGAGTGGCGACAGACTGTTGCCTTCTGAACGCATGTCTCTTTCCAGCGAGACGGCTGCTCCTTCAGGGCACGGCGACGGTAGTCTTAGTAGCTTCGATACAAAGACTGCAGCAAGGCCGCTTAGGAATTCTGCAAAGCGACAATCTCGCGTCTTTTGGGCCCAGTCGTGGGAACGTTGAAAGTGTCTTCCGAGGGAGTTTTAAATGACGCCGTTTATAAATAGCTTTGTTGGGGTTTCTTTTCCACTTTTTGTAGTGCGCAGAATAAAAATCATTTCGCTTTCAAACAATCATGCGGCCATTTTTAATCAAAAGTAACTAGTAACGGGTAACGTAATTTTATAGGAGATACCGTAAAATAATAGCGACATTACTTTACTCGTTACTCATTTGGGATTCTAACGAGTATGTTAGTACGTTACTAAAAAAACTAACGCGTTACCAGTAACGTCATTACTTGTAACGCGTTAGTTCCAACACTGCCACAAGCATAGTTGACGGATGTTGCGCTATTAATGAAGATTTGTTGAACCCTGGCAGAATAACTGCATTGACTTTCTCAAAACCACCACCCGAACTTTGCGCTAAACAAAATTTTTACCTCAGCTGCAACAAAAAAAAAAAAAAAAAAAAAAAAGATTGTGAAATGAAGTTGGCACCGCCCGTGTTGCCCCCTTCGATGTCCGCAACGTAAGTTTTAGCAGCCGCCGACATCGAAGTTTTAGCCACTGCGATTAAACGTGTCGTCTAGTTTTTGTCGTCCATGTTATTCTCCTGTAACACCGTAACTAACCCCACGTTTAATTTAATCGAACGCAGCATTTGACAAAAAAAGACAGCAAAGTACCGTCTCTGAGTGTTGAGCAAACAGACAGGTCGTCCGTGTCTGTTGTGTTTTCTATTCTACTTTACCGCGCTTTAAATATTCAAGAATATTTGATCAACAAAATGTCCCTGTTTATTTTTAAAATTGTTTTACAAACCTTGTTTACCGACGCCAGATCAAGTGTATAGAATCGCTGCAAAGCAATGAGAACTCTGTGGTGCTTTCAGCTTTTGTTGTTCGCTGTTAGCCATACGAATCTTCAATTTGGTTGGAGGTGTAGATTATTAAAACTGTCATCTTTTTGCCTGGCTTAACCGCCTTGCATGGTCCCGTCCGCATCCATTGAGCTGCTTAGGCATCAAGAAAAACGCAAACCGACACTACAACGTGCATAAAAAAAAAGTTAAGAAACAAGTTTGGTAAAACTTTGTGAAAAGGTTAGGGCCCTGTTCAATAGCTATAAATGGCTTCACACCGCACGATAACGTCCGCACGTTTCTTCGCGTTGTCACCGATGTTTTTCGTCAAAAGCTGCGTCTCAAGTAACAAATAAAAATAAGAAAAAACGGTGAACCCTGTTCATGCTTTCGTTCACGTCGCGCACGAATTGAATGTTTGTATCCGCGGCGGAACGCAGCAACGCGTTGACATCGCATCTCTCGCACGAAGCGCGGTCGCTTGTTTACATTCGACTTTACCGGTTGGGTCACTGGTTTCGTTTTCTCGCCGCTGCCAAGATGGCGGACGTTCTTCTCGGTGCGCTACTAGATGGCGCTCTACATTTCGCATGATGTCTATTGAACCTCTTTGTGTGGTTTCAAGCTATGCGTCAATTTCACTAATTATTTATGTTGTCTAATTTGCATAGTTTCTGCTCCAGACGTTGAGGTCAACCGCGATATTTTTGCTCGATTCTTGAAGGCAGATGGACAGCGTTATGTAATACTTCGGAAGGTTTTTGAAAGTTTACCGTTTTAAACTACAATCTCTCGTTTACTTGAATATTATCTAGGATTAGTGCGTGATGATTTAACCAAACGTTAAAAAAAAAAAGACAAACAGTTGTCAGTGGTTCGGAATTTAAATGCGTTTCAGTCGCGTCCGGAATGTGACAACAATCCGCGTTTGGGATAAAAAAATAATATTTGTTTTGACATGGAACCAAGCATTAAATTTTACGCTCGCCTTATACTTGAATATAAATAATCAATATAATGCCGCTGCCTTATATGTGTATCTCGAACAAATGTAATTATGGTGTCGCAAATAATATATAAGTCTTAATTTTGTAAAATAAAATTATATCGCTTTAGCAACAAACAAAATGGCAAAACGTGGAGAGTTACTATTGGAATACTAAACTGATTGGTATAGTGGACAATGCAAAATAGTTGAGAGTTGTCTTTTCAAGGGGTGTAGTGTGGAATATGAATGTACAATTTATAATCAACAACATTCAGCATCTCCCTTACAACAACAAAGGGGTGTGTCGAAGTATAATTATCATGGAATCTTTATGATATATGCTCTTAAACAATTTTTAACATCCTGGATGCAGCCTATATTGACGTGTTTAACTAACATATTTTCGCATTAAACTGCTTCTGACGAATTTTTAATCAAATTGTTTGTGCATTATTAGCCAGGAATTAGCTGTTCACGAGCAAAAAAATTAACAAAATAAATATTTAATATATAAATAAATGAATGAATTGCTCATTGCCTGTATTTTGTAATGACCATAAAAAACATCACCCAATTTGATATAACGATTACCACTCAATTAAACTGTACACATTATACTATGCTCGTCTTAAAACTAGCTAAGATTGTGTAATTAACAAAGGAAATAGCAATAACACTCAATAAGAAGTCAGGAATATAAATAGTAAATAATTCATAAAATTTACGGCACAAAATGATTTTTTGATACACAATATTCAGGTGCATAATTGTCAGAGAAGACTCAAGCATTTGAATATCAAAACTGGTTGTACTGAAGGTGTTATAAAAACTATCCGGTTGATGGTACTGGAAGGGTTCGTTTTTTCATCCGAAAAATGAGTGTAACCCTTAATACTACTTGCGGTATGTAGATGCGGATAGCTGACGTGAGGTTTGGACACTCAACCAAACTGCACGAGCATTTATTCAAAAATAAGATCACGCTCAAGTCTTCTCGAGCTGGGTGAAGGACGATTGCATCGTTCTAAATGCTCGCATAATCGCAATGAACAGTGCGGTCAATGCAGCTGTCAAGCTAAACGAAAGAACGTGTAAGCTTGGCTTTGTTCGAACAAACAATTAAATTACAAACGACAAAAAAAAAAGCTCAAGTTATGAAATGATACATTTCAAGGAACAATATAAAGTTAACACTGCCTTGTGAGTGCCGGAGTTCGCTGCGCTCGCGGCTGCCACGTCGAGGAACGGGGTTGGAACTCCACTCGACCAGGTATTTTCTTTCATCACTTAAAGTTCCTCTCCAAGGTTCCAGCCCATATTCGACTGTCATCGTGTAATCTTATTCAGAACATTCCCGAGCATAGCGTGCAGGGCTGCCAACACGGAAAGTCAGAATTTTCCTAGCGGGCGCCTGAAATTTCCCTTATTTCTGCCGAAATTTCTCTCGCTTGCCCAAATAATCATATAACACTAAATATTTCTTGTTCTCTGCATCACTTCGAATTTTTTTATTGAGAAATGGATTATATAGCTTTTACGCCTTGCGATATATACGTTTTGCAAAAATGAGTTTATCGGGCCAAAACAATGGTCAAAACAAATCTGGCGAGGGGAGGTGTTACCGGGAGATCCAAAGTGACAAATAAAACCCTATATTTGCATTAAATGTTATGCACGTCATCAGAACATGGTGCTGCTTTAATAACTTTTTCAGCGCTTTTATTTTAGTTAGTCGAAAACGAAAGGTGCAACACAAGCTACAGTTTTCAAACTCGAACACATAAGACACGACACATGGTAAGCACCATTTCGTGCACGGGAATTCATGAAATATAATTAGTCATGGTAAGTCATGATCTTACACATGGTAAGTGTGTATTTCCCGACATCGCAGTATTTCTTGTTGTACTCAAGCTTTCTTTTTCGAGAAGGCACAGCGGCGCTCTCGGAAACTTAGCGTTGGCTGGTCCGAAAACTGATTTTGCCGAAAAAAAGTTGTTTGAGTGCTCCTCAGTCTTGCCAGATGGTCGCATAACAAACCGCCAAACGGATGGAGGGAATAACCCAAATGTAGCCGAAGTTACTAAAATGTTATGTTATCTAAAAAAAATTGACCTATACATTTCCAGATATATACAGTGTTCAACATTTCCATAAAACTAGCAAGAATTTTCCTAT
Organism: Ixodes persulcatus; assembly: GCA_013358835.2. NCBI lineage: Eukaryota > Metazoa > Arthropoda > Arachnida > Ixodida > Ixodidae > Ixodes > Ixodes persulcatus. The sequence continues at coordinate 336,398 of JABSTQ010009180.1, forward strand.
TCTTAGATAGACCTCGACATTACGTTAACATTACCTTAATCTGGGAAATTTCCCTTCGGTTGGCAGCTCTGATTTTAGCAACACCTGTTGGCGCCATCCTGGAAGACGACGAAGAAAACAGACGAAGTCCGTGCCGCCATCCGCGTGGGGCACTGAGTCGCTCTTATGGCAGGCGTACGTGCCTGACGTGGATTAAACCTTATCTTCTTCCTTCGCCGGTCTCCGCCTTCCAGACAAGGGTCTAACACACCGCTCTAATGGCGCAGTCACACTGGAAGCGGATCCGCGTTCGCGAAGCGGTTGCGGATGCGGTTCGCGAACGACCCCGTTCAGACACACCGAGAGGCGGTTGGCGGTTTCTCGGCGATCACGCGTGATCTTTTGAGACTTGCGTTTGGCAACACTGTTTTACAATCCAAAAGCCACTTCAATCTACGATCCAAAGCCAAAATTTTGCCATTTTGGCACTCTGAAGATTTTTCTCCGGGATGTTCGCACGCATCACGAGTTCAGGCAGAGAAAAAAGAAGCATGGACCCGCCAAACTCGCCTGTGATTCCTTCGACTTCGCCCACAAGCAAAGCCCAGCTAGGCGCGCCTTGCTGACTCAGAACAGGATGCCCCCGACCTTTTCATTGAAGTGGACACTTCCCGCATGAATAGTTGACCTGGTTTTCAGAGGGCCAGTTCTCCCCTCTCGTTGTTCGCTCTTATCATTTTCGAAGGTGTGATCGGTGGGGTGAACCGTGTTCGGTGCTAGCCGGTCGTGGCTTCGTTGGTGGCGGACTCTCTTCTCGTCACTCGCACGTCGATCGAGTGTACTGTTTGTTTGACATTAAGCTCAAATAAATACCGTATGGATTACCTCTGCATCGTCTGGTACGTACACCTTATTTCTTGAGTAGGTTTTCTTTATTTCTTTTGTTAGTAGTAAACGTTACAGGTCGAGCTAGCGCCGGTACCCTGCCCGCTCCGCGGTAATGCGTTGGGTATACGCAATCAGGCTCACGACGTCTCTATCGGCCTTCGTGGTGCTCATGCACGGTGTCGAAAGCTTTCAATAGTTCACGCCACTGTCTTAGTGGGTACAAAAGCTGACATTTCGATCGATCAGGGGCGGGTTCGACGTTCTACGGGCAGAGACTAACAAGGCAGCGAGCTTCGGGCTGTGGCACTCTGAATAATAAGCAAACTCTTACCCGAACCAAATCACCGGTGCGAAGCCCTTCAAGATTACGAGTCAATTCATTTCGCGGCGGATTCAAGTGACGGACGTGAACATCACGTTTTTCTCCGTTGGTTTGTCTTCTGTAACGCTAGGACTACAGCGCCTTGGACGCCTCACCAGCGACAGGTGCCATCTTGTTGCGAAAGTCACTGACGTCACGTCAGCGTCGCGTTGTGATTGGTTGCCGCTTTGCGGTTCGTGAAAGCGGTTGGGAGAAATCGGTTCCGAAGCGGTAGGCAAAAACGCGCTCCAACCGCTCGATCCTAGCCGCTTTGCGGTTGGGAACGCGCGGATCCGCTTCGCGTTTGCGGATCCGCTTCCAGTGTGAACACGCCATAAGACAGTTCCAGTGCATACCATAAAGTTTACTAGTTCGAGCTTTTTCTAGTTTTGTTTTTGGATGGATCAAGATCAAGATCACAAATCAGCGTCATCTTGTTTTAGATATAAATTTCTGCCATGAAATTCTCCCTCTCTGGCTGATTTGATCAATATTTATGGTAAATGTTTCAGTGATGTGATTGGACTGTATAGTTGTGAAGCACCCTTTATAACAGCCAAAAGTTTCTTTTAAAACAGTAAAAAAAAAAGAATTCGTAGCAAAAGCCTATATTTTATTCTAATTCGTTGTACTGCATATATTAGAATAAGAGTAACCATAGCCTCCTCTATACTGACGAAGCCTGGCAGATCGCCACGAGACGTGGCCGCCGAAAGTGAAAAGGTAGAGCGGCAGACAACGGATGAGAGGAGAGCAACGTGACGGGCGCCCCGATGCGGCGAGACGCCGAAACAGACTTCTCCCGAGCGATGGAATGTCCGCTCGTGGTCCTCGCGTTCCTCGGGCTACAGCTTCTTTTCTCGTCGGGTTTGAAAACCCTGTTTCGGGTCCTCGCCGCCGCAAAAGCTGTGCGCTGAATACCAAACTCCCCGAAAAATGCTCTGTGCTACCAGATCCTCTCGCTCCAAATCTGCGGCCGGGCACAGCTTTTGCTGCGTCAAGGACCCGAAACACACTTTTTCGCTCGGGAGAAGTGTGTTTCGGCGTCTCGCCGCAGCGGGGCGCCGGTCACGTGACTCTCCTCTCATCCGTTGTCTGCCTCTCCACCTTTTCCATTTCGGCGGCCGCTTCTCGTGGCGATCTGCCAGGCTTTGTCAGTAGATAGGAGGCTATGGCCAGTCACATTCCCCCGCTATGACACCAGTCGTGACGCTTATTTCTGACCATTTTGAAAATAGCTAGAGTGCGCGTGCATAGCTTTGATAGTCGCTGAAGATGCGCGAAAGCGGAGATTCCGAAAATTCCTAAAATGACTTGTCGCCCCGGAAAGGAGAGGCTTCAGGGGTACTTTGAAGATTAATTTCTGCTGCCTGTGTGCACCCAACTGAAAATAATCTTGATATTCGTGATCCTGGAGGTCAAATGAAGACGATTTAGGTGTTTTTCCTCAAATACAGAACCGATTCAGTTTCCTTTTAAGAAACGTTCTCACTAACAAAAACCATCGACGGAATCCGAGTCAGACAGCAGACGTGTGTGGGCTTCTTTTAAAGCAACGCGAGACGCATAGGACTTTATATTACATCCAAGTGTTTGACTGTCTATCTTGATAACGATGCCAGAGTTTTTCATAAGCTAAAATGAAAAGAAAATGAGACCTTTCTAGAAAGACTATTATGGTTAAATGGCGTATTTTGGGTGGGCGTGGCGGTTACTGGGGGCCTACATGGTCTCAATTTGCATTAATAATAAGAATACTACAATTACGATATTTTAATACGTAGTTTTTCAAACTCTAATATAAATTGTTGCTTATAATAAAATTTCAAGCGCTAACAAGTATGGCAATCAAAAGTGTGCAAATTATCGTCACCGGTGCCAGTTGCAGCATATTTTCTTTTTCGAGGTTTCAAATTTAGTTTTGGTTAATGATTACTGTATACTTAGAAATGTAGGTTTAACATAATTTTTTATTCATCGTTCCTTTTTTCGGACTGCGTCCGAAAGAACGGCCAGCTAGCTCAAAGGGCTGTCAAGCCTGACGAGGCACTAGACCCTTACGGTTCAGTACACAAAACAGTGTTCCGCCAAACGCCACGACAAAAACAGAAACAACAACAACAAAAGGTGCTCAGAAAAATGCTCAGAATCTAGACGATATAACGAAGTACATAACAAGGTATGAAAATACAATATACGCATGTAAAATACAGGAATCAGCGTTGAAAATGAGATATAACATGGATTGCACAACCAAATATCATAACAGATATTTGTATACTATGTAAAGTAAGTTAGGTTTACTGAAAGTTAACATAACTTTTAGTAAACTTTATTTACTGAAAGTTCACTTTATTTTATAAGTTAACAAGTTCTACAATAGAACGAGTATAAAATCAATGAAAACATTCTAGTTGATCTGAGAAATTCATGAAAAACTACATTAATTGTGGGTAAAGCATATGGTGCCATCAAATAGTGGGCAAAACTTTCAAAGACGCCGCCAATCTGAAAATGTGGGGTTCTGCCGGGCACTGTTTGTATATGAGTAGGGATATGAAAGGAAAATAGAGGTTGCAGAGGAAAGGAGCAGAACAACGTTTCGACCGAATGGTATTCGAAAACCGTTGGGCTCAACCCTCTTCAACGTGTATGGTCGCGACATTCCTCACTCCGACGGGCTCCTAACCATCCAAGACGCAGACGACACTACTTTGGCAACGTGCCTGCGCTGACCCGATCATCTTGCCACCATGCACGCTCACCTGCACAAGGTGGCTGTCGGTCTGCCACTAACCACATCCGCTTCAGCTACAGCAATTGCCGTGATTCGGTTCAGTTCGGTCAGGAAGGTTGTGGGAGCGAGGGTCGGCCACCACGCCCAGAGGCCGCTGCTGACCACCCAGAGTGGACAACGTCCGGGGCGCGCAACAGCGCACGAAGGACAGGCGCGAGAGGATATAAAAGAGAATGGGCACGCCCACAGAAGGGGAGACGGGCCGAGGTCACGGTGGCGTGTAGATCGAACGCTACGGCCATGTTATACGTCAACACTAACAGCCCATTGCTGTTACTCTAATAAATGAAGTTTCTTGTTATGGAAACCCCGGCTTCGTGTTGTTCCTCCTGGATGGGCATGCATCAAGGCAACCCTACCACATGGCACCCAACGTATTTTTGCTGCCCTTCTGTCGGAGCGACACGGGGCTGGGTTTCTTCTCTCGGTAATTTTTTTTTTTTTTTTTCAACTGCGGTGTTTCTTTTCGAAATGGTGTTTGCATTCGCGACAGCGCGATTACTCGTTGAATTGGAGCCTCAAAGCATTGCTTAGTCACGCGGGGGCGTATTTATCGCTTTGGGGTGTGTTTATTTTTCTCGAGTTGAGTTACCGTCTTTTGCCGCACACGTTTTCTTGTCTGCATGGCGTTTCTGTTTTTTCCCGCCATGTCTCCCCCACTACGGTCCGAGACGAAGGATGGCGAAAAGCCTGGAGCAAACGTGGATCCCGGAGCAGGCTCGGCGGATGCGCAAGCCGAATCGCTGCTGAAGGTGGCAGCCATGTGTGATGCGATCACACAGCGTTTCGCAGTGCAGATCACGTGAGCTGGAGCTGCGTCCCCAGCTGACGGTGCCGGTCTACACTGGCTACAACGACGCAGAGTCAATCGCCGACTTTCTGGGTGAGCTCGACGTCTGCAACGTAGCCTCAGGCGCCTCGGAATCCCTCGTGATAAGCGGAATACTCCCACTCGCTCTACAGTCTAGCGCTGCGTGCTGGTTAAGGATGCAACCTACGTTCACCAGCCTAGCGGAGTTCGAGTGGCGATTCCGAGCAGTGTTCCTGCCACCTGGTTACGAGTTACAAATCTTGAGAGAACTCGAGTCCCGAACGCAACATCCAACCGAAAGCCTGGTTTAATATGTTCGCGCATTGCAGGAACTCACACGAAGGGCGCAACCTAATGCCTTCGAGTCGGAGATTATAGCTCGGGTCCTCAGACAATGTCACCCAAAGGACCACGTATACCTACACGGCCGCACCTTTGAGACCATTCAAGAGCTAGCCCGGCATGCCCGCAGCACAGAGATCATCCTCGCTCAGAAGAGCTATCTCCCACCGCCTTTGGCCGCAAACTCTCTCGAACCCGCATGTGCTTGGCAGGGCCCCTAGGCAATCCCGGCGCCAAGACCTCCACGGGACGGGCACAAAGTGCCCAATCAAAGCAGCCGTATCCGCTCCAGTTTCGGTTCAATGCGGGGCCACTGGAGGACGCCCGAAGTGCGCCCTGTTGCCGGTGACTCAAGCAGGTATTCGGACCAATGCCACCACTGTGGACGGCGCGGCCACTTCCAAAGAGAGTGCTCAAATACAAACCCGAGGCAGAACAATACAAATGGCGGAAGGGCTAGAAGTGAGCGGAGGGGTTATGGAAATACGGTCAACCCTCGCGCGCCTATGGGCCGTAAAAATCCGGAAGGTCACGTGGCATCCCAATCGGGAAACTATTACGGCCGGCGCCGATGAGCCCCACTGCAGTGCCGCCGATGGCCACTATCACAGCCGGGATCACGCACGCAGCGTCAATTGTTCCATCGGTAAGTCGAATTCAGCCTAACAGCGAAATGATCGAGCCACGCTTGACGATCACATTGCTCGGTTTTCCTATTGCCGCGCTTTTGGATACCGGGGCTACTATCTCGCTTATAGGGGACGCTGCGTATGAACTATGCAAAAATAAAAAAAATAACCTTTCGTTCGGCAGACTCACGTCTGCAGTTAGCCTCTGGTCCAACAATATCGGCGGGCGGAGCTGTAAGGCTTAAAATTTCATTTAATGAGAAGGAATGGTGTCAGCGCATTCTGTATCTCCCGGGACTTGCCGTACCCGTAATCTTGGGTCTAGATTTTATTGCAGGCGTAAGCATGACGCTCGACTTCCCTGGGGGCGGCTATCGTCTGGGAAACCAGGCGGACCTGACTCCGTTCACCGGACGAGAGAACTGCATCACTGGCCCAACCCTTCCAGCCCACTTCACAACGCCTGCAGCTGCCCTACCATCCGAAATCTTCGGATACCCTGCACAAGTGTCGTGACACTGACCTCCAAAAGAGACAGCTGGAGGACGTCCGGCGGCCGTTCTCTCCGACGTTCACGGAGCGACCAGGAAAGACAGACATCCTGCTGCATCGGATTGAAACCGGTAACGCACCGCCGTGGAGCTGCAATCCACGCCTCATCAGCTGTGAAGAAAAGAGAACTCCTGGACGGTGGTCTTTCAGGAGATGCGGATATTGCGTGATTGTGAGCCCACCCCAGATCCTTTATCTCTTTTTTTTATGAATTATGGAGCCAGGGGTTACACATGAGAGTAACCAATGGAAATTGCTCGTTCTGATCCACGAAGATGGATCACGGGCAACGCCACCACCAATCCCGGGCATCTGGACGCCAGGGTCCCAGGACAAGTGGCGGTCCCAGTCACCGGGAGCGGCAACCGGCAAGGCCCACCCCACGGAACCGCGGCCAGTGGGCAGGATGGGCCAGGGACACCAGAGGCGGCCTCTGCCGGCGATACCTGGAACGGCCGCGAAGGACGGCCGCTACCTGGACGGTCCTCGTCGGGGGCGTCTCCCGAGGCTGGGCTTCGGATTTGAGCTGGGATGACCAGTCCAGGCCAGAGCGCGCCGGTCCCTCTGAGGCAGTACCGGAACCGTTCCGGGGCCAGGCACTGGAGGAGCGCCACCCCACAGAGCCGGCCGCGCACTACACGACGGAGGAGATGTACCTCCTTTTCCCGCTCTGTGGGGTTCCTGAGCTTTGCCGGGGGGCCCACCTCCAAAGGGCCCTGCATGGGGAGCGGGCTGACGCGGAGCGCATCGCCCGGATCAACCATCTCGGCGACCGCGACCTGGAGCGCGCCATAGCGCTGATACAGCGCCGCCGGCCAGACCTTCTGCGACGACCCCCTCCCAGCGACGACCACGACGACAGTGTCATTGATATGCCAGACACTTAGGGGGGGGGGGGGGGGAGTGTGGGAGCGAGGGTCGGCCACCACGCCCAGAGGCCGCTGCTGACCACCCAGAGTGGGCAACGTCCGGGTCGCGCAACAGCGCACGAAGGACAGGCGCGTGAGGATATAAAAGAGAATGGACACGCCCACAGAAGGGGAGACGGACCGAGGTCACGGTAGGCGTGTAGATCGAACGCTCCGGCCATGTTATACGTCAATACTAACAACCCATTGCTGTTATTCTAATAAATGTTGTTTCCTGTTATGGAAACCCCGGCCTCGTGTTGTTCCTCCCGGATGGGCATGCAGCAAGGCAACCCGTCGCCACACTTCACGCTGGAGGGCTCCTTCTCCCGTGAGCTCGACATCTTGGCTGTATCATTCATGCCATTCTGGCGTAAATGATACAGTCAAGATGTGGTGAGCATCATGTGCTGAGCAGGTCTCGCAGTCCACCGGGCTTCGCCTCCATACTTTTACGGTGTTTCGGACGGGAGACTCGGAAGATGCTGTTTACGGCTTTGTCGCTCTTTTGATTAGAGCATTGCTCTTCCATCTGGAGCCTTCTCCAGATTCACCTCACTGAGCACCTAGAGAGTGCGCAGCGCCACGCGACTCGAACCTTGGCCAGCCACGACCATTCCTCCGATTACGACGAACGGCCTCGTGGCTGGCACCGCCTGAGCACCATCGAGCGGTGGCGCGTGTCCGACTCGTCGGAGCGTAAGCCCCCGCGGTTGTCGCCGCGTGGGAAGTCAACCTCCAGCTGCCCTTGGTGCCCCCTGCCAGCTTCATTGCTGCAACGGAGGCTCTGGCGAAACCCTCCCCCGCCTGGGGGTACGAGCCCTAGCTCTGGGACTCCTCTCAGGAAAGGGGGTGACATAGAGGGGAGTAGCGTCTCCTAGCCTTCCCCACTGGAGAAGGGGAGCCCCTGGATCGGATGGTCAACCGATGGTCGAGGCGGCCTCTTTAAAGGGATGCTGAACCGAAAATCGAATTTCAGAAAACAGCGCAGAATCGATAGGCGGGACGCTACAAATCCCAAAACGTCACTCATAAAGCGGTATCTCCAACGGATCGTCGTCTTTTTGTAAAAAAAAAAGAGCGCACTCGCACAAGGCCGAAAAGATGCGTGACCTCGCGATTCTCATTGCCTCCTTTTTCGCTTTGACTCCGCGAGGTCGCGGAGAGGAAAGGGAGCGAAGCCATTTCTCCTCCTTCTCAACTCTTCTGCGATAAGATGACGTCAACATTCTCTCTCCTTCGCTCCTTTATTTTCCAGAAATACTGCCATCCGCTCGAGATATCGCTATATCAGGGATGTTTCGTGGTTTATGCCGCCCTGTTGAACACTTCTGCAAGCTTATTTTGTAAAATCCGAATTTTGGTTCAGCATCCCTTTAAGGGGAAGGCTGACATAAAGGGTAGCGTCCTCTTAAGTCTTCCCAAGCAAGGTGGGAGGGGGCCTTCCCCCACCCCCTCTTCCCTCGGAGGGCCCTCGCACTGGGGCGCCCTCTTCGTGAGAGCCGAGAGATATAAAGCTAATCACTGCGGCGGGAACGCTCGACGCATAGTTTCCTTGCGGGTCCGCCGAATCCACTGTGATTCACGCTTACGACCCAGTAGCGGGGTCGGACAGGGGTCGAGCACTGAAGGGCTTTTCCCCGCTGGTTTTTCCCAAGGTGTTCCTTTGGCCAGTCCCGGTTTCTTTTTTTTTTTTTCCTCCCATTTGGCTTTTTGGTGAAACTCGCACTTGATCCTATGATCCAATTCATTTATATTGAATTGGCTTTAAATCGACTGTGCCCTCGAGGCGGTACCGATTGAGGCATTTTTATTTTTCAATATTTGTATAAGGCTTCACCTAAAGTAATGTCCGACTCGTCACTGTTGCTTCTGGCCCCTCGCTGGCCGGTGATATATCTAGCCTCGGTCTCCGGGATCTCTAGCCGGACAGGCTGTCCTATCTCTCTCCGTGCCCGCACACGGCGACATAAGGCTTCACTGTTCCACTCCGCGCTAAGTGCGTACCTGCATTTGCCGGATCGCACGCGCCGGGTCCTGCCCGGGGCTCTGGACGTACTCCGCGAATTCAGCAGTAGTGTGTCGCGTGCCCTCCGTGCTCAATAAGTTTTGCGCAACAAGGTCAATTTTTTTTTTTTTTTTTTTTTTTTTTTTTACATTTCATTGGTATGATTATCTTCATCATTTCACCTGTTAACGCACAGCCGACGAGGCAGCCAGCACTTGGTTGTACGGACTGCTGCCTTTTGGCTGCCTCAGGCACTCGGCTGTGCGGAAGTTGTGCCAATAAACACCTTTATCACCTCTGTCAGTATTACATGGTCGTGTCTTGAGGGTGCGCTCGCGCCGACTGGCCGAAAGAAACAGGCCTAATGTACACATGCAGCCCCCCCCCCCCTCCCCCGTGCTCCAAATCACGAACGTCCCATCCACCGGCAATATACCCCCCTTCTCCCCCCTCCCCCCCCCCCCCCCCCTCCTTCTGGGCCCCTCTGGTAGCCTGTTTAGGCTTAGCTGTGCGTCCAGCGTGGTGAGGCGTCAAAGCTCCAAACGGAGCAAAAAATTGGGGTGGTATCCCTGAAAAACTCACTGGGGTAACCGCTTAATTTCCTGTATTGGGTGGTATCTAAAAGGCGGGCGTTCGTGGTCGTAGAATGTCAAAAAGTGGGATTTTTCGCAGCCCAATGACAGCTGTTCTGCAGAGCGAGCGCTGTAGAAGAGAGGTGCACATGCACACTGCGGTCTCATGTAAATCGTGGATTGAATGTACACGTTCGTTCTAATAGCAGCGGTTGAAGACTTGAAGCTGGAGCACGCCATACTCAATGCGTTTTGCAACGGGTGGAGCAGGAGCTGGTTCGATTCGCTTGAGTGGCGTGATGTTAAGGCACTCGTCCTCCGCGCCCTGCGCGCATGTGTCCTGTGGTTCGAGTAGTGATGTGCTCTCGCGGAGTGATAAAGTTCGATACAAATTATTAATTTCGGCCTTTTTAGGCACGCTCAATATGTGGGGAAGCGGTAACAAGCTCATAGAGGCTCTTTTGTAAGGTCGTCTTTACAGTCATCGTATGAAATTGACGCAAATTACCTAAATAGCTCATTTGCGTTTCTACAGTACAGTTACAGTTTGTGAACAAAAACAGTGCATTGGATGTCACGCCAAAAGATGGGACCTTTTCCATTCTTCTTTCCTCCGTCAATTAATGTTATTTCTTTTTTTTTTTTCTTACTGTACGTATTTTGATGGAGACAACCTTCAATGTTCGAAGAGAAGCAGAAGTCACTGGCATTCTCATGTCCGAGCTAACATGTGTCGCAGTGTGTCCGCCATGCAACGCTTATGCCTTTATTGAAACTTTGATATAGTGTGTATTCTAGTTCAGACGAATATTATTGCGCATATTTCTCTTTTCCTTTTCTGTACTCGGTACAAAGAACCTCGAGGGACCCCTCCGTTTGCCATCGTTCAGCGTCGGGAAGAAGGCCCGAGCCTCGGGCTATATCCCCACTTGGCAATTAGATTGTCGTCTATCGATCCACGCTGTTGGGTGGTCGTGGAGCGTACCCTAACCTCCGCTTTCTGGCCTGAAGCTTCTTCTCTGGCATCTAGAAAGGAGCCCGCCCTCTAGTGTTTTACTTTGTACCCGGGATAGATATCGCTTGCCCGCCTACAGCGCAAAACACTTCTTTTTAACTGTTGAACGTTTGTTTTTCGGGAAAGCTTATTTCTCGATTCAATATCGCGTCAGTATAGTGCTTTTAGATTCCCTTCGCGTACGAGCAGGTGCTGTGAAGTGTTCGGCTTGTAAAGGCCGGTTCACACACTCGCGTGTAGATTGAAACCGAGTGCGGGGCGCAGCAAGCCAGATGCACCTCCGAGGTTAACGGGTTAGTCAAAGTGTGACGTCACATGAAGTTACTCGTGCATCTATCCGTTCGATACAACACGTTCCTAGATCGCGTTTTCACCACTCCATCTTGTCGCGCCGCGGTATATATTCACGCTAAGAAAAGGGTGTCGTCTTACACCCTTTTGTCCCATATAATGCACCCCAAAGTTTTAGTTCGACGTACAGCGCGCTGACGTAAAACAGACGGCTCCACCTTTTGCGAGCGGATTGATAACGGTGAGATACACTTCATTTAAACAGCTAAAGTACGTATCAAAGTCTACAAAAAGAAAACAAAAACACCAAGGATTTTGCAGCAGGGCCAAGAAAACCCTGATTACTTGTTTCTTAAAGTCAGTAACACGTACATTCGCTATTTTAATAAGTTGTACCACTCGGCTATCAAGCCCCTCGTAAAATTTGGGGCCGTCTATTCGACTAGAGGGTGCTGTACGTCGAACTGAAGTTTTGGGGTGTCTACTTTTATATGCATGGACAAGGGGCGTAAGAATGCCCCTTTTTTTCTGAGAATGTAGTAAGCGACCTCGATATCCATTTTCTCATTGCGCTCCTTGTGCATAATCCAATAAGAAAACTTCTCGCGGTGCACGCCTGCGTAATCGCTGGTACCGACATTTGAATTTTTATCAGACGCTGGAGGCACCCGTTGTGCAGCCTGCGCTAGAACATTCTGAACATTGTATAGCAGAGCGCTCCATCGGTGGTTTGGGTATGTTGGACCCGCGTTGGACGTCAGTGCGTGCGCGAAAAAATTCGGCTGCACAATGACAGGCCTTTACGGACACCCCTGTGTGACAAACTGGTGCCAAATTACCGCAAAGAGCGCAGAATGTAGTTTATTTGACTTGTCGACGAACCACAGGAAGGTCATTTGTTCAGTGTTGCAGTCTCGCTGGAACACTTTGCGTAAAGGTGATTCAGAGAATGTGATTTGACTAAGCAGTGTCAAATAAAATATAAAAGCTGTGGGCACGGTGGAATCGCCAAGATGACAGTCGTTAACCACTTCGTGTTCATTGCACAGGCACTGCTGCTTCTGCCGCCGCACTGGGCCTGTGACGACGTCAAAAGCTGTCCGGCGGCGATTCATCGAGCTGAGTGCATCGTCATGGCTGAAAACAAGGAAACGGTGACCGATACAGACCAAAATTTTCTTCGGTGGACCTTCAACGAAAACCTGGAATTTTCAAGATTCACATCGCCATCGACATCGGCTACCTCAGCGCCAGCGCTGCCAAGTATAGAAGACCACCCGCGATCTGCACTCCCCTGTGGGCACGGTGGCATCGCCAAGATGACAGTCGTTAACCACTTCGTGTTCATTGCGCAGGTAGGAAAACGCTATCCTTTCTGTTACCGTAGCAACAACCTTTGTCTTTTTTTGCTGCCATGCCCACGGACCTGTTTTGCCTTGTTGTGTGGAATGCGTGCACGATTTGCTGATTTGCTTATGCTGTGCGGAGATATAGAGACCAATCCCGGTCCTGACACGGCAGCGATGATGGAAACGTTAACTAATATCTCGGCTGACATTAAGGAAATTAAGCTGAGCCAGGCTGTGACAACATCGAGACTATAGAAACAGAATCGCGCCTCGAAGGCCTTGAAGGACTCGGGTCTGTTGTGAACAAAAACTGTGACAAGACCAATCACCTCGAAGCCACCATCACATCACTCTCGAACAAAATTGATGATTTAGAAAACCGTAGCAGAAGAAACAATCTAATTATTTTTTGTCTTTCTGAACTACCTAACGAAGAGAGTAGCACCCTCGAGGATAGAGTAACTAAAGATAAAGTAGAGATAAAGATAAAGTAACTAAAGATAGAGTAACTAAAGAGTAACTTGGTGGAAAACTAAATGTGAATATTATTAGAATCGATTGTATACATCGCCTTGGGAAGTCAACTCATTGCCAAACCCGTCCAGTAATATTTCGACTCGTAAACTTTAAAGATAAATTTAATATTTTACGCAACTGCAATAAATTAAAAAAAAAATGAACAACTCTAGATTAGTGAAGACTACTCCAAGCGAGTTCAGGGCATTAGAAAAACAAATACTGATACTTCGAAACCAAATAAACTTGCTGGTAATAAGGTCACACTTGCCTATGACAAAATTAAGGTAAATGGCACAGCATATATTTGGAATGAGGCCATAAAGTATAAGGTTCTCATATCTGAGGAAACCCGGAACCCCAGTACGGGACCAAGCCCTACTCAAGTCAACCGTGTGTATGAATTTAAATTACTAAACCTAAATGCGCGAAGCATCGTAAATAAAACTGATAAACTTGAAGCTGCTGTTTTGAATACCCAACCTGATATTATAGCAATCACAGAAACTTGGCTATCACACAGCATTCTAGACTGTGAAATCACGCCCCCAAACTTTACGATTCTGCGCAAGGATAGAGGTTCTCGCGGTGGTGGAGTAGCCATTCTTGTAAAAAATGGCATTGTATGTACCCCTTTACCCCATTGCCCAGAAATTGAGTGCCTGTGTTGTAAAATTGCTTATACAAATACGTGCTGCTATATACTTGTTGTCTATAGACCTCTTACTTCCACTTCAGGGTTTTTCAAAAGTATGTATAGTTATATCAGTGATAATATTAATGTGAACAGTAAGATTATAATTGCAGGTGACTTCAATCTACCCTCTTTAAAATGGTCCTCTCTATTGAAATGTATAAAATTTTCTTTCGGCGCAGATATCCTTACAGATCTATGTTTTCATTATATCCTCACCCAAATAGTTACTGAAAATATCCGTATTCAAGGAACGCCGCAATCAGTGCTCGATCTCGCCTTTGTCACCGATCATTTCCTAAAAGACGAATACAGCGTAGAAGTTTTAAATGGCATATCTGATCATGAGATGGTTTTATGCTGCTTCAAAACGAACATTCCAACTTCTGGCAATCCCCAGATTTGTATGGTTTTGAACTTTGACAGAACAGATGACGTTGGCGTACTCGACGTTTTTGATACACACTTCGATAACTTTCTTCTACTGTCCAAGAGCGACCGTACCACTGTAGATATGCTTTGGAACGAATTCAAAACGGCAGTTATTACGTGTGTCTCATGTCTTATTGCACAACGAACGAAACGAATTAAGAAAAACCCTTGAATAACGCAAGAAATCATTCATGCAAAGCGCAAAAAAAATAGGCTTCGTAAGAAAGCAAAGAAAACCAGAACTCCTCTTAATAAGAACAAAATGGCATTACTCAACAGTGATCTTGAACAAAAAATCAAGTCGGCTAAATACAATTTTTTCAATATAACTCTTCAATCGTTTATTCAATCTTCACCCGTCAAATTCTGGAACTATGTCAACCCAAAAAAACATTCAAATCTAGAAACGTTCTTCGGGGACAAAGCAAATCTTGCAAGAGCCTTCAATGATTATTTTCTTTCGGTTTTTACAACAGATAATAGTAATGCACCCTCATTCGCGCCCCGTTCCCCACTCTTGGCTGTGAATGACGTTGTAAATACCGAACAGGGTGTCTTATCTCTTCTACTCAACCTGAACACAAAAAGTAAGTGCTGGGCCGGACGATATACCAAATGAATTTCTAAAAAGATACGCCGATTGGGTAACAAAATACCTTGTTATAATAATTACACAATCACTTAACAAAGGGCAACTTCCAAAAGACTGGAAGTTAGCGAAAGTCATCTCCCTTCATAAATCAGGAAACAAAAACAAATTCGGGAACTACACGCCCATCTCCCTTACCTCAACTTGCTGTAAATTGCTCGAACGCATTGTTCTGAAGCATGTCTCCACCTACATTGAGAATAACCAAATGCTTACTCTATACCAGCACGGTTTCAGACGTCACCTTGCAACAGTGACGCTGCTTGTTGAAAGCATTCACGATTTTTCCACTGTCATAAACAATAGAGGACACGTTTACGCCATATTCATCGATCTGTCAAAAGCCTTTGACAAGGTATCTCACCCAAAGCTATTGTTTAAGCTAAAATCTATACTAGGACCAGGAAAAATTCTCAGGTGGATTGAAGACTATCTTTCAGATCGCTACCAGTACGTAGCACTTAATGCGCACTCATCATTCAAAGGCAAAGTTTCATCGGGAGTCCCACAGGGATCAGTACTGGCATCTTTTTTCTTCCTAATATACATAAATGACGTGGTCAAAGATGTGAACGTAAAAATTCGCCTCTTTGCTGATGGTGCATACTGTATTCACAAATAAATAACCCAAGTGACCAGATTAACCTAAATAATGCGCTTCAACACATAATAAATTGGTGCCATGATTGGCAGATGGAAATAAATTCAAATAAAACTGTATTTATGACCATAACCAATAAAAGGCAACAATACTCCTTTCCTCACCAGATAGGCAATAACCTCTTGGAACAAGTCGGTGAATACAAATACCTCGGCCTCAAATTTGTGTTGAGACTCACACATTCACTCCACAACTAATAAAGCTATAAACAAACTGAGTTTCCTTAAACGAGTTTTAAAATTTGCATATCCTGCCACTAAATTACTAGCCTACAAAACTGTAATACGTCCTAAGCTCGAGTACGCCAACGTCGTCTGGTTCCCCCACAGTCTCCGGCATCGATAAGATGGAAAAAAGTTCAGAGAATGGCCGCGAGGTTTATATGCAATAAATATAGTAGGTACGTCTCTCCCTCTGAACTTTGCAGGCAACTGAGTCTCTCTTCTCTAGAAAAAAGAGCAAAATGGCTAGACTTAAATTCATATACGAACTAGCCAACGATCACTTCAACCTACCAAAAGAAAATTATCTTATCCATACAAGCAAATGATTACACGGCACAACCATGGTAAGCTTTACGAGGAAGACGTCGCTCATAATAACTGCTTTGAATTCTATTTTTTTCCCCGAACCATTAACGAATAGAACCACCTGCCTCAAAATGTTGTTCATTCCTCTTCTATTGAAATCTTCCTCGATTACGTAGATGCCCACATTTTATCATAAACTAATATTTTATGCTGTTTTTAAAAGTGCAATGTATCTATTGTTTTTTAAGTTGTTTACTAATTTCTGATTCTTGACTTCTATATTTGCTTTGAATATTGACCTGCGAATTGTGTGTTGAATATTTTTTTCTGCTTGTTATATTTCAAACTGTACCACCCTACAACAACCCCGAATGGGCTTAGTTGTATTGGAAATAAATAAAAATAAATAAATTTCAGCCATCCTTCCGATTTAATCACGTTGCTTCCGCGGAACTGTGTGCAGTGCGCTTGTCGTTGAGCCCCGCACAAGAAAATCGTCGGCAACGCAAACGAATCGCAACATTGTACAAGACCATCGAGAGTCACACCACCAATCTCACAACTCAACAGTGAGAAGACACCTGAAACGAGTTCGAAGGAGCTCCCAACACTCCAAAGACGTGGAACATCCTTCGACATCTCGTCGACCCCGGACAAAGCCGAACCACAGTCCGAAATTAGATGGAGTGTATCCTGAACTCCTTCAAGGGAGATGGAAAAGAGCTTTTCCAAGCAGTACAGACCAAGTATATAGGACGAGCTCCGCCAACACCTCCAACGGAATAAACGGGCCAGCCAAACCCTACGCTAGACGAAGTCATGGCTGCGATCCGAGAGCTCAAGCCCCGCTCCGCTGTAGGACCTGATGAAGTCTCCAACAAGCTACTGCGCCACTTGGACGACAGAGAGATTGACCGGCTAACATCATACTTCAACGTCTGCTGGAGGAAAGGAGAAATCCCTAGAGGCCTTGAAGACAGCGAAGATGGTGTTTATACCCAAGCCTGGGAAAAAACTACAACTGGACGCCCTGCGACCAATTTCGTTCACATCCTGCCTCGGGAAAGCCTTGGAGCATGTCGTACTCAATCGCCTTAACAGGTACGCAGAAGCCAACAGAGTCTTCGCGGACACCATGGTCGGGTTCAAAACTAAGGTCTCGACGCGAGACGTCGAGACTCGCACGGGAATATGCACCCAAGAGGGACACCAGAGCTATACTCGGGCTGGACATCTCAAAAGCGTCCGACAATGTCAGCCACGCAGCCATCATCCTTGAACGAAACTCCACTGATGTGGACGAGCGAATATTCAAATACATACTGAACTTCCTATCAAGTAGACAGGTGCAGGTCTCGATCGGCAAGTTCCAATCTGACCTGCGAACTCTGGGCGGAGTCGGCACACCGCAAGCAGCAGTGCTCTCTCCGTTTGTCTTTAATATCGCCATGAAGGATTTACCGACGAAACTACAAGGTATCCCCAACCTTCACCACAGCATCTACGCAGGCGATGTCACTCTGTGGATGGCAGGAGGAAGCGATGGCGCAAAACAAGACTCGCTGCAAGAAGCTATACGCATCGTGAAAGCCTACGCTAAGGAGCGCGGGCTAGCCTGATTTCAGGTAAAGTCGAAGTTGCTACTCATGGCCGTCACCAAGGTGAAAACTCCCTCAAACATCATACTGCAGGTCGGAGGCAAAGACGTCACTCGGGTCTAGTGACTTTGGATACTCGGTCTGCGGTTGCAAGAAGATGGCAAGAAAAGATACAGCGTCAGAGTCCTTCGTAACCACGCACGGCAAGTAGGAAGACTCATAGCAAGAATCGCCGGAAAACAGTACGGGATGAAAGAGCAGAACGTCATTCGCCTTATCAAAGCCTTCGTGATTAGCAGGATTGCTTACATCGCACCCTTCCTGGACTTGACACTCACGAAGAAGGATGCCATCGATCGCATCATCCGCTGCGTATACAAGAAAGCGCTTCGTCTACCACCTTCAACAGAGACCAAGCGACTCGAGAAGCTTGGGCTTCACAACACCCCCTCGGAGATCACTGAGGCACAAAGGATAGCCCACTACGAAACGCTATCTCTGACCACAGCGGGGAGAACCATCCTCACATCTTTGGGCATCAACTACCACCCAACAGGGCACAGAACGCGAGGCTGGCTTCCAAAGGAGCTACGCGAGCAGCTACAGATTGCGCCTCTACCTTGTCACATGCATCCAGAGCACGACGCAGGCAGACGCATTGCCAGAGTCAAGGCTCTGGAGAACACTCTACAGCCAGGCTGCGACGACTCCGAGGTGACCTATGTCGACGCAGCCTCAGCTGACAGGGGTCGAATGACCCTTGCAGTTACGAATCGCTCCGGCCTAATCCTCACGGCAGGCAGCATGCATACCAGCAACAGAGCAGAGGCAGAGGAAGCAGCCATCGCCTTGGCCCTCACCCACAGCACCACGAAAGTCATCGTCAGTGACTGCCAGATGGCCATCCGCCAGTACGTGCGTGGCCACATCTCTGACAAAGCCCTGAAGATCGCCACTGGTCATCGCCTGATCGACCACTCAGTCCCCATCCTGTGGGCTCCAGCCCATGCATCACTCCCAGGCAACGAGAGTGTTCACAGTGCAGCCCGTGCTCTTACACACCGGGCTAGCACACCAAGTGAGCAGTCGACCTTCACCTCGTGGAGCCGCGACAACCTCTACACCTTTAAGGGGGTGCTGGACCACTACCGAGCAGAACGCCAAGCCTACCCAGAGGCTCACTGCACTCTCAGCAAGGCAGAATCCACCATTCTCTATCAAGTCCAGACGGAGACCTTCCTCAACCCAGCGCAGTTACACTCGTGGTATCCAGATACCTACGACCCGTCTTGCAGGAACTGTGGCGAGATCGCCACACTCCACCATATACTCTGGGGGTGCCCGGAGCTGCTTCTTCATTTGAAGAGTACACTGTTAGCAAGTCCCGTGTATTTGGTGAATATTTGGGGTGAAAAACACGTTTTCGACAGAAATTACCATAAATTTACACGTTGAGTAACGGATTATTCGTTTAAAAATCATGCGACCTTGTAAAAAACGTGTTTTGGTTCAGTCATACACGCATAACCGTGTAGCCGACCTCGAAAACACGCATCACCCCCGGCGACGACCGCAGCATTGCCGGCTATCTAAGCACCGGAATGCTTGGGGACACACCTTGAAAGGACCGTCGAGACAAATGCCGCGGAAAGAAACATGTCTCGGAGACAGATATGCGCCAAAAGTGATCACGCTATCAGTGGCGTACCAACTTGTTTTTGAGTGGAGGGGCAAACCAGACCCCCCCCCCCCCCCCGGGCCGGGGGCGGAGAGCTTGGTATCCAAGAGTCACTTAGGGACAAGGACATACAGCACAGTTCTTTCAACTAGCAACACACATTATGTGATGTCTCCTTCGATACGTACTATCCTCCTAACTTCTGAAACTAATGAGGAAGTTACGGAAAAAAATAATATATTTATATACGCCTGGAAAAAGGACAAAATTCCCAAATACACCAGAAGATGAAGACAAAGAAAATAAGAAAGAAAAAAGGAAACACCGTTAAAAAAAATCAGATAGAGGGCCCTTTGACTAATTCAGCTCTGGCTTCAGGCATTAGCGGCGAGATGTCTGGGTGGCGCCCTCTATGGTTACCTCTCGTGACATCATTACCATGTGAACAAGTTCGACGGCGCTTGTAGTTAGCATGCCGGGAGTTGGAAATCGTAGCGCTTTTAAACCAATACTGCCAACACCGTCAAAATCGAAGTTCTTACATTATTCTTATTTCCGTCGATGAGGAATTCTTTGCTGATGTCAAAGTCAGCATTCGGCAAATCGTAGAGAGCTGACCACCGCGACGCTTTCGACGGGTCACGTCGCCAATAGTTCATCTCAACTCTGGACAACCCAAGAGTAGAAGCAGCGATGTTGTGTTTGTCACTGGCTATCCATATGCTTCAATAATCTCTCGGCCGAGCTTGTTCTTGTGTCTTCAAATTATGCTGGTGTCCTGGAACCGGGCTTCACAGTTCTTGCAGAGGCGTTGATGAACAACTATTGGATGAAAAGAGTCGTTTGAAGCACGGGAAACCTCGAGGACGTGCTCTCGTAGGCGGGTGATCAGGCAACGTCCTGTCTGACCACTGTATCGGTCACCGCATGAAATAAGGGATGGAGTATACCAGCTCCCTCTTCACAGGGAACAGTCTGATTGGCATGTTTGATGGAACATCCTTTGGGGGCTTCGTTGTTGTTCACTCGTCTGCAAAGTTGTTTTAGGCGCAACTTGCACGAGAAGACAATTGAAGTGTTGAAGCATGCTGCAATTCCCTTCAGTCGTGTGCAGAGCTGTGCACATATGTGTGCACATATGGTATGGAGATAACATGTGAAGCCTTACTACGTGGAGCACGGGGTCTTTGGGTGGCTAAAATTAACTGAACAAGAAGAGTGCTCAGAAGACCTTGCGGATAACCAGCTTTGAGGAGACGTTCTTGTTGTTTTGCCATGCTTAAGCTTAAAAAGTGAGAACATGATTTGGCGCGAGAAGATGAAAGGAGAGACCGAATGATTCCATGTTTTACCGACTACAGACTCATGCAGATTTCAAGGAAGGAGGTGTCACAACAGTTACGCCTAATGGAGACGATCCTCCCACAACAGATGAACATCATCTTTGGTCCAGCTTATGGAAGCCACCCATCTTTCCGGTTCCTCCAAAAAGCTGCGTCCAATCTTCTCGAATCTTCATGGAAGAAAGTTGTCACCGGTGTGACCAGTTCTCAACATAAGACCCTCCAAACAAAATTTGAGCCTCCGGTTGTTCTATGTGACTAGAGTCACTAAATAAAGCTACGCTTTCAGAGTACCGAGACTCCCAAACTACGCGTCTGAAGCGCGTCAGGCGCCGCCATCTTGGGTCCACGTGCAGATGGAGGAGTGACTGTAGCTGAGCCAAGCTGAGCTCTAGCCGTCGCCTGCGCCAGCTGCCATAGCCGCAGCTGTGGCAGCGAATCAAGGTCGTGTTGTTTTTATCTCGACGTAAGAAGGAAAAAATGCATGCTGAGCGACGGACTTCAGCGTACGCGCGCAGTAAACAGTAAAACAGCAGCAGGCAGCGAATCGCTGGACCCAAGATGGTGGTGTTGAAAAAACGCGATGATGATGATAGCGACTCACGTGATTGCCGCTGTCCAGTGATGCCGCAGCGAACCAGAATATTGTTGAATAGAGCGATGGTATTGTCGGCAAAATGCCAAAGAAAAGGAATGCGGTACTCAGAAAGCGTAGGTTATTCAGTGACTCTACATGTGACCATCGACTCAGCCCTGACACCTTGGATCTCCTTTCCAAGGGTCCCAAGTTTTCTCCGAACATTCCAGCTACAAGGGTCGACCAACTAACTTCAGTCCCTTCTGTTGCGACTCACATCCCAGAACAAGACCGGCAAGCATTTCTTGATGCTGGAGTCCGATCCGCCTGCGCCCATCCTCCTCCACCTACGGTCAAAGTTCCAATCCGAGCTATAGTCAAAGAATTGCAAACATGTCCCCTGAAACCACTGGAATCAGATAAGACCGATGTTTTTGTCATCTTAGATGAAGGTTTCTATGGACAGAAGGTGAGCCAGACATTAAAAAATCATTTTGATACTCTTAAGGCCTTCAGGCTCTCTCCGCTCAAAGACAAAGCAACTTTGTTGCTCCCTTAAAGGGACACTGACAGGGTATTTATGCTCGCCCGAGGTTTTTAGTTGTACGTGACATGAGAGCCCAACTACCCAGAACAGAATTCGCGGCTCGAAACTCGATTTCTTTCCGCCCGAAAACCGCCGATCGAGAACTGGCCGGTTTGAGTCGTGCTCACTCTCTTTTCCGTGGTCACGAGCCGTTTTCTAAGGTATCAAAGCGACCACCAAATTTAATCAAAGTCGTGGGTTATTGAAGGCACACAGTCAGTATTAAAAATAGAAAAAAATATGAAACCCATTTTTTATGGCTTCCAAAAAGCTGCAAATACATTTATTGAAAAAAAAAGGTAGCATAGACAACCGGAAGCCTTCTGTGCGTTCACTGAAAATTCTCAACATGGCGTCGTTTCGCGTATCGTGGGACTAGCGGATGGCAGCGGACGACGGGCGTTAGACCTCTATTTCAGAACTGTCGTTCACGATACCGGCGAATTCTGTCTTCCTTCGAAAGAGAAATTTTGGACCGATCAAGAGAACTGATATTCATCCCGTACGACACGCCCGACCAGCAAGCCGATTGCACGAAGACGCCGCCGAGTCGTCGTCCCTTCTTGTGCTGAACTGAAGACATCGCGCGCTCAAACGTCAAGCACGAAGTGCGTACTTCGAGTTGAATACGAACGCGTACGGTTTCTTTACAAGGTGCGAATTTGGCCTCTGCGTGGTGCTGCTCGACTTCAAGCCGGGAGTGCATGTACAGGAGGAAAATCGGCAGCAAACTACCGACATACAGTTTATCCGCTTTATTAGTACGCACGGAAGAGTTCCTTCAGTAGCTCAGTGGAATGAGATCCTATTTACACGCAGCGGGCACGGGTTCGATCCCTGGTGAGGGTGTACCATTTTTGTTTTTTTTGAAGCATTTTGCGATGTTTACAGTTCTTTTTTTTAACAATTATCACTAACAAAAACAATTGTTGTGGACGATACGCCGCTGAACTAAAGGGTATGGGATTTCATTTTTGACACCTGCGAACTCAATGTAGTCACTTTCCACAAAATGCAAGGAGCATATGAATCGGGTAGCGTCCGCTTTCCGAGCTTCGCGTAACTGTTCTACAGGAATTGCAGCCAGCCATTGACCTCGACCCGTTGATCTTTCGGAAACGTGTGCACTCTGCCGCACAATGCCACCTTATGATGCAGAACATGTGAAGCAATTCTTCACGCAACATCTTGGGAGTATTCTTTTCAGAGCCGATCACGGGAATTCACCACACTACGGCCCTCGGGCACTCACTACTAATTGCCAACACCTAAATGTACAAAACAACTCATCTTGAAGTACAGAACAGCGAGCGGGACAAACATAAATGCAAATGAATCGCACGGCGAGCGAACGCATTTCGTCTGCTACACGCGGAGAAAAAAAAACAAAAACGCACGGTTGGGTGCAGCCACGTGACTTCCGCCAGTCTCACTATCCTCTCCACTTCCCCGTGTGGTGCGGGAGTTTCGGTTTCGCTTTCGAGCAGTTGCGTTTTTTTGGCTTTATTTAAAAAATACGTGACTCTGTAGCAAAATATTAATTGGGTAGTATTCCGACACCATAATGAATCGCCTGACAGAAAAAGAAAAAAAATTTGGGGGGTGTCAGTGTCCCTTTAATCTCCCGGCTCTTAAAGCTGCCATTGGGGCTCCTTTCAAGCAATATCTTACTGTGTTTTTCACGGCAAAAGCCCATTAAGAAGGAGTTCCCCTAAGAAGCATCATTTCAGAAAAGGGATACTGGCAGAAGCCTCTTGCTCTTTTTCTGCAAAAGCATCTGTCATCGATCAGTCTGAACCAACCATTCCGAGTTGATAACTCCACAAAACTAGTATCTCGTCTTCATGGCCCCCATTCTACTCCCGAGGCCTATGCCATGTTTTCGTTAGACATTGAGGAATTATATTACCTATTAGATCCCGCATTTCTAATGGATTCTGCATCAAGTGCCATCCACGAACATGACCCATGCGACTCTAAAAACTCATCTGGGGTATCTGAACGGGTTTTCCTAGACAGTCAACACTTGTCGAACGTGGGAAGAAATTCTCAGGCAAAAGAAAGGTATTTGCATAGGCTCCTGCCTCGCCCCGGTCCTCAGCGAAATCTTTCTTCTGTATGTGGACCGGGAAATCAAAGCTCGCATTGAAGAGTTGAATCTCGTCTTTCATGTTTTTCGTTACGTGGATGATAATTTAGTCAATCACCGGATCTCAGTTTCTTCTGAATCTGTAGTTCAAGCCTTTACTTCTTCATCTTCAGGCCTGAATTTCACAAGGAAAGACAGCTCAGGTAATAGTCTCCAGTATCTCGATCTTCGTCTCCATCTTCTTCCGACCGGCATTTGTTGGGCCTTCAAACAACGATCTCGGAAACCTATTCTTTCATTTTGCAGTTCCCATTCTAAACTGGTAAAACATGGAATCATTCGGTCTCTCCTTTCATCTTCTCGCGCCAAATCTTGTTCTTACTTTTTAAGCTTAAGCATTGCAAAACAACAAGAACGTCTCCTCAAAGCTGGTTATCCGCAAGGTCTTCTGAGCACTATTCTTGTTCAGATAATTTTAGCCACCCAAAGGCTCCGTGCTCCACATAGTAAGGCTTCACATGTTATCTCCATACCATATGTTCACAACTCTGCACACGACTGAAGGGAATTCACTTCACTTCAGCAACACTTCAATTGTCTTCTCGTGCAAGTTGCGCCTAAAACAACTTTGCGAACGAGTGAACAACAACGAAGCCCCCAAAGGATGTTCTGACGAGATGTGCTAGATGCACATAAAATGAGCCCCACTGCTGACTCTGCCCACGCTGTACCTGCAACCCTCAAATTTCTAATCCCCAAATGTGACATCCCTGAAAACAAGCTATTTTATTGCAAGATGTGATTTTGCTTTCACTAATGCTGAGGCTGTAAAGGAGGGTCTCAGACCTGAGATCCTCCAGACTTTAAGCCCTGTCAACGCCTCTGCAAGAACTGTGAAGCCCGGTTCCAGGGCACCAGCATAATTGGAAGACAC
The DNA here is from genome assembly GCA_013358835.2 of Ixodes persulcatus. Classification (NCBI taxonomy): domain Eukaryota; kingdom Metazoa; phylum Arthropoda; class Arachnida; order Ixodida; family Ixodidae; genus Ixodes; species Ixodes persulcatus. The sequence continues at coordinate 361,187 of JABSTQ010009180.1, forward strand.
AAGAACAAGCTCGGCCGAGAGATTATTGAAGCATACAGGATTAGCGGCGAAATGTTTTGGTGGCGCCCTCCTGTGGTTCCCCCTTGTGACGTCATTACCTTGCAAACAACAAGTTCGATGGTGTTGGTTATTAGTATGGTGGAAGCTTGAAATCATTGCGCTCTCAAAGGAACACTGCCAACACGGTCAAAATTAAGGTTCTTTCATTCCTCTTATTTCCGTCGATGATAAATCCCCTTTCCGACGTCATAGTCAGCGTTCGGCCAATCGTGGAAGGCCGACCACAGCGACGCTTTCGGTCGCGCACGGAGCTAATAGCCGGTGACGAACACAACGTCACTGCTCCTTCTCTTGGGTTGTCCAGAGTTGAGATGAACTACCTGAAGCCAGAGCTGAATTAGTCAAAGGGCCCTCTATCTGATTTTGTTAATGTTCTTTCCTTTTTATTTGTTATTTTCTTTGTCTTTGTCTTCTAGTGTATTTGTTGATTTTGTTCTTTTTCCAGGCGTATATAAATAAATTAATTTTTTCTGTAACTTTTTCATTAGTTGCAAAAGTTAGGAGGGAGATAGTACGTAATGAAAGAGACATCAGTAAATGTGTGTTGCTAGTTGAAAGAATTGTGCTGCCTGTCCTTGTCCCTAAGTGTTTTTCTTTTTTTCTTTGACTCTTGTACTTTCACCATCTCGCTCTTTGTTCTTTGACTTAGTACCCCTTGGGCGCCGCCGGCCAGTGTTTGTCCTGCCCATTTGCGGCTTTTTCTGGGGGGGGGGGGGCAAAACACATGCCTTGCCCCCCCACTCTGAGAACTGGGGGGGCAAGCGCTTGCCCCCCCCCCCCCCCCCCCCCCCGGTTGGTACGCCCATGCACGCTATGTCGCGGGACGGGGCGAACCCCGCGCTTACCGCGCTCGCTGCCATTCCTGCCATTGATTCTGGTCGATGGCAATGCGGCTTCCCTCTTGTCGCCCATGTTTGTATTTATTTTAGGGGTTTTGATAATAGTTTCTTACACACGACAAATAAAGTTATGGGTATAATTACTCGTTCTAAACAGTTAAAATGGATATAAAAAGTGTGCCCTCGATGTGAACACGTGATATTGCAGTTGGTTTTGTTTTGGCTTCAACCCTTCAACTGCAAGCAAAGGTGCCACCGCTTTCCATACACCCTCCTCAGAATGCACGGCACTCCGTGGTGACCACCATATTAAAACTTTATACCAGTGTTGCTGCATCTGTAGGTCATCTTTAAGTTAAAGCCGACAGAGAAAATCTGGCCACGGCGCAACGCCGATGTACGCTGGAAGCTAGAGCCGGTTTGCTTTCGTTGTTTTTGTTTGGTTGAAGAAAATCTGGCAACAACGCACGTTTAACATGGCGCCGGTATTGTTTTGGTTTGATGGGACGCGAGAAGCTCGTAGGTTTGCAAGCACATGTTGCGAAGACGTGACCGGAGAAGTGCCCCTATGATTTTCCCGGAAGACGGAAAGTATCAATCGTAATCGTCGTGTGTGCTTTGAAAGCGAAGGGATTCACAGGGTCCACGAATGCGCAACCACAAGCCAAGGTTCACGACAGCGCTGCGTTGACTTCGGCGATCTCGTTGTGTTTGGTGCAACACAGCGATGCGAAAACAAGCTGAAACGTTCGTGGTGTGTGGTGCGGTGCTTGGAGGTAGAAACCCACACTAACACAGAGCGCAAATTGGTTGTTGTGGGGTTGAGGTTCAACGGGTTCAGTCCCGTCGTCGTCAGCTGATCCGGTCCAGCTGGTCCGGGAGGGCGCAGCGAGCGTTTTTAAAAGTAAATCTTCCTTCGTTTCGTTTTAAAATGTGGAAGTATCCCGGCGCATACCGTGAGTCAGGCACATATCCAAGGGGGACGCCCATGGGGCCCGGCCCCCCCCAAAAAAATCTTCCCTTTTGCTGGGACCTCCTTTCCCCCCTCCCCCTCATAGAGCATTTTGTCATGGGCGGGCCCCCCCCCCCCCCCCCCCCCCGAAACAAAATCCTGGCTACGTGCCTGCCGTGAGTAAAACGCTACGGGCGTCTTCAACAAAATTACGTCGTTTTAATTGAACCATGGACTCCGGATTGTTGTCCTAAATCTGCCGTTTTTATGCTTCGTATTGGACTGCGTTTGCACAGCGACGTGTTTGCACAGCGATGCACATCGCTCGAGTAGATGATTCGGTCCTGCAAACGACCGGTTATACAGAATTTCAGGGAAACTTAAGTCACCGCCAATATTTTCCCTTAAATCTCGTGCGAGTTTGTTGCGCTCATCATGCAGTGTGAATAAATTGGGGCAAGATTTCCTACCTGCCCACAGATGCATGAACTGAGACCATCTTTTACGTAGTAACGTAGGGCTTTTTCTTTATTTTGGGAAGAGGCGTTGGTGCAATTATTATGGTACAATCACTTGAGAATTCAGAAATTGGAGAGAGCGAGCAAGCTTTCCCAACTTTGTCTCTTTCTCTCTGGCACTGCCCTGTTTCAATTTCAGTAGGCATATCTACTAGCAGGTATCAACTGCTCTAGAGCAGGTAAAAGACAGGGGAAGCTTAGGACGGTGCGGACTCCGTGTTTCGCGCGTTTCGCGAGGTGACTGGGTAAATGCTTTTGCGAGGTATGCGGAACATGCAAGCGATTTTTTATGCCCGTCGTTTGCGTCTCTCCAGCAAAACGAATAAGATTATCTACAAAGGCGCGATCACAAACCAAGATTTACGATAGCAGTGCGTTTGCTTCGGTGGTTCGTGTAGTTGTATTTTACCCTGCTCTCTGCAACACCGTGTCATGACGAAGAGCTGGAACGGTCACTGTTTGTGCTGGCCTCCCGAATGACAGAAACCCGCATCGCCCGCATCGGCACCGAGTGCGCTTGGGCTGTTGATGCTCAAGCCTTTCATCCGCGGCTTTTGGGCAGCACCATGAGTTGCAGAGTGAATTTTAAGACAGTGTGAAATGCGGTACATTTTTAAGATTTGGGAATTTCTCGCGGGACACGGGACACGAGCCTTCAATGCGGGACAGTCCCACGAGTCGCGGGACGAATGGTCACCCTAGATGCGGAGCTTGTGAATCCAGCGCTTTTAGTACAGAAGCCAGCGCTGTACTAAAAGCGCTGGTTGCAGCGCCAACCAGCGCTTTTAGTATAGCGTCCCGCTGTACTAAAAGCGCCATCTAGATAGGCCATCATTCGTTCAAGTCAACCTGAGTCTCGCGCTGTCCCACGCGCAACGAAAGTAACGAGACGGCAATGCAGAGAATCATTGCCTATGCAAGAAAATATCGATGACGAGCGTGCGTACGTAAAGCTCGCGGCGTTGCGTATGTATGGAGCGCGCGCAGTGTCACAACACGGAACGCTAACGCAAACGCACAGCGCTTGCGTTTGCACTTATACGCAAAACTAAAACTCTCTAATATCTTCACACAAACATATCACGCGCTAAATAATGCAAAAATTAAAATCTGAGATAGAAGGAGAACAAATAAAACAAATATTTTTTTTGGTTTATTTCTTGCTGCCACATGTCGACAGCATTTGCGAATTCTGCCCAGACATAGTTCAACCATATGCACCTGCGCCTATGTCGCTATAGTTTTGCCGTACAACTTACATACGGCTGGCGCAGCCTTGTGCAGTATTGTGCTACCTTACGACGAGAGCAGAGCCGTGTTGGTAGAAAATTGTATCATTAATTGGTAAGAATAGGGCGAAACTAAGGGCACGTCATTGGCCGAAATTGTTTCAATGACCTTGGGCGCGATGAATGACATCTCTTGTGACCAACCACTACCCACAAATATTCCCCTAGCGGAGGCAATGAGCGTAACAAAGACCCTCCAATCGCAATTTCTGGGGAAGGATGTATTCAAGTATTTCGTTCTAGGACGCTAGAGTTGAAATTTGCGACTTTTCGAAGCTGAGAGTAAAGCGCACGTGATGATGTCGTCACGGCGACATTCAGAGCGCACTCAATTTTCCTTACCGCGGCAAATACAGAGTGGACGGCAAAAACTGCGGAATCGGCCTCTGGGAGTTTTGACCCAAACTCCGAACGCGCACGCCACATTCGCAGTTGCGCCTCATGTTTCAGGAAATTTTTATCGCCAATGTCAGCTCTTCTGGCTCAGTAAACGCATTCAGCACCTTGAAACTCCCCTTTTCCACCAATCTCTTACAATTATACTTTCATGCACTTTCAGCCTCACCCAGAAACAAAAAGTACCTGCACCGCTCTACGCGAATCCTTGAAGGTCATCCCAGTGCATTCTTACTTCGCAAGTTCATCACAGGGGGAATATGCGGCGCTGGCGGCGCTCTCGCCGCTCCACCACGACTTCCGCCGGCTCCCCACATTGGCCAGACTCCCTCTGTATACGGCTCTGGACGAAACAACACACTGGCGCCATGTATGAGGCAGCCCAAGCCCGGAACTGCACTTATCTAGAGTCAAGGTTTGGGCAGTATTTGCGAAATTAAATGCACGCACTATCTATGTAAATGATCATTTCTAACATTGTCACGAGTTTTATACAAAATCTCAAATAAACAAAGGCATTTTTTTTAGATCTACGCGAATTGCAAGAGTTTGGTAATGGCGCCGGTGTGTTCGCTCTTCGTATGTACTCACAAGGAAACACAAGGCTGCACGACCAAGTCGGTTGCAACCCAATGCAAGTGTGTGAACCAGCCTTAAAGTGCACCCCTACGTTCACGCAGTTTCGCTTATTTTATGACGGTTTATAAGTTTCTGTGTTTTCGAGAGTCGTAAGGTTAATGTAAAAACAAAGAGTCGTTATTGAGATATACTTGAATATCGCTATATTACGTTTATCCTTAGTTGTTAGTTTGGTATTTAGATTTAACTCAGCCACACTATCAGATTTTTTAACTTTATTTTTCACAGGATAAAGTGTTTAAACGTTCACGATAATTTATGTGGACGTGGTCTGTCTGTGGGATGCAATAAACTAATTAAGACAGTGAGCAATCTACTCTGCAAAAAGTGCATATTTTAGAGAAAAAAAATAAAATTTTAAATTTGACTATTCTGTATTGCTATAAAAACTGAATTTTGTCAAGTTCTTAAAATTGTAAGGTGTTAAATTACAAAGCATATTTCGATATTACATTTTTTTCCCAGAACTTCCATATTGATAGATTACACTTGAAGTTTAGTATTAGATCCCCGACTTGTCCCATTAGGTTATGGCAAATTGCAGTTTCTTAATATCGAATACAGATGGCGACAAGTGTTTCAGATTCCCAAGGACCCCTTTGAGCGCATGGAGGCCGCTCGTCTCGCCAGGAAAGGGAGAGTCGCTGCCCTCCTTTCCGCGGAGGAATGTCCTCTCCTGTCCGGCTACACTAGATGAGAGCGGATCTGCCTCCGCAAGCTCCATATGCCGACGACAGTGACACCGGTGTGGACGCCAAGATTTTACCGCCCTACTTCCCCATATGATGTGGGCTGTAGCCAACTTGGTCCCCAATGCAGAATTCCGGTGACGTTCCATCCCATTCCATGGGACTGCCCTATAAAGCCCTCCAGACGTAGGACCATGCACCTCAATTCAATCGGACTGAGCTAACGCCCCACGACTTACACGGACTGGATATGGCCACACACTCCAAAGCCACTTGAACACACAAAACACATTTTCGAATCGCTGTTTGCCTTTCTTCGGGCAGCGAATCTTCCCCTGTAGATATAACTTCCCTCTATATATATATATTTCTCTCTGTCCTCTTTGTCCCATCACCCTCCCCACGCCGCCGTTTCAAATGACCACAGTTCATGCGAGTCCGAGGCTCATTTCAATTTCATATAAATGATAATGGAGAAAAAAAAAGTTTCAAGAAAGAGGATGTGCATTTGACGTCGTGTGCCGCTCAGAACGTCACGTGAAAAACCGAAACGCCGCCAGATGTTTGGGTGTCAGATGCCTGAATGCCTGCAGTGAGCGAGCCAGAGAGGTCAGAAGAAGCACGAGGTTGCGGGTGCACCACAGCTGCTTGCACCAGCACGCAGCTGTGCAGCATTAAAAATGCGTGCACCTTTTTTTGAATTGTATATTCGACAAGCTACGTACTTCGATTATGTTTAAAAATATCTAAGCTACGAATACCAACTTTTGTTTTTTGAAAGTGAAAATTTTAAAAATTGTATACCGCCAAAAAGTGTTACTTTTTACGCTTTTACGTGTACAATATTATAAAAATACACGCTTCCTATAAAATAATGTTTCTTCTGCATTCATGCACACATATAGAGTATATAGACACATTTGTTTCATTGCTATCTATTTTTTATACTGATTGTGTCTTATCAGCCGACTCCTATAAAGACTCTCGTGAAAAACCGTCACAAAGAACTGTAATGTCACATGACACCAGGGCGTTATCGCGACGTCATTACAATGTTACGCTGACATCATGACGTCATCGGGACTTCACCGCCGCGCCATGACGCCCCATGACGTCAAGTTGACATCGCGATGACGTCACTGTGGTGTCAGAATGTCGTGAGGTCACGTGACTGTGACATCACGTGACGTATAATGCGCGTCAGTGAATTTTCTGAATGCAGGGTGCAATTATCTGGTGGCTTTACTCTGCCTGGCCTCGAATGGGCGACTGGAACGGTGTCGCATTTATACGGTGTTACTTCTAAGAAAGCGGTGTGGTTTCCTTCTTTTTCAGATTTCTAGGGGTTCGCTCTGTTTAACTGCTGCCGAAATACATCAGGCAATGTCCTTGATTCATGCTTATCAAATACAACCATAGAACCTATTTTTCGGGCTGTTGTACCATTGGTACATGTTGAGAGATGTCATCCTCCTTTTGTAGTTCAGCCTTGCCTGTCATGTAGGACCCGTGCTAGTTATCAGGTGTCTTCGTTTTGTTGTCACATGGGGATTACTCCGCTGTTTACAATAGCCTGGCTCATTCAACTGGTCTGACGTATTATTGGGCCAAAATGCTGATTCGGCCATACTAATTTGACTTCTGTAGTAACTAATGCACTCAACAATTTTATTCCGAAAGCACAAGCACGTAAACATAAGTAAACTAGTTCCCTCGAGAATAGAGCTGGTTCTCGAGGGAGCTAAAGAGCCTGCTTCGTATAAAGTCGCACTATAATCGAATGCATAAAAAAAATTGACTTGACATTTCGCACGTTAAATGCAGTGCTCAAGGTACTCTAGTGAAGAAAATAAATAATACTGATTAATTATTGCAGTCATTGAATGTCGAAAAAAATAAGGGACGATCATACGGCGTGGTGCGTTTAGGCAGCGGCAGCATTTTTGTTTATTTTCGTTGACGCTCACGCCGTCGCCAAATTTTTCCTCCAAATTTAGCGGAGAAACTGAAGTGGTGTATAGGTCACCTGGCGTACATTTTTCCGTTAGATTTAGCGGGGAACCTGTATTTGTCTGTAGGGCCTGTGACGTCGTGCCGTATGACATCAATTTCCACGCCAAATTAACGGGGTAAACTGCATTAGTGCCTAGGTCACGTGAGGTAACTTTTTCAGCTAAATTTTGCGGGGAAATTGAATTAGTTTACGCTCAGGCGGTCGCGGAGCCGGGCGGACGGGTCCGTAACAACATGCCGCTCTAAAAGACTAACTGGATCACCTCGGGGGATCTGGTACTCTGTTAAAAACCGTATGCGCGACTACGCACAAAATTCGTGCTTACGGGAAGCAGCTGGCTGTCCGACTTTATCAAATGACATAGCAAATCGTTTTTTCTGAATACTTCAATTCCTGCTATTCTTTTTTTTCAAAACTGCTGGTGCAAAAGACAATTTTGGCAAAAGCACAGACTTCTTATCTGCTTTTACTGTGAATGACAAAGAGGTTCTCGAAGCTATTCGAAAATTAAAACCTAAGTTTTCTATGGAGATTCACGATATACCCAATTTTATTATAGGTTCGTTGCTCTCGAGCAGGGGGCGCGAGCGCGTCCTTAAGACCACTTAAGACGCGACCATGTGGTGCTTGTATTAAGCATAAAGTGTCGCTGCAGGGTTTGGCTATGCACAAGTTCTGGTCGTTGACAAGCGGTGGCGTTGTGACGAAAAAATCCTAATTGGTCGATAGGGCCATGACGTCACAGCCACATGTCCTCGCGCCAGAATTTTAAACAACCCACAACGCTCACGCGTGGAAAACATGACATGATAAAAAACACGACATATAATGCTAATTAAGGGCCGCCGCATGTCTCATTCATATGATTTTACTTAATAAAGCAATTGCCTAAAGACAAATTTTAGGAATTAATTTGAAGAATTTTAGGTGGGATTTAAACCAACTACACTTCGGTTGCGAGTCAGACGCCCTACTGACTTGGCCATGTCCACCGCATTTCGTGCTCACTGGCAAAAGAGCATGAGAAGCAAATGAGAAGGCGCTGCAAACGGGGAACACTATCGCGTTCCACTCTTAAAGGCGAAGCTTAAGCGTCCTCCAACTTTTGACATGTCAAAGGCCTTTGTCTGTGTGGATCATTCTTTGATCCTTTCCAAGCTTTCTATGTGTGGACTATGCGCTTAGCTATGCGAATGGTTCAAGAGATACTTGAGTGTACGCAGTAACACTGTTCGTGTTAGGAATTCATTTTCAAAGTGTTTTATATCGACTTCCGGTGTAGAGCAGGAGCCAAACCTATGGACCACTGTTTATTTTGCTTGTAAAGGATATAGTTTCATGCGTGAAGCATTCGAATGTCCTTCTTTTTGCTGATGACATCAAACTTTTTGAAATGTATAAAACTATGCTGACTGTACTTGACTGCAAACTGACATTGGTGCGATTTCCGAATGGTGTGCAAAATACGCTTTGTCGCTAAATCCAGGAAAAACTAAATTAATTTCTTCATCAAGCAAACGCGGCACTTTCTGGTTCACTTATGTGGTTAAGGGAATTACGATAGATAGTGTACCTCAAGGGTCTTAAACACGCGGCCCGCGACTCTCTTGGACGCGGCCCGCAAGCATCCAGCGACTGCGTCTCCCCGTTCCCGTACATCGAGCGCCACACGCGCCATAAATAAGTTTTATGTCGTCGATTCATTTCAGTGGAAGGAGCCTCTGCTCATATAACGTGCTCATACACTTTTCACTATTCTCTTCTTTTCTTTTTTGACGTAGTATTACTTCTAAACATTTGGTTCTCAGCTCTATCTTATGTAAATCAACCATGGTAATGCCACTACTATAGGCTACAAGGCCCTTTGCTCATGAAGGCACCTCGGCTGCACGAACTCTTGCTCAGCAAAAGAAGCTTCCCCCCGCCCCCCCCCCCCCCCCCCCCCTCAAAAAAAAAAAAAAAAGCTATGAGCTCGGGTTTCTAGCTGTTAAAAAATACCTTTAAAATACAATATTTTCTTATAAAGCTGCAATACAAATTGTGAGGAAAGCAAAAACTGCAGTATGAAGATACTTTTTTTATGCCTAGCTGTTGAGCAATGTGAATTGTGCGACAGGTCAAGGTGTTGTGCATTGCTCTAGTTCTATTGAAAACTGCCAGTGCGTTCGTGTTTTAAATCTTCGTAAAACATCAGGTGTGGGCTCAAAGTAGTCATAGATGCAAATGAAATCTAAAGATGGCAAAACGGCGAGTTTACAAAAAAGCAGAAAGCACGAGGTTCCTTCTCTAGAAAATATCTGGGGTGTTGCTGGGACAGTCGGGTGCTTTGTAACGTAAAACACCACTGCTGTTTGCCCCCCCCCCCTCCCCCCAAATAGGCAAGCATTGCCCCCCCCCCCCCCCTTACCCCCAATCTTCTTCGTTGACCCTCGACCTTTCGGTGGTGGGCTGCTGGTCCCCGCACTCGAAAGGGTTTGAGAGCCCTTGTGTATCTCATGTGAAAGATCTTATCGTCTACATTGATAGTACTCGTTTATTTACTGAGCATATTTTTCAGATCGTTGCTTCAGCGATAAGAAAGTTGGGAATGATCACTCGTTATCACGTTTATTTACTTCACAATAATCTGTCGCGTGCCTGCTCTGCAGCCTCGTACGCTCGGATTTCGAATTCAGTTTTATTATTTGGAACTCACTATCTTCAACCCAAGTTGCAGCGATTGAAAATGTGCAGAAGAAATATATTGGAATTATTTACAACTGATACATTGGTCGAAAATTGTTTTTTTCTTTAGCAACGATCCTTTACTATCATTATTTAAACTTGAAAGGCTTGTAATAGTTTTAACACACGACACACAAACATGTAACATTGTCAATAATATTAGTATATACATCCATCCAGGCTTTTTTCTTATTGGAAAAACAAATGTTCTAAAGACGACTGAACGGAACACATATCTGTTGAGTTCATAACACATTGTGGAAGACCGTTCCATTCTTCAATTTTTAGCTAAGTTAGTGCATGATACTAATAAATCTGAGAGCTTACTTGTTGTTAGTATTGGTTTTATGTGCCCACTAGAGCTTGTTATTCCTTAACATTTTACCCCCATAAAAATTGTGGATTGTAACTGTTATCTCGAATGCAGTCTGCTTTTCAAGACATGGGCAATCGTGAACGAGATAGTTTTTCTGGATCTTGTTAAATTTAAGTCAGACTTGCAAAAGTGTATTCTATCTGACTCAGAGTTTGTGTTGAAGTTGTGTTTGCTTCACAAACCTGCATTTGTGTCTTCTCCTGGGTTTCTGTACATTTTAAAATGTGCTGCTATAAACAGGAACCATGATGCACAACACAAAATACTCCCTACCTGTTTTGTGTTCACAAAAAATAAAGCATAATTGTTAATATTAATATTATTATTACCATTAATAATATTATCATGCGACATTTTGATGTCATGCTATAGAGTCTATTCAGATGCTGAGTCATCACCCACAAATATGGCCGCTAACAAAACGTTTATTCGTGAGCTCTGCGGAAAACAAAATAAGACAAAACAAACTCGCCAATTAGATAACCGCATTTGCTTCTGGCGGCCATGCTTGTGTGTAGTGACTCGACATTAAAAAGAACTCTGACGTCATATGAATAGACCCTATAGAGTGATGTCGTGTGACACAACGTTATTAGATTAACCCAGTTACGGAACTGCGCATAGAGGGAGGCTGCTTCCACGAGCAGAACCCCCCCCCCCCCCTCTCCTTTCACCCCACGGTCCGTGGTGTATTCTATGATATTCATATCTTTTTAAGCTCAGCGAATAGATGGCGCTTCATTGTACTCTATGGCTATGTAATACAAATTTTTGAAACAAAGCCCAAAATGGCGCTTCAAACGACGGTAGGTGAACTGGAGGGAGAGAGGCAGGGTACTCCTCTTCGCGGGAATTAAACTGAGCTGATCCAGTAACATTGGTGCAACGTCACAGTCTTGTAATCTCATGACGTCATGTGCACACATGCATATAGCCTGGGCCGAGCTCATTCCCAACACACTTTGTGTTCCTCAATCTTCGTCCGCGCGATCAAGTTAGTCTAATTTTTTTGTTGAAATTTTAAGTACGCTAAAAGCAAAAGAAATTTAAATTTTTCTGGGAAGCCTCTTGCCGAGAATCGTGGAGAGCAAAGCCCAGAGTCGGCTAGCTGCGAGGTAAAGCTTACGCCCTGTCGATGCGTACAAAGAGTGGGAACAAACACCCAGCTGCAGAATTCAAAAACATCAACAACAACAACAATAGTATAGAAAAGCAAAATCCCACTTGCACGGTCCGCATCCCAGCTGGAAAAATAAAGCCCATTGAAGGCACTTTATTTTTCCGTCGGGTTTGGTCCCCGAGGCGGTCCCCGATAATTAGATTCTATCGGGGCGATGAAATTCGATGGGCGCCTCTTGCTTCTTCTTCGGAGCACAGCTCTCCGATTTTGCTGTGCACTAAGCTCCGCTCACACCTAAGCTGGCAGTGCGGTGAAAGCTACGCGCTCGCCCGACCAATCAGCCGCGTCGTTTTCATCGACTGACCCCGCTCTCCTCTGCGCTTGGGTATGACCGGGAGCTTGATCACGTGGTGCAAGTTAGACGAGTGACTCGTCCAACCACGACGTATAGCTTCCATCACATTGTCAGCTTATAGATGGACGGAGTTTAAGCCGCCTGCTTTCACGGGAACTTGTTTTGTAGCTTTTCTGCGTCTTTGTGACCCTGGAAATTTGTGTGTGTGCGTTTGCTTGGGCTTTCGTTGTCTTCTTGGGCACTTTTTTTCCTCTGCCTCGGCGAGATCGATAAATAAATCTTAGAAAACGCTGACTCGCAGCCGGCCGAAAACTTGCAATTCCACTCCTTTCCGAGTGAATTTGTCGAAGCACCCGCGTACACATCTTTCGTGCCCTTCTTGTTTTCAATGTAAAGACACATTCCCTTGGTGCACCAAAAATCCCGTCGCACCTTGGGGAAGGATTTCGCTTCGCAATTGTGCCCGGGGCCCCTACCCATTTCCGTCTTTTCTTGACGTTAAGGGCAGACATTAGGGAATTGTAGTAGACCGTTTTTCTTCTCCGCTACGGTATTCCTGAAGAAAACGCCGCAGCTGCGCATGGGCGCCGCCAGCCTTATCTGCATAGTTCAAGGTCTTCAAGGTGGCGGATTACGGAGCGCTATCCGGGTGCTTAGCGGGCTGCGGAAACGGTCTACTACAATTTTCCAGTTACACGTTACTGAAATAAAGTAACTAAATACAGTTACTCGTTACTTACTCAAAAAGTAACTACGTACGGTACCCGTTCCTGCAATTCGAAAGAAAAGCGTTACGTTAGCTTGAATGTAACGCATGACTTTCTCGTTACTCCAGATGTGTCATTTTTATGAAGCGGTAGCGGCTTCCAATATTTGTCGTTAATAATTTCTTGATTTCTAACGCGTTCATCCGGGGATAACTGTAGATAAACTGACACACCTCGTACTATATTTTTATTGTTCTTAACGGTATTGCAGGCCACTGAAGGGTCCAAGCAGGAGAGGTACATGAACATGCTTAAAAACAGTACAACCCATCAGGAAATGTTTTTAACATCAGTAACAAAAATCCACACTTTTTATACATCTGTACATACATATATATACCCGAAATAAAATAAGAAAACGGCATAAGCAACGGAAAATAGTAAAGTAGTGCATTATGTGTATTTTTTTTTAAAAACAAAATCATAAAACAAAATCCATAGGCATGCATTGGCATCCCATGTACAAAAAACAACACACACACACATAGCAACGCAGTTAAGATAGGTCACGCACTTAAAGGTTACATATAAGAAGTTTTCGCAAATACACTCGTACAGTGCTTGAATTTATTTTCATGACATTGAAATACATTGCGAAAGGGTATCGTAAGTCTGAAACGCTGTGTGTGTGTGTGTGGTGGGGGGGGGGGGGAACATTCCAATTATTAATCGTATTGGAGAAAAAAGAATACTTATATATACTCTGGCAACAGAAATAATAAAAAAAACTCGGGACTAGGGACGACGAACATTTCTGTTATAGCAACAAAACGAATGAGCTTAAAAGCACTCCCCGCAATTCAGGACCGTCATGAAAAAAGGAAAGAAAGGGTGTGCAGTGTATTATGTGCGTGTTGGCCATGTATAGCGAACTCGACCTATTGAGCCAAACAACGGCGGATATAACCGGAGACACCGGGAGGGAAGAGCCAGGCGGCGGGCACCGGAGATGCACGGGGCGCCTGGAAGCAACAGGCCGGGCACGGAAGCTGACAGAAAAGGAGATAAAGGAAAGTGTAAAAATAAAAATAAAAAACATTGTGAAGAAGCAAATAAGATAAAATGTGAACTAACCGTGAGCAGAACAACATTTGGATGGGGTAAAGAGCGGTTATAATCTACGCAAACTCCTGAGTCAGGTAGGTTATCTCTTCTTCGGAAAGAAGAAGGAAAGACGCGCACACATTATTGTCAACAGTGTTCATAGTGAATGACTCAATGGTTTCCCTGCCAAACCTGTTACGTGCCAAATCAACGACGGGCACCTGGCTCGCATCAGCAGAGGACTGAGGATTAATTCGACCACCTGGGGATATTTTGACGTGCAACCGAAAGCTCGGTTAAAGGCGCCTTCGCCGCAACAAGCCTCCGTCAGATTGCGGGCACCTCGTCCGGGATTTGAACCCGCCGCCTGGGGATCCGTCGGCCGGCGCTTTGCCTCGGAGCCACCGAGGCGGCTTTGTTGTGTGTGTGTTTGTGTTTATGTGTATTTTCGGGGGGGGGGGGGGGGGGCGGTGCATCTGAATTACGTTTGGGTTTCTTTACCTTGTGGCAGTATAAATTAGCTTACTGCTTTCTCAAGGGCTGTCGCGGTTCGAGTTTGCCGGGTCGCACTCGGGACAAACGGGCCCTGGTGAGCATTTCGCTCTCTGGCTCACCCTTCGTCCGATATACCAGTAAACACGCCAAAACTCTTTTTGTTTAGAACGAGAAAACAATTCGCTTCTCCAAAACAGTTGGCTCCAGAGCAGTAAGCAAGCGAGACCGAGGGACCGGGACGTCGGCGCCTGCTGCGATGGGTCAGCGGTGCGGAACTGGCAAAGTGTAGAAGGCGGCGATGACCCGATGTATGTACATCCGTCGCGCACGTTCTCGCCGTGTAGATTAGGGCCCCTGCAGGTTTCGACCGTAGAACATAGCTCGAGACCGGCGAAGTTAGACAACGGCGAATACGGCGAGAAAGTGTTTCAAAGTGCGCCTTCGGAGCATCGGAACGCCAGGAGCGACACGGGCCACATGCAGAAATCGTAGGGAACGAGCGATGACGGGGCAGCCAGGCACGCACCATCACAAATTGAGAGCGGGAAAGGGGGGGGGGGGGGGGGGGGGGGGTCAAAAGCATCTGGCTGTATTTGCTTGAGGCGCGAAAGAAGGAGAGGAACTTGCGTGCCGTATTAGGTTCATTATCTTCCTCGATAAGATTCCAAGGATGCGTGGCGAAACTGCTAAACGAATATTAAAAAAAGAAACATTATAACGTGATGCCAGCATCCTAAAGCTTAACAACAGTATGGCAGTGGGGCGTGAGTCATCAGGAAAAATAACAATCACTCGTCAATATGATTTGTGTGGGAAACCTTGGGTTTACGATAAGAAAATTCCGCGCGTGCTCCCGGCCAGGACGGCACGGTGCGTCGCAGAAGGCAGAGCGACACGCCTCCTTCCCCCAAAAGCCCCCTCGACAGTCACAGTTTTTTCGCAGCACGAGCAAGTGAATATCATGAACTCCGTTCTCATTCAAACTTCCGCACCAAAGGAAACCTACGGGACTCAAAGGTAAGCGGACCAACTACAGTACTCCAAACCAGACGACCAACTATTAGGTTTAATGGTGGAGCAAAAGCTGATGAAAACATTTGCGTTCGAGTACGACCGTCTGCATTAAGGCTCGTTCACACTGTTGCATTCGAGTGCGACTGCAACCACTTGAGTCTCGTTAAAGGCTCGTTTATAAGGGAGTTGTAGTAAATCGTTTTTCTCCTCCGCTACGGTATCCGTAAAGAAAACGCCGGACCTGCGCATACGCGCCGCCAGCCTTGTCTGCATAGTTCAAGGTCTTGTGGCGGATTACGGAGCGCTATACGGGTGCTTAGCGGGCTGCGGAAACGGTCTACAATAACTCCCTATGCTTCAACGTCCAGCGTCGGAAATGCGGCGTATCGCAGCGCACACAGATACCGATCGGTCGCTGATACCAAGTTCCTGCTCGCCGGCCAATCGAAGGCGCCCGTTCTACGCTACGCTACGTTCGCTACGCCCAACGTCCAAGTATAACAGAGCCCGTCGCAGTCTTGCTATGGCGACACTTATGACGAGCCAATGGAAAGGCGAAGCACAGGTGAAGGTAGCGGAAAAGGCGAAGACAAGTACAAGACAACGACACCGACACAGACAAGCGCTGTGTCCGTGTTTTCTATTGTCCTCGTCTTTCGCGCTGATTTTATTTGTGTAATGCAAGAACAACTAGCCCGTCATATGAACTTAGTAGAAAGGCGCTGTACTGCACGACGCAACGCAGGGCGACACGGTCGGCGCAAATGTGTAAACCAGCATTTATAACACCTTGGGTTCAGGTAAGAGGAGTTACGCTGACCGCGGTTACCATAACCTGTGATTTATACCCCCCCCCCCCCTTCCCCACCCAAGAATCAAGGTGGTGAATTCGAATCCTGGCCGAGGTGCCCGCAATCTGACGGAGGCTTATTTCGGAGAAGGTGCCGCATAACCGAGCTTTCGGCTGCACACCAAAATACGTCTGGGGTGGTCAAGATTAATCGGCAGTCCTCCCAGGGGCATGCCAGACTCCCTTCATTGGCTTGGCAAATCTTAAACCAGCCAATTATTTTTTATAAGCCACAGACCCCTCCAACACCCCTCTAGTACGCCCTTAGGCTGAGTCCAACACCCCCCGAAAGTTTCTACACACAGAACACTCTCGAACAAAGCAAACGCGAACGACGGAGCGACAGCCCCTCGCGCTAGTCGCATAACTCAACACTCGGCGGCGGAAGCTCTGCGGCAGCCTGTGGTGAGTCTCTAGAGTAGTGACGAAGCCAAGTGACCGGCCCTTTCAGTACATAGAATTCGCGCCGATTTCTTTCAGTTTACCACAGCATGCTGCGCACATCAAAGCGCGTTCGCCGTGTTAACAATGTGGTGCAGGCATTTCGAATGTCTCGTGATGACACTCTAAACTCCTATCAGACGCACACTACTCAACGAAATAACTGTAATCGATCTAAGGCTGCTTTTTCTGCGTGTCATCAGGGGCATTTTAAAAAGCGCGCATCGCATCTCGCGCCGATGCGTTGGAAGACTGAAGCAAACAGGCGCAACTTTTATATCCCGAAATGGCCGGCCACATTGAACCGTCACTACTCTTAAAGCGCACAAGGTGCTTCGGGAGAGCTTCGACCGACGACCGTAAAGTGACGCGACAAGGGTGAGAGTCTGTCGTACGTCGCTCACGCTTCTTCTGTTCGGGACTGTAATATGTCAGCTGAAACACGCCGCGCCGCGTTGAGCACGGTACATTCATAGCCACCGCATTCATCTGAAAACTGTGATCTGCAAACTGTGAGGAAAAGACAACCCCCTCCGGCGTTCGCTGATCCACGCAGCACTTCCTTGTCGTCAGCTACTGAGACGGCAGTTCTCAACTGTGGCGCGACTGTCCAGATGGACGCCTGGAACGCCGGGTTTACTCAAAGATCCCACTCTAGTAGGAAGGTGTTCAGCAATACCGCTGCAAGGAGTTAGTGGCTCTCTTCGTGATTTGTGGCTGGAGAATGCCATTCGTGCGGTGCATTCCCAGGTCGATCCTTATCTTTATAGGGGACAATTATTCAATTCAATGACGCTAACGACCTCCTCTGTACTATACATGGCTTGCATTGACGTTATGTCGGCCACCATTGCTCCATACCATGCTCGTGCACTCGTATTTTCTGCAGCATACATTTGACATCATCGACTCTGTTACTTTTCGGCAAGGCTTGCTAAGTAGAAGAAATTTTATGGCGCTAAATGTATGCTGCAGAAGGTACGGGCACAGGAGAATGGTGCGAAGCATTGGCGGCTGGTACGGTACCATACGACGTCACATGCAAGGCATGTATTGCCATTTTCAATACATTGTAATGCTCTGATGTCTGACACACTTCTATCAGCACTCCAGAATTTTTCGAAGATGTCACTGTGTGAGAGACACCTGTTTGGGAAATTCGTTGTTTTGTATAATAGTTAGTGTAATGTTTTGTAGAGTTATTATTATGTCGACTATATTGCGCTGTTGAACTTTAGGAGGCGGAGGTTTTGGTCAGGCACCACGCTTTTATCTGTACTGCCTATGCAGTGAATCCTTGAAACGAATAAAGAAAAGACACTGTGGACTGATTATCGCGTCATAAGTCGGGGCTCTCCAAAAATTGTCTCGAGAAAATTCGCGATAGACTTATGTTGCCTTACGCATAGGTTCTACGGTTCGATTAGACGAAGGATTTCGCCTTCACATCCTCACTAGCAGACGACACGGAAATGCAGTGTGACGCCACGAGCGCCAAAGGGGGGTTGTCTTGGACTATGCGTGCATCAGTTTGCAGAAAAATCCGACAGGCGGCTCTGATAGTACCGCGCGCCACTCGGAGCGGCGTTTAAGCTCTTAATGGCCGTGACAGTACGTAAGCCAATGGCATACAACTGGGGGTGTCTCGAACTTATGTCGAACCCGAGGTTTGACGTCAAACTTGGGGGTTCGACTGGTTCGGTGAATCTTCGAATTTTTTTTTTGCAAAGTTCGACGTTGGATTGATTGGTGACAACGACTGTGCCCTTGGTAGTGGGTGGTATGCAGGTTGCGCCACCAAGCCTAAAAACAATAACAAAAACATGATCTTCCCTTCCCAGCCAATGAGTTTCTCTAACTATCACCAGAGCATGAAGATGACCGCCAAGCAGACCTCTCTGGGATCGGGCAAAAAAACTAAAAGCCTCACCCCCCGCCTCCTCCCCCCGGCGAGGGGGTCGCCAATTTTCCTCTGGTCGAACCTTATCGGCGCCACCTAACACTCGACCCACTGGGGTACAGGGTTGAGACTTTGGGCCGGAGCCACGCGGGAGAGAGGCTCAATTTTCCCCTGTCTCGCCTGTCCCCCAGCTGTGCCAGTTAATTACTTAGTTCAATGTTGCTAATATAATTTTCACCAGCACTTCAATCTCCTGTTCGTTGCCTCTACTCTTTTATAATCCACCCTTACATCTCCAGCGAAACCGAGGGCCACCGGTACGTTTTTCGCGTCTTCGGGAAGGGCAAGACTAAGCTCCTTTCATTTTAGAATCACACGCTCAATTATTTGTCTCCTCCTTAAGTGCTGCGCACATTGTATCGGTGTCTTCGAATTTGGCCCTTTACGTTTTTGTTCTTAAGAGTCCCGTGCTCTCCTAAAACAGCAGATCCCTCCCTGTTGAACTATCGAATAAACCTTCCTTCTTTATTTCTTGGTTTTGTGACCTAAATATCGTTAAAGCTGATTTTACCTGCATTTTCCCCTTCCACGTTAATCTCTCCGCCTCCTTAACTGCCTTTTCCATTGAACGTGTTTGCTTCACGCCATTGGCCGTTTGCAGGAATTTCATCCTAAGTTTTCGTGTCCGTTTCGTCCATCTCGTGTTTAAGCTCCTCATATACAGGTATTTATAAATTTTATGCGCCCACCGTATGTCCTCCATCTCTCTTAGTGTTTGTTCGAAATCTATTTTACTCACTGCCTCTCTTCTCTCAAATGATGCACCAACCCATATCACCCTGAACTCCATCGTTTGTAGTGTTCCCATGTGCCCCTAGAGCAATCTTGCCAACGCTATTTTGTCATCTCTCCAATTTTGCCTAAAATCAGAACTCGTGCACAAGACTGCATTTTCAAAGGTCAATCCTGGTATAATTACTCCTTTCCCCTCACCATTTTTGTATATGTTAGTTTCATAGCTCCCTGTGCTTCATAATGGCAGAATTCCTTTCACAATGGCCAATTATGTCTCTCATATTCCTCCAGGTATTTCTTTCCTTCGTTGATCCACACTCCCAGATATTTGTAGTTGTCTACCTATCTATTTCTATGTTCAGTATCTTTAAATAATCTGCCTTAATGTCGTTAAAAACCTCGATACAAATTTTGTTTCGCAGAATTTAAATCCAAGGGTGTCCCCTTCCACGCCGCAGATTCCTATCAATTTCTTACTCTTCTCGGTCATCTTATCGGTAAGAGTACAATATCATATGCGTACATTAGGCCCGGCAATTTCTGCCTTACTGTTTACTCTCCCTTCATGTACGATATTTGAAGCCAAATTAACTTATCTAGTTTTTTATCCAGCTTTCTTAAATATATCATCAAAAGGGAGGCCACAAAGGGCGTCCCTGCCTAAGCCCACGCCTTCTTGCTGATGGCTTTGTGGATTCATCCTCCTATGCTATTCTTACTGTATTGTCCATGTAAACATCCTGCGAACGCCTCACCAATTTCATATTTAATCCTGATTCCTTTATCTGTGTCCACATAATTTTATGATTTACGCTATCGTATGCTCCTTGAATCACTAAAAATGCCATCCATTAACGGTCGTTGGCTTGTCTGCGCTATTTCTATACATTGCGTGACCGCGTACAAATTATATTCTACTAGTCTCCTATCCTTGCGAAAACCATTCTGGAGCTCTAACGTTTCTTCTGTTCCTGCCTATTCTTCTACTCTACCCTTCATTACCTGCATTACTACTCTGTATAGGACAGTTGTTACCTTTATGCGGCGGTAGGATTTGATGTTGTCCCTGTCGCCTTTACCCTTGTACATCAGCCTCATCCCGCTTTGTTGCCAAGTATCAAGTACGTCTCCTCCAACATTATTCTTGCTATTGTTTGTTGCAGCATAAATTTAGTTGTTTTGCCAAGAATTTTTACAAGTCTCATTGGTATTTCATCTGGTCCAGTGTATGTTTCTGCTGCCACCCTGCTTTCGGCTCTTTTCCATTTTCTTGGGGTTATCTCTGTGGCACTTCGCTAAGGCATGGTTTGCTGTCACTACAATCTATTCCTTTTGTGGTTTCTGGGTGTCCTGTCTGAAAACATTTCCTAAATTATGTTCCTGATATAATGACACGCCTCCTACCTGTGTCCCATCACAAATAGTTAATGAGTGGTGATGAATCTGTTTTTCTACCCTCTGAACTAATGTGCTCCCAGAACTTCTTCGCTGTATTTATTAAAATTTCGGTTAATTTCCCTTGTCCATGAACAAATTTCCAAAATAACCATCGACCTATGGACAGTGTTGCCAGGCTTCTAAACGAAGGTTTAGAATTTTGGAAAGCCAATAATTTAGGAAGTAGTTTATATTTTATAAATTGATTACCAATGTTTGCACAATATAAAACAAAAAGAGGTACGTTTAATGCTTCCGTTAGTTAGTAATGTAACCCAGTGATGCAATACACCCAGCAAATATTCCACGTTTCCTCCGCTAGGTGGTGTCAACTCGTTTTCAAATTTTAGCGCATGCGCAAAAAAATTTCATTCGAACTTTTTTCAAACGTCACTTAGAAGTTCATTTCGTCGAACCTCGTCGAACTCTAATCTGGGCAAGTTCGTGACGCCCCTATATACAACCGCCCGTAGTCCTCCCAAAAATGTACCCCCTCCCCCCCCCCCCCCCCCCCCTTCACCGTTCGAAACTTTTGGACTACGCGCTGGACATAACGACCAGCTCTTCGTAAGCAGTCGTACGGGGTCCTACCGCTGGCGGTCAAGGTTATGTCACACACTTGCGCGAGCCCGACTGAGTGCAACTGCAACCGCTTGTTACAATGATATGACAACAGCTGCGTCGGCTTCAAGCAAAACAGGGTAAAAAGCGGTTTTGTTAAAGCCAACGCAGCTGTTGCCATAGCAACCCGCACGTCACAAGCCGTTGCAGTTGTAATCGGTAGGACTCTACGCTTGTGTGGGAATCGCCCTTCGCACCCGAACACAAATATCTGAAGATTCGTGTAACATGACCTTGAAATCAAAGCGCGGCTTTAGATACATTTTTCATTGGTAATCTGATCGCTAAAGTGTATGTTTTCAAACACCCCCCTCTTGTTCCGCATGGGTAGCTGAGGAAGGTTTGCAGAGTCAACTTGTGGATATTTAAAGAAACAGTCTTCAACGCTTGGCGCGCTTACTGCGGCATGTTCCCAGATGAGCCCTCCAAAGAGGTCAGTCAGTCCTTGGAATAGTGAGGCCCGCCGAGCACCGACAGTACGCACTGAGATCCCGTTTCATGTTAACGACTTTTAATATCGCCTGTCGGCGACGACAGATAGCAACTTGCTATCGAAGGTTCTTCCAGGGCATCGGTAAGGCTGAAGCCACTAAAGCGAATTCATCTAAGCACAATACAAATTTAACCGTCTGTAAATAGGGAGCCTTTTTCTCATTCATGTCAGCGGGGCGAGTATCCAATCTTTGGAAGACATTGCCTTCCTGACATTTTGAACCCTGAGAGCCGGGAAACAGAAGGGCTGGACAACACGAAGGTGGAGTTTCGTGTTGTCCTGTCCTTCTGTTTCCACACTCTCCGGGGTTAAAAATATTAGTTCTTAAATAGCTCGCCTGCTGATGGCGGGCGCGTTTTGAGGAGAAAATACACGAAACACTTAAAACCGCTTACGTGTAGGAATGCGAAACTATTCGTACATGTATTGCATACCTACAAGCGGAGCGCCACGTCTTCCTATCGCACGCGGCGCTTTAGCGATAACATCACGCTCCCCCCACTGCGCAGGCGCGACGAACCCTGTCGGCTTCACGACGGCTTCCGTGACGAAGCATTGCGTTCATGTGCTTTGTGTTTTATTGGGAATGGGAATTTAGGTACCGTTTTTGTTCTGCTACAGACGGTTACAGATAACGGTTACAGACAACGCCGGCTTCGCTCCACGGGACAGTTAATGCTTTCGCACTATAAACATCCCAGAAATGTAGTGGACGCGTGTTTGGTTTTTTTAACTCTTGTAATAATTGAATGATGTGGTACGGCAGCTTTGGTGTTTTCTTCGCAGAAAGCCCTCTCCCCTTGATGTTTTAAGGGGCATTTTGTATGAGAGATGTTAAGCACACATGTTTCTGGGTTTCATGTTCAGAGATGTCTGAATTTCACTAATGACGTTTTTGTGGGTGCCATGACTTATCTGGAGGCTACTAATTTGCTGAAGCTTAAAAAATACGATTTGTTTTAAAAACAATTTTTGTCAAACAGATTTTTTCGGAAGTCCGGAAGGTTAGAGAGAATAAAGGCGTGGTAACCTGACGCGTGGCAGCCTTACGTCAGGTAGTCTGGCGCGTGGTAACCTGGTCGCGATCTGGTGACCTCGTATACTTACGTGAGACCGGTGGATCGGCTTTTGCCCGTGAAAATTCCGAATTATGAAGTCCTCGTTGAGGTCGGGATAAAGTATTCAAAGTGGAGGCTTCCCCGACTCGGTAATGCAACAAACCCTGGCAAATGAAGTTATCTTTACAACGTTTTCACGTTATCATTAAATGCACCGCCGAAAACACACGCATAGTTTACGGAACACGTGATTTACAAGTTGCCACAGCTACAACCCTCGCCATTTCACAAGTGGTAATGCTCAGTACTGCGTAAACAGCTCCTAAACGGCTAAACCTATCCTCTGTTCACCCTTAATCTGAGACTACAGTGGGAGCTACGTGCCCGCCGGATTAATCATCCGCCTCCCTCTTATCGCCTGTCCCGGCTCTCCGCGCGTGGGTATGGCCGGGAGTGTGATGACGTGGCGAAAGAGAGGTGTATGATTGGCCCAACAAGGTCGTAGCTTCCACCGCAATCTCAGCTTAGGTGTTGTAATACGCTTTGTGTCTGCGTCTCCTTTCGTACTCGGACATGTCTTTGCGGCTCGCTTCCGCCCTAGGCATACGACATAACAAGGAATGGCGCGACGTGCCTCGGAATGCTATCTGGAGGGGGACTCGCGCTGCTAAAGGGGGCATGCGATCCTCGTCACCCATCGTGGTCGGTGCGGCATAATGGCCAACAAAACGGCACCTTTCGCTAGTCACGTTTATCTCGTGCTCATCAAACCCATAAAGTTATTATAATGTACGCTAGAGATTCAACTGGCGCTAGTGTCTATGCGCCTTCCGTGACCCAAATTGAAGCAGAGAGCAACCAGTCTACTCGGTGCTCCTGTGCATTCCTATGGGAAAACACGCGTGTATTTATCTCTTTGCCGGAAAATAACATAGAACAAATTCGTTATTTTGGTCGTACCGGATAGTATGTACCTTGATTAATATTTTAAAAGTGTAGTTTCTTTAGTTAACGCATTTTTCTTCATCAGTGAAGGATGTTTAACTTCGCTATATTTCAGTCCGAAACATGTGCTCCGCAACAAGTGTGTAAAAACAAGTGACGATTCTAAGCAAAATAACAATCGAAAGGAATATGTTCAAGGTTCGCCAGCATTCCAGTGACGCTTATAAATTTCTAATACGCCATTCCTCTCGCTATATGAAAATAACGCCGTCGTACATCTTCATCAGGGGATAAAAACATTCAAAATTTAAAAAAAAAATGAATTACGTGGGCTATGAAAGATGTCCCTTTGTCGTGTTTTCTTTGCCGGCCAGCTTTTGTCGGGAACTTATTCTCGAAGATTTCGAGCTTGCAAGTGTTGTTTTCAACGTAGAAAAAATATCTTCCGCACAGAGCAAAAAGAATACAGCAGTACTTGCTTATTTCAAATTTAAATATATTACGCGGCCTTCAATTTATTTTGATCGTACATGCACGGGTAGTTACTGATTCAGTGTTACTACGTAGTTATTGCCGTCTCGTTCGGTTTCCAGATGTCGTTCGTTTGGCACGTATATCCCTCATGCTGAAAAGCGCCGACGTCGTGTTCGCTCTAACAGTGTCCGACAGTGCAAAAAAATACATGTACGGAGCCGTTTAATCACCGCCTTAATGCAATAAATTTGAAAAAAAAAAAAAACGCCGAAACTGATCAAATAGTTCGTCTGCCTGATTGATGAATGTTCCAAGCCCGTTCGTACGTACGAATTATTCGGGATAATTGCTCTTATAAGCGAGCGCAGAGACAAAATGCACTCACTTTTTCCCTTTAGAAATGCATTACCGGAAGTCAATTTTTGACTGGTTGCTGTCTGCTTCAATTTGCGTTAACACACTAGCCCCGGTTAAACCTCCATCGTACATTATAACTCTATAATCTGACCATTCACTGTCTCAATTAAAAAAAAAAAAAAAAACACGGTCGAAAGCAGCCCCCCTTTTTGATTTACCGGGGCAACTGTCAACTTGGACGGCTTATTGCTGTTTTTGGCAGGACTCGTTTGTTGTCAGTTTGCTTGTCCCTCAGTCACCGTCCGCAATGTAGCTGGAAAGGAAACACTTTTGAGGAATGATATTGTAGAATTTTATAAATTGTTTTAGCGAGTCCGAAAGGCATGAGTGTCTGCAGCGAGCTTTCGGAGACATTTCTCCTTCCCGAGCGACAATCTTTCGGTAGTTTCAAGCACTAAGAAGAGGCGGAACTTCATTCAAATGCAAGGAAAGAAGCGGGCGCCCGGCGAAAGCCTGGAGCAAAGAAGACACCGTCACTCTGGGAAAATAATTACGCGAAAACAATCGTGTGTAATTTAAATACATTATTGCGTCACTACAGATTGGATCCTCGCCAGTTTAAAAAAAAGAAACTGCACAAGATCTTGAGTGTCTGAGTTAGAAATGTCTTATCCCGATGGGTGCTTCACGCATTGACAAATTAGCAAAGTGCATCCGTGTTGAAAGGTGCAAATAAATGCTGGTCAAATTCGATGCTGCCAGCTCTAGACGTGTTTCTGACATAGTTAGAAGCGATAAGACCAAGACTTACCACTTTGATTCGGAAAATAAACATTAGTCAAGAGTATGCATTTTTCCCGGTGATGATCAACCATCAAAAACGAAGCGTTCACGAGGTATCGAAAAGAAAATTGTGGCGAGGTTTTTCGCCAATAGCGATCAGGTCGCAACTCTTCCTCTGGAAGAACCAAGGAATGTTGCCGCTCAGTGGTACACAACAGTATATGCTGCTGGGCACCCTGCTGGGCACCCAGCCATGTTGGGATTAACGACAATGAGGAGGCAGACCGGCGACATTTTTATGGACTTTCCACATCAGGACCTCAGCCCTGTTTTCAGGGCAGCCATGTGCTGACTGTCCTGCATATATTATGTCAGTGCATAGGTCTAGATGCTCTCCGCCGATCTTGCTTTCCGAAACGTTTTTGAGACCGCCTTCCATTTCAGCCATACAATTAGATCGCAGCTCTTAGGCGCCCGTTTCGGGGTTGAGTGGCGTCGCCGTCGGCGTAACCGCGAGCGTTCAGTTATGAGGCGTCAAAGTTTCCCTGCTAAATTTAGCGGGGAAACTGAATTGGTGTTGAGGTCACGTGGCCTCAAGTTCCTCGCTAAATTTTGCGGAACAATTTTCGCTAAATTTTCCGCTAATTTTCGGATAACTTCCCTGTTAGATTTAGCGGAAAATTTTCGCTAAATTTCTCGCCAAATTTAGCGGGAAATTTAGCTAAAATTTCCCGCTTAATGGGAGCGGTGGAGGAGAGAAGGGCAGGGTACTGAGGGGGAGGAGGCCATACTTTTACCTTCATACCCTGCCCCCTCCTCCTCAAGAGCTGCGCTCTAATTCGGCATTACAAAGAATTGTAAACGTCTTTCATTTTTTTTTTTACTTCGTGACCAACCTTTTGTACCGTTTAAGTGTGTCTGACTTTTCAAAGTTCGGCATTTACACCAGCTGTAACTTTTAACTACTCTTCAGGTACCGATTATGCTTGTTGAAAAACTTGCATTTGGCACACTATGGCCTTAGTTGCCCCTCTGCCACTAAACTTCCAAACTTCCAACCCCAAGGGGCCAGCGGTAATTGGACGCGATCCAAATTTTTGTGCACTCTTATTTCGGTGCATCGCGCCCGCGCAGTGACTTTTCCCACACCGGAACGGTTCACGTACCAATGATCTCAAAACTGAAGCGCTA
This sequence comes from Ixodes persulcatus, assembly GCA_013358835.2. Taxonomy (NCBI): domain Eukaryota; kingdom Metazoa; phylum Arthropoda; class Arachnida; order Ixodida; family Ixodidae; genus Ixodes; species Ixodes persulcatus. The sequence continues at coordinate 387,823 of JABSTQ010009180.1, forward strand.
ACGACCACGCCATTACTTTAATCGACGCAGCATATCTACGTCGGTCGCAAGACAAATAGAATTCGATCATGTCAACCATGGTGCGACTCACCTTGTACGTCGGCCCCAGTGATTCAGTCAAAGCGTTAGTTTGTGCGTGGAAACGGGTGAAACGCAGTGAGAGACGCGGATATGTGTGCATGCTCGGCGATCGCGGTTCTGCACCCCAACCTCGATCCTCATACGAAGAGATGAAGTGTAGCAAATGAGTGTCTGTCACGCGAATGCCCAGCCGAAACCGAAACCAGAAAAGTCGCCACCTTGCGCAATACAGGCGTAACGCGCGGGCCCGTTGTCACCTGTTTCTTCTTTTTTCGCGAGTTTGTTTTCTTAGACTACACATAAAAAGCACGCAAAGCGACTCATGTAGGAAACACTTTAAATGGGTGTTTCTCAATGCGTTTTATTTTTTGTTTGTAATGAAAAATACGCTAATTCGTCTTAATTAACTAACTAGGTGCACTACAAAAACACATGTGCATTGGTTACACGCTTGCTAACAACACACAATTTGTTTCATTCTCGCAGAGAGCTCTTTTGTTTTAAGTTTGGTGCAAGTTTTTTTCTATATATACTGTAATAATTCTGCTGCCTGGCGGTTGTCTATGCATCCTATACGACACTATACAACACTTGGCAGCACCAGTGTCCTCGGAATGTCCATATTAACATGCTCACATGGGCAATTCTCAACTCCCTCGAGGACCCAACAAAACTGACTTCTTGAATCATGTCAGTCTGAACACGTGTTGTCTGTTATTTGGACAAAGATGACTGTCGGTCATCTTTGTGACCGACAGTCACCAGAAGCTGTCATCAGTTTATTCGAAGCTACGTCGCTCTGGATGTCCGCTTTCACGCGGGGCCTTTCAGCAGCACGACCGGGCGTCCTTCGTGTCAAAGCGACCAGAAAGACGTCGTTTGCGCGTCCGCACCCTCGCTCCCGATGGCGACATCGCTGTTGTCCGGGGCGTGCGGGCTGCACGAACCAGTTTCGCGCTTCCCCGAAACTCTAAAAACGCTGCGCGTAGTCGCTCAGCGCACGCTTTGACAAATTTGACATGGATTACAAGCCCGCAGCTGCCAGATACATCAACATTTGATGGGGTGAATAATCACGCGGCGAATGTTTGCCTCTTAATGGCGTTTGCTGTCTCCGCGGTAGCTACAGAATTCGACCAGTGGCGTAGGATTGCTAACTTAGGGTACCCAGCTGGGGTCACAAAGCAGTAATTAATCTATAGAATATCTCGCCCCGGTAACGCGTTCCCGACGGTCGAGTTTCTCTCGTATATAGCGTGATATACATTGGCAAACCAGAGTCATCATACAAGCATGATGCACGAAATTTCTTCTTTTTGTCGCGAGCTTACAAACCCGCAGTCACGCCGCTTGTACATCGTAGAAAAGACAGTTTTCGCTACAGACATTATGAGAGAATTACGTGCGGACTCGCCTCAGTCATGTTCGAAGTATGTTAGCTTCATACAAATCCAAATAGCATGCAAACAAGCAGCATGCATACAACATGAAAGCAAACAGAATGCAAACAGCACGCAAACAAGCAGCATGCATACAACATGAAAACAAACAGAATGCAAACAAACAGCACGCAAACAAGCAGCATGCATACAGCATGAAAACAAACTGAATGCAAAAAACAGCATGCAAACAAGGAGCAAGCAGCTTGCAAAGCATGCGAACAGTTTTTGTATTATCAATGTCATAATACGTCATACAAGGAATAAAACCACTTTCGAAATTGTCCGCAAGCTGCCATTTTGTATAATGTATTCGTAATGTGAGCGCGACTTTAGGGAGACGTTTTCTCGTCTGAGGACGCGTTGAAGCTTCCCTCATACATTTAAAGCACCGTATGACACTGTGCAAGGCGCACCAAAAACAACGGACACAGGGAAGAAGTAGCCTGCAAGTATTAGCCGATTGACACGACGGACCGAATCGCGATTTTCGTCCGCCGACCGTGTACCACGTGACCTGCACGTCACCGATTCCTGCGATCCGCGCCTCGTCCGCGGACGCGCGGACTAACGAGCGCCTTTTCATTCGCGGATTTTTGGCGGAAGATTGACTTGATGGCACGCTGTTCTCTTGTTTTTTTTTTGTTTTTTTTTTGACGATAAAAACGAAAATGGCGCATTGCGTTCGCTGGATCATTCTGTCGCTCGATTAGTTGGTTCAACGCGTGAAATAAACTGAAGAACCTTTGTCCAGCTGACGCGACGCAGGATCCGGTACTCGTCCGGGTCCGTGTCACGAAGCTTCCGTCGGAACTCAGCAAGCCGCGATAATTCTTGCACGTCCAATCAGGCTTTCACCGAGCAAATATCCTTCCTGCGGCTTTGGTGCACTTGAGTGTTGCACGAGCGCGGAGTGCGTGAGGGAACCTTCGAACTCCCCTCCGCGAGCCCAGAACTTCGTCGCTTCTACGCCGAACCTTTCTCGAGCAGGACCATGCATGCCTGTGTCACTCTCATGCATTGGGTTAGTAAAGCTAGCGGCGCTTCGCGCGAAGCCTATCGCGGTGTTTTGGTCTCGATCCGTACGTAACAGCAGTGTACGATTCTTTATCACGGTAGCAAACGTCGATTTCTCTCTTGGACAACGGTGCCACGGTGCGATGTTGGAGTTTCGAGGCACTGTGGGGTGGCGAACAGGTTCGGTTCGTCCTCGCCGACGTCTGCTCGTCGTCTCCCTAGTGTAGATGCGCTTGGGAGACGGACGAACCGCGGACATGATAATCACGTGATCAATCCGTCCGCGGATCGTTTGAATCGGCCCTATCGAACAGTTTGTAACCTGTGTTCATTGGTTCCCTTAGACCTGACGCAGTGGCGCTCAACGTCCATCCGTCCGAGCTGGGCGACATGGCGTCGCTGCTGCCGCTCCCTCGCGTCCGTACCAGGAGCGAGTCCGGGTCGTCCTGCCTGAGCAGCCGGGCAGGGGACTGCGACACGGACGAACCACGTGACCCTTTCTACCATCCGACGAAAGGAACCAACTGCTGTCCGGTCCGGACCCACGACCTCTGGGTCTGGTTCCGCAAGGTCAAGATCTTCGCCCTCGTCCTTCTACTTCTCTTCGCCGTGGTAGGTGGTCTCGGTCCCAGACGGAGAGTGATACAAGAGGGACGGCGCTCAAGAAGGGCACATTTCCCGTTGCTGCAAATTTGGCATTAGCAAAAAGCTGTAAATTAAGCTTGAGCGATAAGATCGCCATAATTTAGCTTTGAGGCGTATTTTACCCGTGTTAAAGCAAAAAGAGCTTGCTTGCCGGACCGTTCTTATTTGATGTTTCGAGAATCTCGGATTTAGCGTAAGCTTACTACTTATCATCTCTCATTTGAATGATGGTATAAAAGCGCCAGCCTTAAATTTACTTACAAAATGTTTCTTATAGTTTTGAAAACATAAATTGCCTTTTAACAGACACCCCCCCCCCTCTCTCTCTCTCTTCTCCCCCAATCCCAAACTTTTGTCCTTCCATTCGTTCGTGCATTTCCCCTTTCAAATTTGGAGGGAACATTAATAACTGTAATAATGATAATAATAAATCTTTATTTTGTTTCATCACTGAAACGGGGCACCAAGACAAGAAGCAGCAGCTTGACGGAGGTCCCGGCCCCCTTTACAGCAGGCGATTCCCAAGCAATTTTAGAAAACGAAAAACAAAATAGGTACATTGAGAGAAAGGACAATATTTTAAATGTACAAGCCACATATCATACAAAATGAGGAAGAGGGGGGGGGGAAGAGAAATTAATAAATTCATTGTAGCATACAATGGTACGGTGATCCGTATGCCTTAGCCGTACCTAAGAAAACAATCCTAAAATAATGCTCGTACCTCTGCCAGCGACATTGCATGAATAGGTTCTTCCCTAGACGAAACGACTGTTTAATATCTAAACAAAATTAAACGCTTGCTCATTACTAAATACTGCGTATTCATTTATTATAGGGCTTTGGAGGTAGAGGGCGCTGTCACTTTTTATTGGGATATGTCAGTCTTTCATATACTTTTATTTATTTGGTTAATTTTATTTACATGGTAGACGAAGAAAGATTACGTAAAACGTTGGTGGGTCCACTGGAACCGACCCTTACAGCATACGCATGGTTTTCCGGTATTCTCAGGTAGTTCTAAAGGTCGCCTCACACATTTGCGTTTGATTGTACCGAGTGAGTGGTGATATTGCCACGCGCGTAGGCGAGCAAGCGCGTGCGTGGCCGAGTGGTTACCGCGCTTGACTTTCGCGCGGAAGGTGTAGGTTCGATTCCAGTCAGCGGACTGTCCTTTTATTTATTCTTTCAATTTGGCCTTCTCGTAAGTTTGAGAACATTCTCGTCTGATCGAGTTACGAATGTTCTACGCACCGAAAGTTCTACGCCGAACTGATCCAGAAACCCATGAGGGTACATAAGGGACTCCGCAAGGCGAGCGGAGCCAGTTTCGCCCCAGCGTTCGACTCTGCTGTCACGCCGACTTCGACGCCCACGACGCTCTGCTTTCTTCTGTTCTCTTTTTATTTTTGGGCACAAGTTCGCCCCATTAAACGTTTAGTTTCCTCAGTTATCGCCATCCTCACCATCTCCTCTCCGCCGTGAATCCCGCTCACCGTCGCCCAGACGTTCAGCGTCTCCAGCGCAACGACCCCGCCGGAGAGCCTGTCTCCCCTGCGTCGCCGGGAAAACTAAGTGCGGCAACGCCTGGAGGTGGCGTTGCCGAAGACGACCGAAGAAAAGAGCCTCCAAGAACGACGGAGCGCTCCCACTCGCCCGACGATCCGCATCACAACGACGCGCCTGCATCGGTGTCCAACTACTTAAACGTTATTATCGACAGCCACGACGCATCGGCGCTCGTGGACACCGGAGCAGACTACTCAGTCTTGAGTGGGAGGCTCTCTCACCGCCTGCGAAAAGTGACAATGCCGAGGGAAGGCCCTCAAATATCAAATACGAACCGCCGGTGGGCACCTCATCACACCAGTCGGGAGATGCACTGCTCGCGTCGAGATCCACGGTGAGACGTGCCCTGTCAGGTTCGTCGTTCTGCATGACTGTTCGAGGGACGTTATCCTCGGAATGGACTTCCTTTGCGAGTATGGCGCCGTCATCGACATCGGGGCAAACCAGTTGACGCTGCAAAAGCCTGTTCTGCCGCCGGTGGAGATCAACACGACGTCAACAGCGATCCGAGTTATTGCCAACCATGTGAACCTGCCGCCGCGGTCGAGTGTTTTCGTATCCGTCGTAACCGACGCAGCCATACACGGTGAAGCTCTTCTGGAAGGCAGCGTCCAACTGCTCCTTGAAAAAGGAATTGGCGTCGCACGAGGCGTAACGGATCTCCAAGAAAGACGTACAACTGTTTCTCGTGACAAACTTTCGAGAGGAGCCGCAGCGCCTAACGAAGGGTACCACCGTGGGCCACGTCGAGGAGCTTCAGGCGCCAGCCGTGGTCACCACAATCGCTGAGAAAACCTCGTCATCCCAGCAGAACAGCACGTCGCATGCTCGACATCGACCCCGAGTTCCCGGATTCTAAGCGCCGGCAGCTGGTTGATCTCCTCGCCGAATACAGTGACTGTTTTGCCATGTCTTCGAAAGTTCGCCAAAACCAATGGCGAAACATCGCATTGTTACCGACTACGACGCGCTTCCTGTCCACCAGTCGCCGTACAGAGTCTGCTTAAAGGAAAGGAAGGTGATTCAAGATCAAGTCCAGGAAATGCTCAACGACGACGTCATTCAACCCTCAAGAAGTCCGTGGGCGTCCCCAGTAGTCCTTGCAAAGAAGGACGGAACCCTGAGGTTCGGCTGCATTTACTCCGCCGTCTAACAAGAAGGCCGAAAGAAGATTTCTCGGACTCTGTGCCTACTACAGGCGCTTTGTTCGAGACTTCTCCAAGCTGTCCGCACCGCTGTCGCACCCTACGAAGGACGCTGCAAAGTTCGAGTGGACAGAAGAACACCAGCGGTCATTCGACGAGCTCAAACGAAGACTCTCGACGCCCCCGATTCTTGGCCATTTCGACCAGTTTGCTGAAACAGAGATCCACACCGACGTCAGTAACACCGGACTGGGGGCTGTACTAGTCCAAATGCAGGATGGGGCAGAGCGAGTCATCGTATACGCAAGTCGGACGCTGTCTAACGCGGAGAGGAACTACTCAACGACTGAAAAGGGGTGCCTCGCTTCCGTCTTGGCAATAACAAAGTTTCGCCCATATTTGTATGGAATTCCTTTTCGCGTGGTCACAGACCACCACTCGCTCTGCTGGCTCGCGAATCTGAAGGACCCCTCCGGACGCCTCGCCCGGTGGAGCCTACGGCTGCAGGAGTTCGACATGACCCTGGTGTACAAGTCCGGCCGGAAGCATAATGACGCCGACTGCCTGTCAAGGGCCCCAGTCGAGGCCGGTCCTGCCTGCACCAAAGACGATGACGATGAGTGTTTCTTCGGCGCCCTGAATGTCAGCGACATGGCAGCACTTCAACGAGACGACCCTGAGCTACGAGCACTCATCGAGCACTTAGAGGGACAAGGAAGCGCCGTTCCCCGCGTTTTCGTACGAACACTGCCAACCTTCTCCATTCCGACAAGGTGTGCTCTACAAGGAGAACTTCAGTGACAACAACACGGTGTGGCTGTTGGTGATCCCTTCCAGTCTTCAAGAGGAAATATTGCAAGCCTACCATGATGACCCGACGGCGGGACACCTTGGCTACAGCAGGACTCTTGCCAGGATACGCGAAAAGTACTACTGGCCCAAGCTTTCAAAGACAGTCCACCACAACACCCGCTCTTGCCACTAGTGTCAACGACGGAAGAAACCACCGACGAGACCGGCAGGACTTCTTCAACCTATTGCGCCACCATCGGGCCCTTTCCAGCAAATCGGAATGGATTTATTTGGACCATTCCCAGCCTCGACGCACGGAAACCGATGGATAATCGTCGCAACCGATTATCTCGCACGGTACGCAGAGACGAAAGCCCTTCCATCAGGAACGGCTGTTGAAGTCGCCAAGTTTTTTTATCGAGTTCACTGTCCTCCGGCACGGCGCCCCCGAAGTCCTCATTACAGACCGTGGATCATCGTTCATGGCCCAGCTGATGCAGGATATCCTCCGTCCTAGCAACACCAACCACCTGCGAACCACAGCGTACCATCCTCAGACTAATTGGCTGACGGAACGCCGACATGATATCCATGTACGTCGACGTGGAGCACAAGACATGGGACGAGGTGTTGCCGTACGTCACATTTGCTTACAACACGGCCGTACAAGAGACCACCGGAGTGACACCCTTTCAACTGGTGCATGGGTGCAAGGTAACGACAATGCTGGACGCTATGTTACCCCACTAACCGGCTGTCGACGGAACCGACGTCGCCCTAGGTGGTTGCCCAACGGGCAGAAGTCAGTGAGCTCGCCAGACTTCGGATTAAAGCCCAACAACGTGTCGACACTGGCCGCTACAACCTTCGTCGTCGGGACGTCCACTTCCAGCCCGGAGACAGGGTGTGGGTGTGGACACCGATTCGCCGCCGCGGTCTCGGCGAGAAACTCCTGAAACGCTACTTTGGACCCTACAAAGTGCTCGGGGATCTGAACTACGAGGTGATGCCTGACGGAACACGGACTTCATCACGCCGCCCTCCACGACCGGAAGTCGTCCACGTCGTGCGACTCAAGCCTCCCTACGATCGATAGGACTGTGAATTGTGTTTTGTAATACGCTCGATAGGATTGTGCTGCACAAGTCTACGTAGTTTGCCATTATTTTTTGTTTTGCTGTTTTTGTTTCCCGGCACGTCGCATCGAGACGATGCGCTTTTAAAGGGGGGAGTAATGCCACGCGCGTTGGTGAGCAAGAGCGTGCGTGGCCGAGTGGTTATCGCGCTTGACTTTCGCGCGGAATGTGTAGGTTCGATTCCAGTCAGCGGACTGTCCTTTTATTTATTCTTTCAATTTGGACTTCTCGTAAGTTCGAGAACATTCTCGTCTGATCGAGTTCCGAATGTTCTACGCACCGAAAGTTCTACGCCGAATGATCCAGAAACCCACGAGGGTACATAAGGGACTCCGCATGGCGAGCGGAGCCAGTTTCGCCCCAGCGTTCGACTCTGCTGTCACGTCGACTTCGACGCCCACGACGCTCTGCTTTCTTCTGTTTTCTTTTTATTTTTGGGCAAAAGTTCGCTCCATTAAACGTTTAGTTTCCTCAGTTATTATCACCTCATCAATTGTCATTCGTGACAATATGCTCTTAACCACTAAGCCCTCGATCTGGGCATAACTAGCCTGAAGGTTTTGCAGTTCTGGCGAGATCAAATCTATGGCCCATCTGTGAGAAATAACCGCTCTTATTATTGTCAAAAGTATTTAATTCCCAAGTGCAGTAATTACGCGTAAACATTAAATGATAAGCGCAGATGGGAAGCATCCAATGCTATCTGGTAAATGACGCTAGAGGACCAGTCTGTTATCTCGTCAGCAGTTACAAATGGCCGTACCGCACTCACTCCCAGCCAAAAGGAAATGTCTCGACAAGCCTTCAGATTCGGTGCATATACTCTGGATATACATAGGATATCTTTGTCACCTGAAGGCGTATAATTCTCTATACTGCGATCTTCACTCGACACCGGTGAAGAATAAACATCAAGACGATTTAAATCAAAATTTAAATCTTGATTTCCATCGTGAACTAAATTGGATATGTTTTACTCTAAAAATTTAAATCAAACCTTTGCCGCAAAAATATATCAGAAAATATTTTTTCTACACTTCGTCCATCATTTGATGGTTTCTATGTGCCCTTGTTTCGTACTAAAATAAAAAAAAAATCATTAGACAAGAAATATTTATATCAGCCTGAACAAGAGCAGGGAGCAGTGCTCTTCTGATTAAAACGGAGCATTCAGCTTTCTTTTTCCCTTCCACTTGTCAGTTAGGTAATGACCTTTTGCAAAAAAAAAAAATAACGCGAAAAAAATAAAAAAAGCTAGAAAAGCAATGTCTTAAAACAAACAAATCAGAACGTGACAGAAAAAGCAAGTAAAGCACTTTAGCTAACTAAAAAAAGTCAGGTGTTCTTCACGAGTTGCGGGGATTACAAAAATAAAAAAAAAGTGAAATATCTACTTTAAATTTAGAGTAATCAATTCTTGCGCAGTACTATCAGTGATCGAACGGATCGATCAATGAGTCTGCGTGTTTAAAATGCATTTAGTGGTAATAAGTCCCTATTTACAACCTACAGCGATTTAAATCATAATTATCTGATATAAATCGTATAAAGCTGATTTGCTTCATTTTTAAAAGACTATTTTTTTTAGTCTGCTACACAGTTTTTTGGGACCCATAAGTGTTTTCTTAAACTCAGAATGCTTATCAGTCCCTCTCATCTCAGCCTCTACTCTGTATAATATTTGTGATTTCACTTTTGTGAAGCGTGTAATTACCTTTTGAAAAGCGTTACTCTACTTCTTCGCAGATTACGATGAGCTTTTATGAAGAGGAAGAGAACACGTGGGAGAAATTTCAAGTCACTCCAGGAAATGGATCTCACCGTATCCTTCAAGTAACAGTATTCAAACTTGTCACTACTTCAGACGCGGCGATCATTCTGAATTGGCACATACGTAGGAGGCTCGTGATTTGGATAACGCTCGCTATATTCCAGCTATTTTCATATTTCGTATCTTTTAAAAAAACGCGCGCATGTTCCCGTTTCTATGCGGACAGAAAAAGGGAGAGAGAGGAGGAGTCTAGAGCGCTGGGGGGCCTCAGAACACTAAGCTCTGGTTGGAATGATTAATGGGTATGGAGGTAAAACTAGCTCACTTTGTCTCCACTGCACTCGTCGAACGCGTTCGAATGACAAACACCGGACGCTGGACGCCAGCGTTCCGTGTTCTAACCCGTTCGACGAGTGAAGTGGAGATAGAGGAAGCTAGCTTTGAGTTCACCCGCTAACCATTCTAGAGCTTGCCATTCTGATGGCCCCGCGCGCTCTTCCTGCTCCTCTCTCTCTCTCTCTCTCAATTTCTGCCCGTATAAAACAAGCAGCTTTCACAATGTGCGTCCTACTTTGGATGGTCGTGCAGGATGGTTTACCCCAGAGAATACAATAGATATTTGTCTTAGTGACAAGGATTTTTTTTTTATAGACACTCTACTCAAAGCGACGCGAAAGTTTGCAATGATTGTGTTACATGCATATGTAGTCTATGACGCTTGCGTTTTGTCCGAGCGAGCTGCATTAAAAATGAGCAAGACAGTCGACCTGTGATTTGAGGCTGTCTTTTGTTCGTTAATGTACAATGTCACGTGAATGTACCGAACACAGTTCTTGACTCGTGAACCCTACGCTGGCAGTGGTGAAGCTTGGCAACAATTCGGAACCTGTCCACGTCAGCATAAAGGGGCCGTTCCTCTCCAGACCGCTCGCCAACATCACCAACGTCTTCACGAGAGTCACCCTCGTCGGCATATCCAACGAGACGTCGGGAGACCTGGTCATCCTCAAGGAGCTCTTCCGGGCTCCCACCGCACCCGCTGACGCAGCCAAGGCGCTCACTGATACCGTGATCCAGGAAGTCATCAACCTACACGAATTCAGGTATTCATTGACCTGCCTCGCTTCCCTTTTGCCAGATTCTATGGCACTCAGGCCGGATAAAGCATTAACTCATCTTGCCACAAAAGCCATGGCGATAGAATTTCACCCTGAGCAATAATTCTTCAAGACCACGACCTTAGGTAGTCAGGGCCCTCTCAGAATGTCCGCTGTTAATAAGTTTTCAACTCCAAAGCGATACTGTCTTGACGTATTGCATTCCCAGATGTTTTCTACGTTCTCAAGTATGACATTCGCTCTTACATCTGTACGATCGGCTTTCTCAAAGGCCAGTTTTCTTATTGTTGGATTACCAAAACTCGGGCGACAGTAGGCGCTTTTACCAATGCTAAGGACCTGTACGTCTCAGTAGAATAAGAAAGTTATTTAAGAACTTGCCGGTACTCCTGGTGTGTTCAAGCTTGACTTTGGACTCCAGCAGCTTCTTAAGTGAACAGCGTCAAACCTGTGAATGAATCAAAATGTTATTTATTTTACACCTAAGAACTCGACGTTAAAATATGTGCCTTCTACACCCATTTGCCAATAGCTGCCCACTTGAAGCGGGTCCTCCGACTGAGATAACGCCTTCTCCTGTTTAACCAGCAGCGTTTTTGTTTTTCTACAGGGACAGGAGATGTCGTCTCCTGATCGAAGTTGAGGGTCCGCAAGGCTCCAACTACTCGTTGCAGGTGCAGGTCACTCCCAAGCAGGAGGAGTTTGGAATCAGCATCCCGCTGGCATTTGTCGTCTTGGCCGTGCTTTATATCCTCATTGGATTTGAGGTGAGATCCATTGCCTTTGTGTGCGGCGTTTACAACCGGCAACGTTGCATGTGTGCTGCGTTAGGTTTTAATTCCGCTGCGCAATCCAGCACTACATCATCTACTGCAATACCCACGTAATTGGCGTGCTCCGAGTGAGTATGATAATTATACAAAGTGAATGCATCATCCCAGCGTCTGAAGTCACCACGTTGCCTAGAGACGTCAGAGGAATGAAAACTGGAAGCGATAGAAGAGCTATACAACAACAAAAAGTTCATTTTCTAACTCAACGCTGGCGTATATATTTGAGCTGCCGGATAGTCCTATTCGAGCCTTGTTTTCAACACGTGGTTCGATGAACTTTTGCCGTCTCTCGGTCAAGATGGTTAACCGGAGCGTTGTGGCTCTTTTTGTCCCAAGCTCGTTCACCGGACCCTGGCAGCTCTGATCGGGGCAACGCTGGCGGTGGCGTTCTTGTCCATCGTTGGCGAGGCAAGTCAGCACCCTATCTCCCTGTGCTCGGTCTCCGCTCCAGCCTTTTTCTTCATGTTGTCTTTACGCTTGGCTTTGATGCGTTAACCCAGAGACGGCGGTAAAATCATTCGAAGGTATTTGAGTGATTTCGACAAACGCATAGCGGGAAGAGTTTCCCTTGCTCCTTGGCGCGGCATCAGGTGGGATGAGAAAACAATCCGGCGGTTTGAAACCCAATCGGAAAAGGAACCCAGAGTCCAAATATTTAGGTCACTATGTTAATTTTGTTTTACTTTGATAAATCATCACAGACATACTGGGAATGCAAGGACAATATAAAACATATTTTATGAGCATTTATTAATAACCGTGATATTTTCTCATCAATAAAATAAGTTGTAGAGTTTTAAATGTTTTGCTATAAAAAATACACTAGCTCCTTTTTTTTTTAAAATTCCCGATTTAATAACAGGTGGTTAAAAACCGAAGGCGTGATCCGCAACGAGGTCATCCCCACTTTTATTTCTAGCGGAAGCCACATTTTATATCAGTTTCGAGATTTATTAAAAATAAATCTCGAAAATCGGAGAAAAATACAAATAGAACTACGCAGAGATAATTTTAGGAGTAGTCCTGAACACAGTAAAATAACTTCAGAAAATACCTTACGCGAGGAAACATAGATATCAGCATGCACATTAGAAATAACTGTCACAAAGCAATGTTGATTCCCAGCAAAAGTGCCTATTTCGAGCTATGTCAACGTGGACGAATGAGTCTCGCACGAGGGAGTTTTGGCGACACCGTGTCTTAGACCTGACATCACGAACATGTGCTTCTCCCACAGCGTCCGAGCTTGGAGCGGGTAGTGTCCTGGCTCGACGTGGAGACACTCTGCCTCCTTTTCGGCATGATGGTCCTGGTGGGAATCCTCTGCGAGACCGGATTCTTCGACTACGCGGCGGTCTTGGTAACGCGCGTCTTTCCGAGAGAGCAACGTTCTTTGTTATGAGTCATGCAGCGGCGATATTGATGGCGCTATAAACCAGTGTTGTAAGCGTTACCGAGAGAAAAAAGAAACGAAATACCTACGTACGTCCTCATTACTTGCAAACAAAATGTGCCCATTACCGACCTACGTTACCTATAAATATAAGCAAAGCGTCACCGATAAAAAGTAACGCAGTTATTTCTGCAGTTACACGTAAATGGCGTCTATCTATCTACCCTGCCTGCCGTTGTATGTGACAGTTTTTTCGACACAGGTGCAAAGATAGTGGGAGTTAGGTTTTTTCTAAAATAAGAATGTTTGCGCGAGGAAAAGGGACTACATTTTGAAGGTACGTGGAATTAGAGCAGGAATTAACATGGCGTGGTGCCTAGAAACACGAAAGCAAAAACTGAGTCATGTTTTAAGTTTAGGGAAGATGTTGCGAATAGCGTAACTACGTCACTTGCTACTCGTAATAAGTACCTAACGTAAGTACGTTGCTCACTATGTTTTGAAAGAGTAACGAGCACGTGACTACTTTACCGAAAAAAGTAACGCGTAAACTGGTAACTCTGACTCGTAGCGCATTACCACCAACATTGCTCAGAACTCACCCGCTGCCATACTTCGTCTCCCCGTGATGCACTACAGCCAGAATGGCGGTCCTTCAGGACCACTCACGAGTCGCTTAAGAGCCACGCGGCTTATTGCTCAGATATGCGCATCATTGTGTCGCTTTGGTGCGCATATCGGAGAAACTTGCCACGTGATTTCTGAATGGCTCGAATTCGGACATGGCGGTGTGCTGGCTGTAGTCTATCCCAGGATGAGCCAAAGTATAAGCTAATACGCCCTCCTTGTTTGCGAAAGCCTATCCAGCAGAGTTCAGTCTGGCCGACGTCTACTGTCAAAGTGTGGTTTATATTTACATTTTCTCTTCCCAGTACAGAGCAATCGACCGGTATACGGCGGAAATCGGGGTAGCCCCTTTGCATTCGATGATCCGAGTGAGCTCAGGCTCGTCCCAGTACAGCGAAACCCCCACGCCCTTTGAAAACGCCCCTGACCAATACCACGTAAAATACGCGTTTTTTTCTTCTCAGTGGATGGATGTTAATGTCTATCCCCTTTGCAACGGGCGGTAGCTTTCGCCACCTAGCCTAAGTCTAAAAAGACCGCCCGCACTAGTGAATACACACAGCGCTTCACAACGCGCGGGATCCGAGGCGACGTCAAGGTGCACGCAGCTGCCGCGTATACTCTCGTGGAGCTCCAGCGTGTTTGCCGCTTGGGGCTAAGTCAGGCTTCCACTAACAACAACGTAATGCGCAGACTTTTGTTTTGTAGGAAGTATATTGGCTCGATCCCGACACTGGGTATATTCAAGGCGCAGAATGATAAATGACGCGCTTGCTCCGCAGGCGTACCGACTGTCCCGAGGTCGTGTGTGGCCCATGATCAGCATGCTCTGCCTCTTCGCGGCAGTGATCTCTGCGTTTCTGGACAACGTCACCACCATCCTTCTCATGACGCCAGTCACTATCAAGTAAGCGCGTCAGCAGCCAGCCGAGCTTTAGAATAGAGCAGCGGTGTGGTGGCTCTAATATCCCCACTCAAAACCCGACAGAAAAGGTCCGAGCTCGGGTTTCAAAGCCGGAGAATCAGTTGCGAGGCCGCCGACGGGTTACCGTTTCATTGACTCCGCTAATCAATCAATCAACTATGCCTTATTTCGCTTGCGCCATAATAACTACTAGAAGGTGCAGAAGGCTGAACCAAGGGCAGCTTGACGATGGGCGTTCTAGAATAATCTTTATAATTCTGATTACTATCTTCCGAATTTAACCTTACGTGCTGAACCCATATGTTGCCCTTAAAAGCCGTAGTTTACTTCAGGAAATAGTGAAGGTGTAAAATCCACTTCTTTCGCTTCGGAGTCCCAGGCGTGTTGGAGGGATGTGGACACTTGCAAATTAATAAGATAAGGGAAAAAGGTTTTCTTTTTCTTTGCTTTCGCTAATATTTGGCAATAAAAACAAACTAATCAGATACAACATACACTCGACAATCCGAGTACTCATAATGCGTATCATGGACGTTGGTAATTTATCCGACACCAGCCGTCTCGCAAAATAATTACCCAGTTTTACGTTGAGTCAGTCGTAGTTGGCAAGACGTTGGTCGCCATTTTGACCGGTCTGGCCCATTCACTGGCTTCCAACGGCCAGTGAACGTGTCAGTGAACCTGCCCTTCGTCAAGGACCAAAGGCCTTGATGAGGGTCAGTCAGCGAGCACCCAGAATAACGCCCCTGCGTCCCCATGCGAGACTGACCACTCGGTGGCGTCGGTGGTACGCAGGCTGTGTGAGGTGATGAGTCTGGACCCTAAGCAGGTGCTCATCATTCTGGTGCTCTACTCCAACATCGGGGGCGCCGCCACGCCCGTCGGAGATCCGCCCAACGTCATCATCATCTCGAACCACATGGTCAAGGCACTGGTGAGCGGCTTCCCCAACTCTTGTCTCCTGGATCCAGCTCGCTTTGTGAGATAGATCCCACGCCACAGTGTATGAATGGGTGGCAAATTGAGCCATCTAGCGAGTTTTTTTTTTACACATCTTATACAGATATATTAGGCTTTATGTGGAACCACCTGCTGAAACGTACGGTCCGTATGACGGAAGCCCCTCCCATAACTGAATGCCCGCACTTTCACCACCGCCATATAACTAAAGACAATTGGTGTCGCGTAAAAACACACTGGGGTCTCGCCGTGTTTATGGTGTCTCCAACACGGAAGCTGATGTAGCTTCCACTGCATTAAGAGTACACCTACGCAAGTAAACCACGAAGCTGACAAAGTGGTTAAGGCGCGGAACAGCAAACAAGAGTTCGGTTTGCCTGCAGTAGTAAGACCGTCTCGTTCTTGTGTTTATGCCTAATAGAAACTCCTTTGGGCCCGCACTGTAGTGTCACACTGTCATTGTTGTGAATATGAAGAGATCCGTCTATCATTGACACGTGGCCGCTTAGCCGGAACGGCTGAATACAATGGCAGGACTGGAGCCATCTTACCAAGAACGCAATTGGTCAAATTGCCGGCGTTTTGGTGGGGAAAAAATAAAGGATGAGCACTGAACATATCCGAACATAGCTGTCGTAGCAGTAAGTGCTGTGGTAGAATCAGAAGCCCGGAGCGTGCAAGCCGCAACTTCGTGGGAGTCTGACTATAGTTAAGGTACATAGATCTCCAGCACGGTGACCCATTGGATGAGGCAGTTTGAGGTGGCAGTGCTGCATTTGCTTTGGCCAGGCCGATATAGCTTTTGGGTGAGAAAATAAATAGACCTTTGCTTTATTCTTTCGATAAAAATAAATTTCCTTTGGTGAAAATCTGCTTACCACCACCACATAAGCCGCCTCGAGAAAACTTCATTGTATATTCCTGCTGACACTGGTATGTCTAATGTTGGTCATTTGAAGGGCACAGAGATTTGATACAACCAAATCTTCTGTAGCGCTCGGAAGTGCTAACGTCACAAAGACGCTCGTAAGTCGCGACCAAATAGGAGTGACTGACAATCACCTCAGGATTTGCTTAAGCTGATACGGAAGTCGATGACTGGTGGAAGTCGACACCGTTTCCAATGATACCTCGTGTCCTTCCAGGGTATCAACTTCACAAGCTTCACGCTCCACATGCTGCCCGGCATCATCCTCTGTGCCATGGGAGCCTTCGCCTTCCTGCGCTTCTACTTCCGGAATCCGAGCACGCTCCGCCTGAACACCACTGAAGCCGTGGGTAAGCAGAACCCAACTCTCCAAGCTGTAAAGCGGAGCAACAAAACACGCTCGGAAAGACTCGCAGGAAAGAGTCTCTGTCGGTCTATGCGCCAATCGCGGATGCGTTAAGAATACTAATTGTGATGTGTACGTGTATAAAGCCGGAATGCGCGTCTTTAGTCTCAACTATACGAAAGTTTGCCAGTGCAGTATCACTCCCGGGGACTTTAACGGGCACCGCGCAGTCAGTGATACCAGACCCCACATTGCTACGATGCTCATCCGGAGAAGATGTGTTTGTGTTACGATGAAGTGCAGATAAACGACATGGCACAAGGGACGAAGCGCAGGTCCTTGTACCACGCACGTGAAGACAGTGGGAGACTCTCTTGAGACGGTGTTGTGTGCGTCATACCTATGTTCCGATCCCCACCTCTCGGACGGTGCGCTAGAAGACACGTACTCGTCGGTCCAGTCAGACTTCTATCTTTCACCACTTTGTCACGCTCCCGCCCATACACACGCGCAGACAGCGGAGTCAGGTAATGAAAGGGAGGTGTTTTACACGTGGTTCCCACCGCCTTGCCAGTTTAGGGGTGAACGGAGTAAAGTGCAGCAGAGCTAAGAACGACACTTGAACTCCCAGAAGAAATAGGCAAAACTGAATTTTAGACAACACCTGAGGCGGCCTGATTTTAGTGTTTTAGAGCGCAGCTCTTAGGCGCCCGTTTCCGGCTTTAGCGGCGTCGCCGTCGCCGTCGGCGTAACCGCGCGGTGCATTATGGGTAAATTTTCCCAGAGAAACCCGAGGTCCTCCCGAAGGAACCCGATGTCCTTCGGGAGGACCTCGGGAGGACCTCGGGTTCCTTCGGGAGGACCTCGGGAGGACCTCGGGAGGACCTCGGGTTCTTTCGGGAGGACTTCGGGAGGACCTCGGGTTCTTTCGGGAGGACCTCGGGTTCTTTCGGGAGGACCTCGGGTTCTTTCGGGAGGACCTCGGGTTCTTTCGGGAGGACCTCGGGAGGACCTCGGGTTCCTTCGCGAGGACCTCGGGAGGACCTCGGGTACCTTCGGTGACCTCGGGGAGGGGGGGGTCACGTGACCTCCCGAAGTCACTTGACCCCTTCCCCGAGGTCACGTGACCCCCGAGGTATCGGCATCCGCATCGTCATCGTCACTGATGGACGTCATCGGCATCGTCATCGTCACGTGACCCCCCAGGTCACGATTCCCTAGGTCACGTGATTCCCCAGGTCACGTGACCCCCCAAGGTCACGTGACCCCCCCCCCCTCCCGAGGTCACATGACCCACCCCCCCCAGTACCGTTCCCTCCTCCTCCTCAAGAACTGCGCTCCAATTTGGTATTACAGGGAGTTGTAAACGGCTTTAATTTTTTCTTCGCGTGCTTCAAGTATAATTTGGGGACTTACAATTGATGTGCAAATAAAATAGCTGCAATTGCCTACTTCAGAATTGGCAACAGCTGCAGAAAAGGCAATTACGTAAAATTAAACATAAGCTTTTTAAACTCGTGAAATTATATATTCAAGTAACGCACCTGACTTTATAGATATTTGTTTCACACCTATGTACTAGAATTAAATAATATTGCCCAAATGTACTTCTTTGTTTGAAAAGAATTTCTGCAGCGCTTTACGCGCATCGCGTTTTGTGCCTTTGTGAAATGGCGTCATCGGTGAATTTTGCGTAAAGGAGCTGTGCAACGATTTTAACGTTGAAGGAATTTGCAACTTCTACTTCTGACATTGTTTATCTAGTCACAAAAGACAGAAAACACATCTCCTTCCTTGCAAATTACGCCGTGTAATCGCGAGGCAAAAATGAGAATATTTCCTGGCCTGCAGCCGCGAGCGGCGACCATGAGAACCACGTGGCATGACGTCAATGGGGGACTTGTAAAAAGATAGGAAGTTGTGCAAATACCTGCTCGATAAAAGGTAATTTTTCTATAAATATTGTCGTTCCATCATAAAAATAAATGCATCAAAAACCTGGTATCATCCACAAAACGTTTATTGCACGGAGTTTTAGTGGCGCCATCTATCCGAGTTCAACAAAACCGTCAGCTGTATCTGCTACCGCGAACAGTCGCCAGAAGCCGGAGGGGGACGGGGGCAGAGCCGGACGGGGATGGCCGGACTCGGACGGGGATGGCCGGACCGACGGGGATGGCCGGACTCGGACGGGGATGGCCGGACCCGGACGGGGATGGCCGGACCCGGACGGGGATGGCCGGACCCGGACGGGGATGGCCGGACCCGGACGGGGATGGCCGGACCCGGACGGGGATGGCCGGACCCGGACGGGGATGGCCGGACCCGGACGGGGATGGCCGGACCCGGACGGGGATGGCCGGACCCGGACGTTGGCATTTTTCTCCTTTCGCCATTTTGATCGCGTTCCGCGATAGCACGTGGTAGCGAGCGGGTGAGTTCTCGCAGCTCACTGATGGCTCTATAGTCGGTGAAAGGTCAAGTACGAAGTGGGAGCTCCTCCCACCCCTTTCCACTTCAGCCGAGCGAACGGTGGAGAGGAGGTCGCCTCCTCTCCAGCGTCCGCACTACTAAAGTGGAAAGAGGTGGGAGGAGCTTCCACTTTGTTCTTGACCTGTCACCGACTATAGAGAGAGAGCTTCACCGGAACCCCGAGCGTCCCCCATTCACGTCACAGCGCACGTGACTCGGAAAATCGTGAATGAGTTGAAAGGTGCCGAAAACCTCAATCTTTCTTAATTTTTAAAATAAAAAATAGGATATGCAGGCAAAAGTGGTTTCTTGTTGTTTTTTTTTTTTTACTTCAGAAAGGTCGAGACACCAACTCTCAAATCATTTAAGCAAATCATTGAAATTGTTGCACCGCTCCCTTAATAAGCTAAGGGGAGCTTTCCCATAGAAGGCACATGTACGCGGCAAAGCCCAACCTCGCGTTTGTCGGTTCAAGGCAGATTAGATTTGAAGTTCAAGAACGGGCTTTTCCAAGTTCTGTAAATTTGCATAAAGGAGCACTGTTTATTCCAGTAACCCTAGAGTTGAGATTATTCAAATGACAATAAAACCATCTTTTACCGTGAATATCATCTTAATAGTTTTCGTTTCGCAGTTCTTTGTTGACCAGTAGAGTCCTCGTTTCAGTGAATGCGTCACGGACTTGTGATTACTTTATACCATGAGAGTCAAAACCTCCCCTCCCCTGGGCTTCTGTAGATAGTAAAGCGTTTTTCCTCTATCCTTCTTTCTTTAGAACTCCATGTGTTTCTAGCATGTTTTATCAAATAAGCCAAGTGTGAGACCTCGTCCATTAGTTTTTGTCGTTATACCAAAAGCTTTGCTAAATTTCAGATCTAAAGTTTTTTTCGTTATTTTCCGGCTGCAAAAGTGTCACTCTCTTGAAGTAAGAAAGTTTACGAAAGAAAACTGAATACAGTTACCTGCATGAAATTTGTGGAGATGAAGGTGCATCTTGTTCATCGCGCGCATCTTAATATTTCACCGACCGCGGAAGTTGGAATAAGGCGCCGCTATTTGTACGCTTTATCAAAGAACTGTGCCTGAATGCACGAAGGCTCTGCCCGCGACTTGCAGAGATCGAGCACGAGATCGACGTATGGCGAAAGGCGGTACACTCACTGGCCGAGTACTCGAGAGACGAGAGCCACGTCAGAGACATCCTGTCCAAGAAGGTCCGCAAGCTGGTACGGCAGCAGAGCAAGAAGTCGCACTACGTCAGGTGGGAACCCTGCCAGTTGAATCCATGGATGAAAAAATGCGGCTGAACACCTTTAATAGGGCGCCGGCTTGCGCCACCTAGCCATTAATCTTAACTTTCCGAACATCGTGGTTAAAAGCGCCATCTTGCGATCGGCTGGCTGATCATTCGTTTCTCGTCACCAGTGGTATAATTTTCTACTGTTAATCTTGTTGCTCTTATTTTTATTTGTTTTATTTAACCCGACCGTGAACGAGTACTTTGATGCAACAGCTCTTAGATAACATGTGCTTCATCTCAGTTCGAAGACAATCGGTTCTTGCATAGATCTACAAGGCCGTAGTTCTTGTAGATTTATACCCTACCGTAGTCCAGTACGGGGCATATACTGGACACAAGGTCTGCGTAAGCGTTCTTTTGGGACTAGTGTGTTCATTGACTGAAACCGAGTATAAGCTGCACACTAACGCAGCACTCGTGTCCAGATGGCCTCCAAAGGTGACGTAGGAACTCCAGCACTACGACCTTGTTACTTATACTCCGCTTTAACTTAAGTTCGAGCGCTATATCGATGTTAAAAGCCAATGGGGCAATCAGACTTCTCGGAAAGCGCTAGATCACTGCATTTTTCTCTTTTAAGCTCGCCAAATATTCCAATAAAGCGCAAAAATTGCGTCGTGATGTTGCTATTGATGTTATTGTTTTTTTTTATGAAAACAGGTCAGCTGGTTTAAAGAATAAATCCGCTCAATTGCGAAAATTTCAAGATTCAGTGATTTCTCGTTAAAACGCACTTGTACTATAGTCGGCGACAGGTCAAGAACGAAGTGGAAGCTCCTCCCACCTCTTACCACATTAGCAGAGTGAATGCTGGAGAGGCGACCTCCTCTCCACCGTTCGCTCTGCTAATGTGGAAAGAGGTGGGAGGAGCTTCCACTTCGTTCCTTGACCTGTCACCGACTATATACACTATGTCATTTGCTTAGCAGAAAAATTCGATATATGTTGTGAAATCTTGCTTTAAGCATGAGCTGAAACCGAAATCGAAACTTTGGCTTCGTCGGGCAACATTGGCCTCTGGCCGTCAAAAAAACGGGGTGGTACGAGCGGTCACCTGATCCTCTACGCGACGGCGGGCGGGATCGGGGCGGGTCAGTGTGGGGGCGGGCGTGCAAGGCGCAAGTGTCGTCTGCATCGCAGTCTTCACCATGTTTTGGTGTCTACGATGTCCGGCGACATCTGCGCAACTGCGGCATTAGTCTGCGCACGTGGTGTGAACGAAACTCCGAGAGGCGAAAATCACGAATGGCGAGACGACGACGGCGGTTGTGACGCGGGAGACGGCGGTCACGGCGGGACGGTCCGACGGCTCTCAAGACCGAGAGACGCGTTACGCCAATCACGTGGACACCTATGAGCGCCGAGAGGAGACGCTGCTGGCGTCACCTCTTACGCTTGCTCGGAGAATTAAAAACAAAGAAAGGGAAGCAATGTTGATGATGTTTAGCTCAATGTTGGCTACGCCAACAGCGTAGTCTTGACCGCGCTTCTGATTGCTCCTCAATTTGCCCGCAAGAGTCAGCCAATGTCAGCAACTTCGCGCGTTCAAAAGTTTGCCGGACCGTTTAAGAATTATTTAGACAGACTTAGGTCGTAATATGACATGTAGTCTTCCTAGGTAATACTAAACCGGAGACGGGGGAAATAAGGGGACCGGAGTAGAACGCGTCTCAAACCGCTTTGAGGCGCGTTGTTTCATGTCCCCTTGTCTCCGTCGTCTCCGGTTCCAACTATGTGATATCGCGTTCTTAGTCGTTGCTTTTTGTTTAATTATTGCAACTAACTTTTTGGCCCCGCTCGGACTTAAGATGAAACGGAGAAAAGCGGGTGTTGTTTAGCGCGCCCTCTCTTTCTTGGTTGAGTTGTCCACACAAATCCTAAAGGAGGTTCGGGTTACGGTAATATGTCGGAGGATGCCACGATTGTTCCCGCAGGTCGATGGACTTCCGCGAGAACCTGCGCACTCTGAGCGACAAGTACAAGATCCGCAAATGGTCGCTGCTCATCAAGTCCGGCCTGGTGCTGCTCGTGGTCATAGTGCTCTTCTTCATGCAGAGCATTCCCAACGTGCACCTCAGCCTGGGTGGGTGCACGTAGAGCCAATAAATAAGCTAGGCTTAGAGTGTGCCGAAATTTTTCTGCTCATTGCAGAGCAGGCGCTATTGGCGAATGTTGAGATTACGAAACGCGTTTCCTCTGAATTATTTACGGTAGCACAAAAACTGGTCAATATTGTGCTGCTCTGTGGCGGAATGGTTGAACATTTCTGGAGGGCGGAAAAGTTTCCTGTGGTTTGAGATAAAACTCTGGCAACGATGGTTTCGAGAACAAGGGCGGAAGTGTCGCTACACCGAAGCGTATACTTTCGACTATGTAGACGCTCGCTGGAAGGTCACGTGCCCCCAGCCATCTTGACTCATTACTGGCTCATTGAATTCCGGGGCACCTGACCCTGACTCGTCATATATGCATGTTGAAATTCTAGGCACTTATTACTTGCACTTGTATTTTTTGTGCTCTAACTTAAAAGCGTGATGCGCCCTGAAGAGTACAGGTTAGCAGTCGAGTTGTACTGACGAAATGTGTGTTGCTTTTTTTTTTGTTTTTTTTTTGTGGTGGAGATATTAGACGACATTTTGAAGTGGACTCACTCCCAGCCGTCTGAAGGTTCACGTTTGACTCAGTTTCTTTTTTTTTTCCTCAAAGTTTCAGTCCTTTGATCCCAACAGTCTCTGAGCAAGAGGCACCTGCTTCGGAACTGTCATAACGGCGGTTGCTTAACAGGCGGTGTGGTAATAGGCGCTGACTTTTTCGGTTCAACTATTTGCAACCCTATAAAAGTGAAAGATGGTCTCGGCCCAGATAGCGCTTTGCTCGGCAATCCGGGGCCTATGTTGGGCCTAATGCGGAGCGGAAGTTCGTCTGCTTCTTGCACAGGGGTTGCGATAACTTCAGAACTCTGAGCTTTTATTGGCTGATTGAAAAGAAACAATAGTGGGTAGACCTCAAGGCATCTAGCATTGAGGTCTACCCACTATCCTTCCAACCAAAGCCAATCAGAACTCGGCGTCGTTTTGACATCACTGCAACTTCCGCGTGAGAAGCAGACGACTTGCTCTCCTCGGTTTTGATCCAGTTCGTTAATCCGTGCCATAATTTTTTTTTTTTGCGTTTCTAAGGTATTTGTGTTTTTTTTCTTGCTCGCCACATAATTGCCAGATTGCCAGACACCAGTCAGATTCGCGTATAAAGCAAAAGATAAAAAGTATAAAGCCTAAATTTTTGACTGGTTTGGTGGTTCAGGCCTAAATATGCCAGATGAGCGCCAACTACCAGATATACTTTGGCGCTCGTTTGACGAAGTAGGTTCAAGATACGCACACTCGAGCCCAAGAAGATTAACTTCGGCTCTACCTAGGCTTCTTTGATTTTTTTCACTGCCCTAAATTATGAGACAATAACCAAATTTGGCCCGAACGACCGTGCTCCCTGGGGGTTGGCGCGGTGCAGGGTGGATCGCCATCCTAGGCGCCGTGACGCTGATGATCCTGGCCGACCTGTCTGAGCTGGAGGGAGTCATTGCTCGGGTGGAATGGACCACGCTCATCTTCTTCGGCGCTCTCTTCGTGGTCATGGAGGTGAGTCTGGTTGAATAAAAGTTTAAAAAGCGCGAACAAACGGGGACAATGAAGAAAAACGGAAGGCAGGACAGGCGCTTCACTCTCAACTCTCCCGTGTTTCTTTGTTGTCTCCGTTTGTTCGCGCTTTTTAACCTTTTATTCAATATAAACCAACTAGCCCAAACCCAAGTTTTAATGAGTTTGGTTTCCCCGTGGGCTGCAGTGCAATACTTTGAGCACAAGCTGCAGGCCCGTGCAAACGCAAGCGTACACGCGTTCGTTTGCACGTGTCTGCGGCTTGTGCTCAGTCTAATTCTTTCTCAATTTCGGCTATAGCCGAAAGGGAGAAAGAATTAGACGTTTCGATTTCGGTCGCCTTTTGAGTATAGTGACAGATTACACTTATTCGGACCTGTATTTTAATATGCTGTTTATACGTGGTGTTCGCGCCACTTCCGGCTGCCAAGACAGGAGGGGAGGGATACTTCCGGTTCTCCAATAGTTACCTTTTGTTTAAATGTCTGCGCGACGACTTAGTTACCTAGCGAGCGATTGCATGATTACGACGCTCTAGAAATGCCCAAGTTTCATGATTTTAAAGGCCGACGACCAGTTCGCACTTTCCACTCTTCCATCGCTTCCTCTTTTCCCCCTTCCACACTGTCCACCGTTACCTGTTTCCTCCTCCCCCTGATGAGGATTTTCTGCCTTGCAGAATCTCGAGTCTGGTCGTCGGCCTCTTGTCGATGCGCACCGGCCCGAATAAACTGTCACAAGTGAAGTTCTTCTTTCACATGGCCAGAAATTTGCGACAGGCGCTTCTAGTTCACTTATCTGTCCCCACGTGGCATATTCCCCTTCAACTTTTACGCCGTACGCAAATTCCCGCCAAATCTGAGTGTTAGCCGAGTTAAAATAATCGGCAACTTCGTATATAAAGAACAACGTGAGATGAGTGCCCTGGGGTTACAACATATTGATAACCTAATCATTCTCCCTTGCCATTTCATGGCGATACTGCGATAAAAGGAAGAATATTCGGAAGTTCTAATCGATTTCGCACAAGCCACCTCGAGCATTTCTATAGTTCGTATAGTTGGCTTGGAGTGGGATGTAGTTAGGTACCTTCAGAGATAACTGTGTTCAACGAGTGCGTGAGTATGGGGCATAAGAACAGTGCAGGGCATTTAATCAATTAACCTTCCGATTAATCGATTAATGCTTTAATCGCGATTAATTATTCTTACCGGTTAATCGGTAACATTTTGACGAACCGTAAGAAAGTAAAATTGAACACTTTCACCATGCAGACTTGTACGGGTACGTCTGTATGAAGGGCACACGTTAAGTGAAATTTTAAACCTAAAGTAAATTGAAGGGGCGAGATTTGTAACTCTGGACAATTGCAGAATCTAACACTTGTCGCAGCCACTTCAAAGTCGTGCGAGTGTATATTTAGCTCAGCGCAGATTATTGCGAACAATTAAAGGAGGTCACTCTTGCCGAAAAATACCAACGAATCGCTCTAACCCATCCAACTGAAGTAAGAATATGCGAAAAGTTTTTGAACTGTTTTCAACTACACATCAAGGTTGATTCATAATCGAAATGACATACTGAGCCGTTTATCACATATCCAGCAAAAGAAGAAAAAAAAAACAGAAAAGAAACCTAATTTTGAGCTTTTAATAACATTATGCAGAAAAATGCACGAGACTGATTAAAGGATGCATTAGTCGATTAAAGGGTGGCGATTAATTGGGTTACAATTTTTATTCGACGCCCAGCCCCACATAAAACGTATGCTATAATTAGCGCTTTATTCTGTACAGTACGTATCTAAGGATGGATTGTCGGCTTATGCATATCAGGCACATATTTTTTTTATGCGTTCATTTACATCCACTCTCCGCCTGGTGCAATTTCGTCACCAATAAAAACAGCAATGACTTTAAAACGAAAAATATACGTTTAATTAGGCGAACCTGTGCCTACAAGCTTAGAAAAAGGTGCTTGGCAGGTTCAGGAATGTTCTGAACAGGAAGACTCGATGACAGCTGGGAATTGGCTGGGATTTGGAGTACAGAATAATGAAATAACGATCCGGTCCCAGCGGGATTCAAACCCCATTCGTCTGTGTACCAGCCGCATGCATTGCCAAATCCGCTCTTTTTCTCTTTTTAATTGCATAAAAGGAATGTGTGTGCGAAGCAATAATTGAGTAGATGGCAGCTTTATATTAGTCCATTCAAAATGCGACAATTCTACAGCAGTCACAGCAGTTCACAAGTGACTGAGGGAGAGAAAACATCCCAAATACAGCGGTGCACGTCATTTGGGTGGTTTCTAATCTGGGCAGCTCGTTATGTTACTCCTGACGTCAGAGTTTCCCAGAAATCACTTTCAGGGTACTCTATATCCTTCACTATGTAGCTGAATTGGTGAACACCCTCAACCAAGTTTCGCCATGCAGATTACCCTCTCTCTCTTACCAGAATGTGATCAGTGCTGGAATTCCTTATAGCATGCAGTAGTCCAATCAGTCAATATTTCGCAGCTTAGGGTGTATTCTTGCTTGCCGACATCTAGGAACTTTATGGAGTGCCATGTTTGGTACAGCTCGATACTGCTTTCTGAGCGTGATTGCGACCAAAACAATTCGGCGTTTGAATAAAACAAGAAAGTGTGCTGCGGCGTTTCTGCGAAAGGACAAAGGACACAGTTTGTGCCCCATCGGAGAAACAAAAAAAATACTCCGAAGACACGACTGCTTACTTGTAGGAATACAAAAGCATTCCTAAGCGCAGCGCGCTTAGGAAGCAGCGCGCCACGTCTTCCTTTTTCACACGGCGCTCCGACGGTGACATCACGCACCCCCACTGCGCAGGCGCGGTGCCCCCGCCGGCACCACGGCTTCTGTGACAAAGCATATGCGTTGCTGTGCTTTTCTTTGTGTTTTATTTCTGAGGCGCGTCCGCTTTGACCTTGAGCAGCGGTTCTCCGCCGGCGTCACGGCTTCCATGACGAAGCATCTGCGTTCCTGTGCTTTTCTTTGTTTTATTTCTGAGGCGCGTCCGCTTTCACTTGTGCTTGATTACGTATTTTATGGACGTCTTTCGGGCACAACGCCGACGCCGCCTCTTCGCGTAATGGGACGTATAAGACTTTCGCCATAAAACCTTTTTTCTCCTCTCGTGTTTGAACTTGTAGCACTTCCATGTGAAACCTGACAAAAACATAGTTCATATCCTGCCAAACAGGGAAACTCCGTAAACGCCTATATACACCGGATCCGTCCGTTTCCGCAAGGCCGGAGAGGTAGAGGGGCTTGGCATCCTCAAGTCAATTGTGTCTCAATATAAACTCTTTCCTTTCACCTTGCGTAAGTACTCTTTTGCAAATCTGTTTTCAATAAAAATTCACAGCTTCTGCTATCTCTTTGTGATATCACAAGACTGCTGCCTTCTATGCTGCTTTGTAAGCGCAGTCGTTAAGCCAAGAGGAAAGGTACCGCCTCTAAGGCCTGGAATGCCAGAGAGGACATCAAATTGTTTCCATCTCTTTAAAAGCATAAACCGATGCCCTTCCGGCTTAATTTCCACATTTACCAGCCCTAAATCGCGTTCATGCGGGGGTAAGAAAGAGGTTAGTGCGTCGTGTTCTTTCAAAATAAGAATTTCACACAAAAGGTTCGAAAATACGTTTCATCATTTGCACTTTACTGCTCTGGCAAGGCACAGCTTGTGACAAGTACTATGCACAGGAAAACAAATGCCGCGTTACAAACATAGCTTGGGTTTAAAATAGACTTTTCTTTCTTGACACTCGACAGGTTTACCTCTAACGGCTTGTAACCTCCCACCGCCTTCCCCGCTATATAAACAGCTTCGTTAGATTCAAGCCGATTCCTAAGTAGTTTGAACGTGAGGCAGTCCATTAGACACCGATGCACAAGCCAGGCTTAGACGGCCATGGCCTTAGCCAGGCACTTGCTGACTTTTTTACATTAAGTTCAGCACCTGGCACGCTGCAAACCTCTTCTATAGTATATGCCTGAGAGCGAGTCGCAGTTCTGGCCTCGTCGAACATACAATGTTCACATCCCGTGCGTAATAATGTGACCACCTTGATGGGTGACACAGCTAGCTTAGCTCTTGTATATTTTGATCGCGTAGAATTGCCTTGCAAAGAGGCTCGAGGTACACTGCGAATGGAACAACTGGCAGCGGACAACCCTGTCTAACCGAAGAAGGCAATGATATGACAGAAGATTTGCATCGGTTAATTAAAAACGAGTTGTTATATCATTATAGCATATTTTAACATAGCCTAGAAGTCGTTAGTCCTCCTCACAGTGCCCCATGATTGAAAATAAAATGAGTGCGATACAATATCGAACGCTCTCTTGAGGTCGACCTGCGTTAGAGCTATCGGTGTTTGCATCGCGTTCGCCGTTTTGGGTACTATTCGCATATTACGTAGATTAGAGCCGATCAGACATTACGTAACGCGTTACAAGTAACGAGTTAATTCTACCTAGTTTTTCTTTTGGTAACAAGTAGCGTATTTAGTTACTTTTATAGAAAAAGAACGAGTAACGTATTTACTTTTAAGGCCAAGTAACAAGTAACGGTATTTCGTTACTTTTGAGGAGCAACGTTAAACAGCCTTGTTTTTATTCTAATTCGAGTATGCGTCTGTTGCGAGAACGGTACGTGGGCAACCCGAAAAACAGTATGACAGTATACAGCAACGTATATCGCTGAACACGTCAGTCAAACAGTTCGACTTACGTGTCCAGCGATAAACGTTGCTGTACTGAACTCTATACTGCTAAAAATGTCCTTCACCCAGCGAACACAATAAGGTTCGTTGGTTGAACCTTCCAGAACCGGGAACGAACGGAATGTAAACCCGGAGGTTGCCAACACAGGAAGGGACAAAACCCCTTGTCACCTTCGAACTTTAGAAGCATAGAGAACAAAAGAGAGAGAAGGAAATCCCAGATTCGCCAGCTCTTCCTGAATCACAATCCTGCCGTTCCTTCGAGCGCGTCAATAGAACGGCTCTTCAGCGTCGCCGGAGATGTATTTTAATGAAGCGGGGAAACATAGTTGATGAAAACTTCGAGAGGCCGCTACTGCTTAAGTGCAACGACTACTACATAGAAAACAATAAACCATGAAACAAAAGGTGTGTATTTGGCCGTCAAAGGAACGAGAAAAGTAACTCGTTACTTTTTAAGTAACTCACGCGTTCCTTTTGAGAATTGGTAACGAGTAACGTATTTAGTTACGTTTTGAGCAAGTATCGGGTAACGGTATTTAGGTACTTTTTTGGGGTGACGTGTACATGTGTGGAGCCAATCGTCCGTACTTTAAATCCGTATGTTTGATATTCTCCAACGATGGTTTGCAGCACACTCGAGGCGCTTAGTGAGTATTTTTGCGATAATTTTATAATCTACCGTCTGGAAACTGATAGGCCTGTAGTCACCAGCCAATCGCGCACTTTCATCTATTTTTTTTTTCGGTATTAGAACTTTCACCGACTGTTTCACGGACGTTGCCAACTCCGCCACGCCAGTGGCAATATCGCCTATACTTCGTTTCACCTTTACGTTCAGGCGACGCTACGAGCTGATGGGATCATTCACAGTGTCAAAAGGGGCACCACCTGGGTGCTCCTCCTGTTTCTGTATACTTGTTTTATCATCGCTGAACCAATTTAAACAGAAAATCCCCAGTCCATTTCGCTTTTCAGACTACCCTATTGGTATCATTAACTCGTATACTTCGGCTGCGTCTGGACCTATCGCTTATACGGCATTTACACCACGTTCGGACGTACTAAAAATTAAATATATCACATTTATATCGTGCAATGCAGGGTGTTTACTCTAGGCTTTTCACATCGCTTTTAAAGATCAGTTAAGGCTACACTTATGCAGTTGTATAACCGCGTAAGTTATATGCGGCAAGGGGGCTATACATGGGGCTAATCGTAACGATAAGTTGAATAACTAACTTTATTCTAATCATTTTTAAGTAGTGAACATGAATATGTTGTTCAAAGTAGAAACTTGCTGAGCGTAATCGAAAAAAACAATACATCAGAAAATTTCAGAAAGAATCGAGGCGCATGGGAAACGCAGTGGAGCCCCAAAGTTACCATTCGTGCCGCTGGCGCAAGGCTGGCGGTGCAGAAAAGCGGGTGATAATTTTATCATACGTGTTCATTATGCCAGATCATCAAAAATCAACGCATTACAAGATGCATCGTCTCAAAATGGGGATTTTTTTTTTTTGCATTCATTTAGTTTTTAATTACAGGCAGCA
Source organism: Ixodes persulcatus (assembly GCA_013358835.2). Lineage (NCBI taxonomy): Eukaryota > Metazoa > Arthropoda > Arachnida > Ixodida > Ixodidae > Ixodes > Ixodes persulcatus. Next base: position 418,278 of record JABSTQ010009180.1, read on the forward strand.
TGTAAACTTGAGAGCCCTCGAGAACACCCAGGTACTTCGAAGAAAAAAAATTTAGAAACGTTTTCTTTTTGAGAAAACCGCTCCCAAATTTAGGAAGGTTCGGCTGTTTTTACGCTTTCGTTTATCTTTTGAAATTTCGGTGTCCGCGTCTCGCCAGGAAAATTTTGGAGGTCAAACCTGTACCCAGCTAAAGGCGAAATATAAAATATATCCCTCGAGCCAAACCTGGTACTATAGCAAATACTTCAAAATAAATCGTTTTCGGGAAAGCCGGTCTCAAAGTCGGTATGGTTCGGCTGTTCATATGCATTCGTTCATATTTTAAAATTTGGACACACTCGCTTCGTCGGTGACCTTTTTGAGGACAACCCCGTCCGTAACTAAAGGCGGAATATAAAATGTAGAGACCTCGAGCCCATTTTGGTACTATAGCGAATACACCAGTATAAATACTTTGAGGAAACCGGTTTCAAAGTCGGGATGGTTTGGCTGTTTTCACGAATTTGTTCATCTTTCTAAATTTGGGCAGGGAAATTTTCGAGAACCACCCGATCCCAAGCGAAATGCGGAATATATATTGTAAAGCCCCCGAGCACATTCAGGTACTACGGCAGTACTTCAAAGCTTGTCCTTTTTGAGAAAACCGGTTTCAGATTTAGGATGGTTCGGCACCTTTGACGCACTCGCTCAACTTTTGAAATGCGAGCGCCCGCTGCCTCCTCCAGGCACTTCTTGAGGTCTGTCGAGTTCTGAACTGGTAGAGAAATACACAACTTAGAGCTTTTGACTACGAGCTGCTGTTATGGCAAATCCTCTAAAATGGATGATTTTTGAGAAAGCTTGCCTCTTAGAGGACATAGTTCGACTGTTTTCAGACATTCTTATCCTTTTAAGTTTGGGCACCCGGACGTTCTTTGGGGACGTTTTGGAAACGAGCGAGTTCTCGTATGCCGACGAAATATAAAATTTAAGGCCGCCGACTGCTAGTTGGGGCTATTTCGAAAGCTTGGACTTCTGCGCTCTGCGAGCAATGTGATATCAAGTCCGATATTACAATACGCTCTTCTCCCGATTTATGTTTTGTTGTTTTGTTTTGTTTGTGTCATGTTTGTAGGGCGATTGGGATAATTCATTTAATGCAAACATTAAGTACCTGCCTAAATATTACTTTGACGTATGAATGTTAAGTTCAGAAGAGCAATCAGCTTCTCATAAATTGTTTATTCACCGCAGTGTTCCAATTCCTTATAATAGAAATAATTTTGTTAATAGCACATAGCATTATTAACAAGCTAAAATATTTTGAAACCTTTTTATTTTGAATTTTTTTGATATAAAACGGCTCTTTTTGTTTGCCAGTTTATTGATGTCAGTAGCAGAGTACCGGAAATGGTAAAAAACGTATAAACGAGAACGAATCTACTTTACTTGGCAAACTGGTCTCAGGAACCCAAGAAAATATTTTTGAGAAAAAACGATGTACCCAGCACATTATCGATTCTTATGGTTCACGGCAGTCGTATGACGAATCTTGTATTTTGTAGTAATTTTTAAGTGTGCTCGTTTAAACTTCTCTATTTCTAAAACAAATTGCGCGAGGTGCTTCCAAAATATATATTTCGGCAAATGTAGTACACATCTTAAACACTACACAATTTGCCATAATATTCGGGAGGAATTCTGTATAATTTACATAATCATAACGAGCTTTTTTATATCCAAGAATAAACTGTACACTTCGATTAACTTTTATGCTATCTGTAGTGGCAATACATCGAAAAAGTTTGTCTCACTGAGGAACCTACATTTTACACGTCGTCACCTTGAACGATTGGCACAGGAATAGCGGTATATGATAGAATGGAGTGGTAGCATGGCAAATCGTTTGAAGTATAACGTTTCGGTGTTATGGCCATTGTTGTGTATTAAATACATGGGATTCCATGGGAGCGCTGCCGTAACCCGCCAAGAGATGGCGCAAGCATACAAAGGCAAACATTCCTGCGGATGTATATCGAAACGAGGGACGCCACCGACGCCGCCGAGTCTGGGCGATCGCAAGACGGCGGCATTAGCAGACGGTGCTAGTCTACTTCAATGTGCCGCCAACAGATGGCGAAATGCGACCAACGCGAGGATGGCGTCTCAGCGGCACCTCGACTGACACTCTGAGTACAAGGATATGTGCCAACCGGGAAATTACGGCACGTTTAAATGCAAGGTGACACGGTGATTTGGGAAAGAAACCTCAAGTAGCAATGCAAGCAAGTCAAAACATTGGGAAACTGCATTACAAAGACTCGCGTCGCGCTAAAGGGAACGCAATAAAACCTTTCGGAAGATTGTCTGCAAAGACCAAGACCCCGCTCGGCGACCCTTGCGGGGAAGCTCGGCCCGTATCTTCGGCGCCTGGGGAAGGGCAAGGCTTCGGCCCATTGCTGAAGTCTTGCCGTTCACGAAGTACGCGTCAACGGTACCTTCGTCAGGTTTGTCATTTTTAGGGGCGAAGCTCCTTAGGGTCTAGCCTTGTCCGTCCGTCCGTCCGGCGTCCGTGCTCACATAAAAAGAAAAAACGTTTGCGCAGTCGAGAGGATTCGAACCTGTGCGGGGAGACCCCAATGGACTTCTAGTCCATCGCCTTAACCACTCGGCCACGACTGCGGGACGAGTAGGGGGCTCTGAGATGTGGTAGTAACTCAAGAGCTGCGGATGTCAGGGATGAAACGTTGCATGTAGCCGCTCAACGTCTATACAGGAGAGGGCGCTGCGGTCAAATGCCTATATAATCGCGTTAAACTTTGCACGCATGGCTCTGCATTTCACCGACCATAAAGCAGTAATAATGAAGTCGAAACGCAACCCGGAACTCAGCACTACCTATGAGAAATTAAAAAAAATCAGCACCATCAGCACTACCTATGAACAATAAAATCAGTATCATCAGCACCACCACAGCTTCGCCCCAATCAACATCATTCACCACGTGGAGATGCGGTCATTTTCTTTTTTAGGAATAAGTGCGCTTTCTTTTCACTCAAGGATCCAGAAGGCATGTCAATCTCGCATAGAGGTTCAAGAGGTACCGTGGCTAGTCCTCGGTGGTGATGCTTTCAAAGTATGTGCTACACAGCGCGGCTCCTCAAAAACAAACGAGAACAATAGCCAACCTAAAGCAACATGCTCCCCTCGGAAGCTATGTTTGTTTTTGTTTACCTCCGCACACTCTGAAGAAAGAAGACGAATGTTTAAAATGCCTGGCATTTTATCGGTAGCTGGCGGCGGCTACGCGTATGTCGGTTAAATTTTCTGTTTACCAAGGAATATTATTTTCTCTTTTCGTGTACCGATTTAATAGAGAAAGGATCACAACAGCAGTGGAGTACAATGAGCGAGGCAGTGAGAAGGATGAGCAGACGACAATAGGGCGGGAAGGATTTGTAACCGAGTCGTTCTGCCCTGCAGGCTCTGTCAGAGTTGAAGCTGCTGCTCTTCGTCGGCCACGTGACGGAAAACTGGATCCGTGGCGTGTGCCAGGAGTCTCGGCTGATAGTGTCCATCCTGATCGTCACATGGGTGTCCTCCGTTGTCTCCTCATTCGTCGACAACATCCCATTCACCACCGTCATGGTAAGACGTTTAAAGGCCTACCACGCGTCATGTCAAAGACGCTTTTTTTTATAGTATTGCATCTCAAAGATATGAATCTCAAAATCGGGCGGCGTCTGTTCTTCACTCAAGAGCTCCCTGGCTTGACGCGAAGGGTAGCTTTCCGTTTAAAAGCGGGAGGCACAACGCACGTGCGGCCTTCTTTGCAGTTTGAACTCCATAAAGTGGAGGAACCAAAAGCAAACACCGCTGCTACATAGACCCAAAATGATGGCGCGCTCGATAAAAAAAACGTAGTTTTGGTACCCTGACACTCATCTTATGACTATCAGTCTAGAGGCACTTTGGCACGCTAAAAGCGTGTGTGCCGATCTCCGCTTCTTAGCTGCAGGTCTGGACGTGCCGGCTCCACGATGTCTGTGCTAGTTACCAAAAAATCCTCGGAAGTCTATTCACTGACTCATGCTTCGAGAGTGTGAATTTGGATTTAACGGTATATGTATTTTTAAGCGTAATTTTATTAAGCTTGCGCAACAATTGCAGTATGTTAACTTCTGACATTGCAGATCAAGGTTGTGACTGGACTCGGCGAAAGTGACCTGGGCCTGAGGTTGATTCCTTTGGTGTACTCGCTGGCCTTCGGTTCCTGCCTCGGCGGTGAGTACCCTCGCATCTTTCCGGGAGTCTCGGGAACCGAATGTGTTTTTGTTTTGTTTTGTTTTTTCAAGGCAACGGAACCTTGATCGGAGCTTCTGCCAACGTGGTTTGCGCCGGGGTGGCCGAGCAGCACGGGTACAAGTTCAGCTTCGTGCAGTTTCTGCGGTAGGTCTACTCAGAACATTTCCCGTGTCATTTGAGATTTGATACCCACCATGGACGTCTAAGATCGCGCAAGGCCACATGCCAAGAGTCGTTTCGGCAACCTGCGGTCACGCGTCGGTGGTCAATTAACAAGAGCGGGTCATAGCAGCGGGGCGCCGTCTCGTCTCTGCGAACGAACGAGGTTTTACTGGAGGGGACCTCCCTAAACGTATGTTGGCTGGGAACCCCGTGCCTGCTTTTTCTTTTTTTAAGGAGGCACCTCGAGGACTGCTCGCGATAGGGCCTGATATTCCGAATTAAAACTTTGGATTGGGCTAGTTGGTTCATTTTGATGTAGAGGATTAAAAAGCGCAAAAAAACACGGACGAGGAGACGAATGCAACACGAACTGGCGCTAACTTTCAACGGATTTAATCAAGGCAAACCACCCAGCACACATGCGTGAACACTCTTACCCATCTTGCCAACCACATCTGATAAAAGCAACCCATATACACAAACAGCAGCTGACAATGATTTAAACATTTGTATCAGTGCAACGTGACTACACAAAACCATCTAGAAAAGAAAGTTCTTTGTCATTTAGTAAAATCGAAGGCCTGCTGACGCAGTTGTCACCTAAAGACTTTATAAAATACGCTTCAACTATTTTTCTTGTCTTTTTATTTTCTCTTTTAATAAATTCTAATTCTAACAGGAGATCACACCCGCACCTTGCATGCAGTGTACTGCAAGGTGTCCCCCCACTTTGTTACGAACCGCTAGACGATGCTCACGCGCCCTTTCGTTAAAACACCGCCCAGTCTGTCCAATATACACGGGCCCGCACGTTAGCGGACTCTCGTAAACAACATTAGAGGCACAAGCTTTGCACTGAGTGACGTGCTTCGTTGAGCATTGAACACGCTTCTGTCTTGTCATTATAGGACACATTTTTGCCAGCTTGCGTGGAGCGGAGAAAGCAACATTGACATCGTACTTAATTCCTATTTTTTTAAGGTTATACGACAGCTTGTGTAAATAAGGTATCACTTGAATTCTTGAATTTTTAACTCTTTTTCGCTTATCGTCCCCTGTGTCGCCTTTACTTTCGATCCTTTGTAGGAGGTTTTCACACACGCTGGTAATCAGGCAGGCGGGGTAGCCCGCCCTGTCTAAGCGTTCTACCTGCAGTTCAAAGCTAGTCGTCAAAGCGTAATGGCAGCTTTTTGTCAGAGCAGCCTGAAGACAGGTGAGAGCAATTCCTCGCTTTATCAGCTTAGAATGAGCGCTATAAAAAAACAAAAGGCTCTTTTTTGAACGTGGTTTGTACAACCAGCACGCGTGTTCATCTGTAAAAGTAAACTGTTGGTCTAGAAACTGAATGCACTTGTTCATGGGAAGCTCCCAGGTAAACTTCAACCCGTCCGATTTTGCCTCAAACAAATTGACGAACTTTGTAACATCATTAAAACACATCCCCGAGGGATCATCCACAATAACCAGAAAATCGTCTACATATTTAAAAATCTTAAGCACATGCATCTCATTAAGTCCTCCCAGTATGCTCTTGTCCATGGATGCTAAAAAGATATCACACAAAACTGGGGCTACCAAAGGTTCAATACAAAAAATATCCGCTTTTTGCACATAAAGCTCATTGTTAAAGTTGACGACCGTCGACCGCAGATAAAACTCCAACAACGCAAAAAAAAAACAAAAAAAAACGTCGCTGCTAACACCTGCGATTTCGAAACCCAATTTCTTCTGATTGATTGATCTCGTCGCGAACAGCATTAAAGAGTCCTCCGTGTGGTACCGAATAAAACAAATCCTCTACATCAATCGAGAATGCCGAATGCGCGTTCTTGATTCCGACCTGTAGAACTTCCACTATTTCATTTGAGCTCCGAACCAAAAAAAGGATCATTGCTTGCCATCCCACTCAGGTGACGCTGTAAAAATCGGCTAACCTAAACTTGCCACGTGCCACCTTCTGTAACAATCACTCGTAGAGGGCATTCAGGTTTATGAGTCTTTCCTGTAAAAAAACAACTCCATGAAACCTTTCTCCGCCTTGTTTGCAGCTTTTCTAACGCTCTGTAGCTGCAATTCCGTGAGCAACCTGAGTGCTGCTGTTTTTTTCTTGTTTAGGACGAAAATCTTTTACCGGCACGAAACTCTTAGCAATATCGACAGTTGCCTTGCCCTGGAGAAGGCCCTGAGGCAGCACGACAAAACCACCCTCTTTGTCTGCCTCTACCACAGACAGGCCACTCTCATTTAAAGCACTAACCACTTCCCCGAAGGGAGGCTTTTTCTTTGGCCCCTGACTCACTCTGCGCCTCATGCTGTCCACACCATCGCTGAGGGATTTCTCGGGCTTTATCCCCCGCACGGTCAGCCACCTGGCGTACCATGGCAAGAAGCTCATGCCGTCTAGACGAGGGCTCGTAGCTGAACTTCGGTCACTTCTTCAGAATTGCTTCTACTTCTCCAGGCAGGTTCGCGTCTCCCAGAACGGTGACGTTGTTAGCAGATGTAGCTGCGTTGTTTTCTTTCGGTAGATTTAACAGAGCTCGTTGCCACATGAACTCTGTTGATTGGTACGCTAGCTTCCTGTACTCTGCATACCGGCGTTCGTAAATGCGTGAGTCACACCTCTGATAACGCGAAAAATTGCTCTCATCGGTCTTCAGGCTGCTCTGACAAAAAGCTGCCATCCCGCTTTGACGACTAGCTTTGAACTGCAGGTAGAACGCTTAGACTGGGCGGGCTATTCCGCCTGCCTGATTACCAGCGTGTCTGAAAACCTCCTACAAAAAGGACGATAAGCGAGAAAGAGTTAAAAATTCAAGAGTTCAAGTGAAACCCCATTTACACAACGTGCCGCTGCCGCATAAGCTTAAAACAATAGGAATTAACTACGATGTAAATCTGGCAAAAATTTGTCCTATGATGACAAGACAGAAACGTGTTCAATGCTCAAAAACGCACGTCACTCAGTACACAACTTGTGCCTCTAATGTTGTTTACGAGATTCCGCTAACGTGCAGGCGCGTGTATATTGGACAGACTGGGCGGTGTTTTAAGGAAAGGGCGTGTGAGCATCGTCTAGCGGTTCGTAACAAAGCGGGGGGACACCTTGCAGTACATTGCTTGCGGTGCGGGTGTGATCCCCTGTTAGAATTATCAAAATTTATTAAAAGAGCAAATAACAACATTAAGAGGGAAATGGTTGAAGCGTATTTTATAAAGTCCTCATGCAACGACTGTTTCAGCTCGCCTTCGATTTTACTAAACGCAAAGAAGTTTCTTTTCTATATAGTTTTGTGTTGTCACGTTGCACTGATACGAATGTTTAAATCATTGTCGTTTGTTGCTTGTGTATATGGGTTGCTTTTATCACATGGGGTTGGCGTGATGGGAAAGAGTGTTTACGCATGTGTGGCCTGGTGGTTTGTCTTGATTAAATCAGTTGAAAGTTAGCGCCAGTCCGTGTTGTATGTGTCTCTTCTTCGGCCGTGTTTTTTGCGCTTTTTAATCCTCTACATCACCTGATATTCCGCAGCGAAAAGGTACTGCAAGTGCTCAAAACGCGTTTTACTGCTAAGCAGACAAAGATAGCAACGCGTCGAAGGCGAGTATTGGAATAGACCGCTATGGATCCAACCGCACAAAACCCAAGTAGTCGCCGAGTGACATGGCGTAATATATATAGCCCGTTAAACCACGGGTTATTGCCAGTCTTTTTTTTTTTACGCTCCCGGCACCTTGCGTATTACCGTTACATCTCTGGGAAGTTAAACCTTTTCTGTTCGTCCAAAATACGGTGACGTTGGTAGTATGTGTTCATTAATGGGCCTAACGGTCCAATATGTAATGTGGCATTGCCCCTAACGACTCTGATTTCCACGGCGTCTCAGGATTGGATTTCCGGTCATGGTGCTGACAACGGCCATTTCAACTGGGTGGCTGCTACTCTGCCACGTAGTCCTGCAGTGGGACTCCTGAGCCACGGTCCTGCTGCCTCGCTCAAACGAGTGGTGGCCGGGCCACGTTTGTTTTGAACTGCCTTTTTAAAGCCTCTTTCTACCAGGCTCTTTAACACGCTTATTTTGTTTGCTTTTATGTTTATTTTTGTGTAGCTGCTCTCACAGTAAAACGGAGCCCCTTTTCGTTTTGTTTTATGCACTTGTCGACTTTAGATCAAAGGCGTTGACGTAAACGTTGAATGTGTTTGGCTCTACATCATAGTTTTATATAATGTAAAAAGCGCCGTTTTTAACAGTCAAGTTGAATGTCTGTGCGCAATAAAAGGATTTTACACATTCTTTCGTTTCGACGTCCCTCATCAGTCTCGTCAGCCAGTAGGAGTCGGACTTCGCGGCTGGCCTTGGAATGCAATAACGTGCACGCAACGAGCTTTGCGCGCATTATTTACTTGCGTCATGCACGTAAATAATGCGAGCAAAGCTCGTCGAGATTTTTCTGAAAAGAAGTTTCAATTATTCGATCATTTCACGTTTTAGAAAGAGTTCAGACTGCGTATACGTAGCAATCTAACAGCGTAGTATTTAAATGCACGTAATGTGTTCCTCACAAAAGATTTTATGCAGCAAAGGCAAAAGATAGTTGTACACATATATAAAGATTTTTATTGGAAACTTGACTTCTTGTTGACTCTGAGTACTTTGATAACGAGAGTTGAGCTAGTTGGTGTTCGTTAATCACAACGTAGAAATAGCAATAAAAAAAGTGGGGGTGGTGGCTGTGCTAAGGCTCGTATTCGCGGTACAAATGTCCCGTCTGTGCAGGAGTAATGCAATTTGTTCTAATCGCAAATGAATGGCCCGTTCATCTTCAATATCTTGGAACAGAATGTGATATCTATTTCTGAAAACAGAACTCGCAATAACAAATTATAGAAACCACAAGGGTGATTATCTACGAATGCGATATAATCAACCGTCGCACACATGGGCAGGTGTTCGGTTCCCCGCTAAATTTAGCGAGGAAACTGAATTGGTCAAGGTTACGCAAACGTTCGGGAACCTGAATTTTTGCATAGGTCACGTGAAGTCGATTTTCCGCTAAATTTAGCAGGGAACCTGATTTGGTGCATAGGTTACGTGAAGTTAATTTTCCGCTAAATTTAGTGGGGAACCTGATTCAGTTATTTAGTGGGGAACCGGAATTGGTGTATAGGTAACGTGAAGTAAATTTTCTGCTAAATTTAGCGGGAAACCGTATTCTTAAAAATTTAGCGGGGAATCTGAGTTTGTGCATAGGTCACGTGAAGTCAATTTTCCGCTAAATTTAGCGGAAAATTGACAACATTAGCGGCGACATACATGGGCAGAACTCTGTGATGAGTAGCTTAATATCGCATTAAAAACACGGACGGAACAAAAGAAACACGCGAACACGACGAAAGCTGTCTGTTCGTCCTATTTGCGTGTTTCTTCTGCTCCGTCCGTGTTTTTGTCGCTGTTTCTGCATTAGGATCTGATTACTTTTTTTATTTTTGCTTTGACGGCCTGTTGACATGGGCAACAGAAAGTATGTTGATTTTGTGTTGAAATATTTTTTCCCGATTTTCCGAAGCCTGAGTCAAAAGAAAAGCTCTTGACTTTATTAACTGTTCATTGATTTACTTTTTTTAAACTTTCTGTTAACAGTGTCTCCAGAAATACTGCAGGTGTTATATTTGCTTTGTGTTGAAAATGTTCAGTTGAAGGTTTCTAGCCAGTGTCAAAAGAAACGCTGCAGACTTTCTGTTGACTTTTTATTCCGCATAGTACATATTTGACTGTCAAAAATGTAACGGGTCAAAGACTTTTATCGCTGAGCATTCATATCAGGCTTAAGTCCAGTCTAAGTGGTCGCCTTTCCTTGCACACGCAGACACACTTTATCTTTCAACCGTCGTAATTCATCCTACTCAGTTCACACGCACCGTTACACCATCTTCCCTATAAAAAAAGTTGCCGTCCCGGAACTTAATTTATCACCCGCGAGATGTTTAGTCAGAGTACCGTGCGATTCGCCTCAGAGTCCCGTAGTCGAGGTTCATACCGCAATAGTGTTTTGCTTAAGGTCCACAGAGAAACCGAGCGGTTCTGTTGGTGTATCGTGGCCTGGAGGAACAAGGGCGGCGACTGCAGGTGTTGTTTTGTCTGCTGATCGCTGCCGATTTCGGGTGCAGTATTGGTCCGGCGACCATTCCCATTTGCTTCCTCTAGGTTATCTAAAAGAATGTTATTGTTGAAGTCGACCACTTGCAGCAGGCACTCAGTTGCGTCGATCAGTAGCGGATGCTCAGCTGCGTCGACCGGTGGCGAATTTACCATTGCATCGACCGGTGGTAGAGTTTCGACTGTGTCCACATGCTCATCGTCGACATGCTCACCGTCCACCTACTCAGCGTCGACATTCTCATACCAATCGCGAGTGTCAATTATGTCTGGGTAGGTTGGGAGTGCTTGAGGAGAAGTAGTCGTGCCGTTATTTGTAATGTATTAAACTGTAGGCAGTATACCCTTGGCTTCTTCGCCTCATCTAACTTCTTCAAATGGTTATGGCGCACACGACCTGTTGTTTTCTCTTTTGTGTTTCTTGTTGGATTCGGTAGACGTGGTTAGGTAACTTCTGGATGACGACAGAGTGACCCAACCACGGTAAGCGCAGTTTGTAGGACAGTCCTCCTGGCACTGCAGGGGAATGGAGGAGAACGCTGTCGCCAGGTGCATAGACCTGTTCGTCCACAGTGACATCGTAGTGGCATCTCTGTGTAGCCTTTGCTCTCTTGTCGTTGGCAATTGCATGGTCGTGGTCTTTTCGTAAAGTTGTGAGCAGGCGTGATGCGTGATCATCGCAACTTGTCGAAGATACGCTAGTATGGTCGTGCACGTCCAGCGACATGTTGGCGGGGATTGTCACGTACCTGCCAAAAAGAAGGTAATGAGAAGTGTAGCCAGTTGACTAATGCACGCATTAGCGATAGGACATCATGAAAATGTGTAGTTTTGCCTCCCGGTCAATCTTCCTCTCATTTACGTACGCACTCGGGATGTTCATCAACGTGCGATCGAAGCGTTTCAATAATCTGTTTGGCTGCGGGTGTTACAGGGACGTCCTCGTCTTGCCGACGCCCAAAATCGAACACATTTCTTGAAACAGGTTGACTCTCGAATGTTCTGCCTTAGTCAAAGTGTAGTGCTGATGGTATACCGTAGCGACTGAAAAAGTTCTGGACGAGGCAGTTAGCTACCTCCTCACTTTCATGAGTGTTCAGTGGAAACGCTTTAACCCACCGAGTAAAATAATCGGTCACAACTAGAATGTATTCGTGTCCTCTTTGCGTAATCAACGATGAACCAGTGATGGCACGCGCTCAAAAGGGCATGTGGCCACCTCCGGGACCAGTGATGCTCGTTGCCTCAGGTTCGGTGTCTTACGTGCGGAGCAGAACACTTGAAACATCTCAAGCACCAGCTAGCTACACTGTGTGTCATTTGAATTAGAAAAAATCGTCTGCCTTCTTCAGTGTTTTTGCGCGCCCGAGATGTCTGCCCCCGGTGAGCCATGAACGGACTCCAGGGCAAGCGGTATACACGCTTCGAGAATCACGGGAACTGTTGTTGACCCTGCAGCCGAGGTCCACACCAGGCAGCCGTCGATGAGTATTATCTTTCGCAGCTGACGAAGATTCCTCCCGCGGGGCGTCGATCTATTTCTTTTACTGTCCTGCCTGGGAACAGGGTATCCAGGATGGGCGAAAGCTGCAAGTCACGTCGTTGTTCATATCTTAGATTATCCACAGTGCACGAAGACTATGCGACAGTCATAAGAACTTTCTGATATAGGCCTTTATTTGGCAACCAAAATCGCCGAGACAATGAATCTGCGTTGCCGTGTTGCTCACCTGGTCAATGGGAGACGGTGATATCATACTCGCTGAGTTGGTCGATCCAGCGGGGTCACTGGTCCTTCCGGTTTCTTGAAGCTGTGCTGTCATTGTGGGGCGCTATGGGCCCTACTGCAGGTGAATCGCCGGCTTATCAGGTAGTGCCTGATATAACTAACGAAATGGACAACAGCCAGCACTTCCTTTCTGGTCACAATGTAGTTCCGTTCAGTTTTTGTAAAGGTACCACTGCCGAATGCAATCACTCGTTCCTTCTTATTCTGAACTTGTGAGGGTGCGCGCTGATCCCGCTGTCACCTACGTCCATGTCCAGGACAGAGGGCAGGTCAAAGTTGGGAAAAGACAAGACTGTGCAATTTGTCAAGCACTAAGTTCCTCGAACGCGCTTCGGCATTGATGAGTCCAGACTTATTGGGTTTGCTTTTCCAGCGGCTTGTGAAGGATAGCTACTATGGCTAAGTTTGCGACAAACTTCTGGCAAGTCCAAGGAACGAGTGAATATCCTCGAAGTCTGTGGGCTTGGGCCGCTTTGAACCCGTTTCCGTCTCCGCCTCGTTAGTTCCAATTTCTATTTCTAAAATTTCGTGGCCGAGGAACAAAACGCTTTACCTGAGAAACCGTCATTTCGAAAGCTTTAGTTTTGAGATTTGCTTTTCTCAAAGCTTGCAGAATTTCTCTGAGGTGCAACAGATATTCGGCTTCGGTTTTGCTGAAAATATTTATATCATCCAAATAGCACGACCAGAAGTGAAATTTATTTACTATCATTTGCGTCATGCGTTGGAAGATTGCAGGAGCGTTGCACGACCCGAATGGGAGGACTTTGAGCTCAAAACGTTACTGATAAGTTTCAAACGCCGTCTTCTCTCAAGTGTCTGCCGACATCTCCATCTTGATGCCAGATCGATGGTGTGAAATATTTCACATGGTTTAAAACTTCCATGGTGTTGTCGATCCGAGGCAGTGAATATGCATCCTTATGTGTAACTTCGTGAAACCGACGGTAGTCGATTCACAAACGTGAACTCCCGTCTTTCATTTTCCTATAGATCAACCAGGGCGGCTCATGGGCTGTTGGAAATACGAATGACTCCCGTGTTTAGGAGTTCATTCGTTTTTGTGGTCACAACTTCGCGTCGGTTCAGTGGTAAGCGAAGGATGTGGAGCTTCTTTAATTGGGCATGCTTTGCCAGTTTCAATAGTGTGCGTCAAGACTGACGTTCTCTCCAAGTCGGAATCACCTTAGGAAATGACATCTTCAAAGTTAAGCAGGATGTCTTACACCAGTTTTATCTGGTGACTCTGAAGTTCTTGTGATGCGGCCAGAGCATCTCGCAACATTTGGTACTCGTCCATTTCTCTCCTTCAGTCGTGGAACAGACGCTGTCACGTTCCGTCTTCTTATGACTTGTCAGCTGGTGCGGCAGAGTACTCGCCTTCAGGATGGTCAAAAGCGTGCAGGGTTCCGAGAGTCTTGCCTTTGAATAAGGTGACTGGCTTTTCGGATATGTTGATGACGCATATCGGAAGCCTATCCGACAATGTGAGAATGCTTCAGGGGACTTCAGCATTTTTTAATCACCTTAGGAAATGACATCTTCAAAGTTAAGCAGGATGTCTTCAACCAGTTTTATCTGGTGGCTCTGAAGTTCTTGTGATGCAGCTAGGGCATCTCGCAACAATTGGTACTCGTCCATTTCTCTCCTTCAGTCGTGGAACAGACGCACGGCGCGAACCCATGTACAACTATTGAACTGGGCCCTAATATTTTCACAAAGTTTTACAACATTTGTTTCTGAATTAAGGCGAAAGCATTACTTGCCCCATTACGTGAAAAGACGGCGGCGTCTGCAGCTAATCCGTTAATTAGACAGCAACGCAGTTGGTTTTGCCCGAATAGGTGGCACCGAACTCTCTTGTATCGCTCACACAAAACTGCTCGGAGTCGCATTCGACGTGCGCCTCGATTTTAGTCACCACATCTAAGGAACCGCTTCACGTGCAAGACGGAAACTAGGTTTCGTCACCCAAATTACGCGCGGCAAGCCAGCCGCACCATTTAGGCACCTGTACACGTCGCTGGTACTCACGCAGCTGGAATTCTGTTCTGCTAGCTGGGACCCCCCCTCAACAACGCATAAGAAATCTCTCGAGTCGATACAGCGGAGGGCAACCCTTACGCTGTACCGACGGGATTTCCCTCGTCACACCACACGGCCGCCAGAGATATCCCCACTACCAGACTTGCAGTACGCCCAGTGGCGGACTCTGCAGTACCGCAGAGACGTAGCCTCGATCAGGCTCTTCTGCCTAATGATGGGTGCTGGCCCCCCTGATGTGCCTTCCCCACCTCGCCTCAACAAGCGAACTGGCCGGCCCAATGCGTGCTGGAGAAATTTGTAGGTCACTCGCACACCACCTCACAGAGTCAATCCCCTGCAACCGGGACGACATCCACGAGTTGTGTAGAACAGTTACTCGGACCATAGCATAATCACCTCCTTTACCCGCGCGCGCGCGGGTAAAGAAGTGGGTAAAGGTGTGTGTGTGTGTGCGTGTGCGTGTGCGTGTGTGCGCGCGCGCGCGCGCGCGCGTGTGTGTGTGTGTGTGTGTGTGTGTGTGTGTGTGTGTGTGTGTGTGTGTGTGTGTGTGTGTGCGTGTGCGTGTGTGTGTGTGTGTGTGTGTGTGTGTGTGGGGGGGGGGGGGGGGGCAAGGGGGGGTGTTTCTTTCCTTTTTTGTCTAGACTAGTCCTTGCTCCTCATAGCGCCGTCCGGTTGGTGAAAGGGGCACAATATGTGTATGGGCGCATGCCTTTCCCTCCTCACCTGGACACCGAACGGCACCACAAACTTTTAAGTGCAATAAAGTACTATCACAATCAATTGCAATGTGCAATTGATAGTGATACTTCTGCAGTGCAATATGCAATGCAGAACAAAAATGTCGACCACGGGCCACGGGCGCATGGCTCCTGGGAGAGGACGTCGGCGAATGGAAGCGTAGTCTGTGACTCGCTCTTGCAAAGGAAGCATGGAGACTAGCGTCAAAGCAGGTGCTTCGTAGCCTCGAGTGTAAACAAAGGTGTAGCATCGCGACCGAAGACAGAGGCCCTCGTCCTTTTGTCAGACGCAGAATGGTTGACCGTTATGTGTCGACGCGCCCCCGCGAGTTGGCTTTGCTGGTTTTTGGAGGAGGAGGGAATTTGAGGAGGTTGGAAAGGGTGAGGATGAAGTGAGGGAGTCGCACGCCACAGTTTGAAAGAAAACAAATAAGTTCACCCCCGCAATAAGAAAAGAGAGAAGTGGAAAAACTTATATCTGCGCCAACGCTTTAGAGCGAATGTAATGTTTTTATTTCTTGTTTTATTTTTCTGTATTTTGCTGTCGGGTCCAAGCTCTTCATAGGCTCAAGGCCACTCTAGTCTTAGAAATCTGTAAAAAATAGGGCCCTCTGATCTCAATGACAATTGCTGGATCGCGCATCCCCGCTCCGCGAGTGCGGCCACGGAATGGCTCTCTTGCATGGTATATGTTTTTTCGCTTTGCTACCGTTTCGCTGCGGTTTTCCAGCGTGCTATAGACACTTTTTCTACTCGTTCGTCGTTATTCGCCGGATAAGCTTTTTAAGACTCTGTGTACCGTTGAGACCTGCCGTTGTGAACACGTGGAAAATTTTACGAAAGCGCAGTGTCGAAGGAAAAAGGCACAACTTGTCAAAAGCAAGTTTCGCCGGTCTGGCGGCGTGTTCAAAGCTTCCTTGGCATCCCAAAGTACCGTGTCTCTGTGCCTTCGCACGCTTGGATACCGATGAAGCATCGACGCCGCATCAAAGTTCTGATCATGTGTCGCGCGTAGATGCCTTTAGATCATTTATTTATATATATATATATATATATATATATATATATATATATATATATATATATATATATATATATATATATATATATATATATCGGCCACGGAGTTCTGGATCGTCCAGCTGTTCCGATGAGTTCCTATCAATAAAGGGGGAGGGGGGGGGAGGGGGTATCTGTACGTGTTCGTATGTACTATTAACCATGGCTATGTTCCAAATCTACTCTAATGGATCACATGGGAGCACGAATAGACCAATCACAATAGGCGAGCCGCGCTCAAACGTCAAGTGCAATTAAGTAGGTTGATAATGAGCCAGCACTGATCAGAGATGAGGAGCAGTTTTCGCAGTATTCTGTAAATCTAAGGACAAAAAAAAAAAAAGACGTACTTTCCCCCCCTCTTCCGTCGCTAATGGACGCTGGATTAAGCTCGTTTCTGGACGACGAGTGCCGCAAGTATACAGTCGTCAGAGTAAAGTAAGACGCTGATCCAGAGGCACACACGGCTTCCCGCACATTGCACTCACAGAACACATTTCGGTTTCGATCAGTTGAGTTTTTTGGCTTTATTAAAAATATACGTGACTCCGGAGAAAAATATTGATTGGGTAATCTTCTGACACCATACTAAATCACCTGGCAAAAAAAAAAATCATTTTTGGGGAATGTCAGTGTCCCTTTAACTTCCGTTCTGGGTAGGCATACTTACGTCACAGGAGCTGGCGAGTCCAAGCTCCTTATTGGGATCGTCAAAACAGCTGGTAGGTGCGCTTTCCTGGTGCATGCATAGAGCTGTAGCTCTAAAGTTTCGAGCAGCGCCCCTTGCGTGCCAAATAAAATATATTAGAGAAAAGCAACAAGCATAGAAAAGCTGAAATATATTCTTATCGGCTTGATACGATGCTGCGGCCTCAAGCTGTACTATTGTTTTGTTAATTTTCGTTTTTTTTTTTTTTTCTGAGTGCTTTGTCAGACCACGAGGACACACACTGACGTACGGTTGTATTTGACCGTGATTCGTGCATGATCAAGGGTCGCAGCGCCGCTTTTATGGTCACGTCTCAAGAACGCTACAGCACCGCTTTAAGCACGTTTTGTGCAAAACCCCTCGACGTGTTTGTGTTTGTCTTGCAAGTAGCGTCAACTGCTCCAAAGCACGAGGTCTCTGCCTCGTGTAACCGTCGCAGCAAATGGCGGCACAGTACTGAAATGAGCGGCCCTTGGAAGCGAGTGGTGGCGCACCACTCGGGCGCGGAGTGTATAGTGTTTCGTGCGTTCGCACAACAATGGTTGTCGGTACTTGCAAGAAACGGGAAGCGCAGTTTTTATCCACGGGGGCTTCAGTTTTGCTACAGTGCTGGAACGTGTCTCGGACTGGTGAGTTTACCGCGTTCAAAAATTGGTCCCTCGATTCCCACCCGATGACGTTATATAAAAGCCATGGATGGCATCAAACGTCCGAGAAGCAGTCGTGCGCTGTACATACATTGAAGAACGCAGCCAGTGCCGCAAATGTCAGTCAACACCTGAAGGAGCCAACTTCTAAGGCTGATGTCTGTAGCCCGGCCGTCCTGGCCTGCATGGCACAAAAAGAGAATGTTGCTTAGTTACTTGCTCCAGTCTTCTTTTTTTTTCCCTCACATTCTACGATATTCTTCCACCCCATTACCATATCTGGCTGACCACCATGTTTGCAACAATGCGTTGTCACTTTTATGTTGCTTTCCGTATGTATATACTATGCTCTGTTTCACCTTATGATGTACCGCAGGAAAGGCTACAAGCGCGAGCTCCTTGCTCTGGGGCACATCTCGCCGGCACACGCTCTCGTGAATTAAGAGCAGCTGCCAACGCTATGGGCTCGCGCTTCTAGCCTTCTCTGCGGTACAACATAAGGTGAAACAGAGTATAGGAGTCGCTTTTTGGGAAATTTGCGCAAGTTAGCGTGAGAAGTCGCTATGACCCAAAGAGATTCTTGCCCAGATCCTTCAGGCTACTCGACCAGCCGCGGAGCCAGGAATTTTTGTCGGGGGGGGGGGGGGGGGGGGGGGGGTGAGGTGACTGGTATGACCATGACTTAAGGAGCGGAGATGGAGAGGGGGGTCGAAATGCACGCATATATTATAGGGCCGGGGGGGGAAGGGGGGGAAGGGGGGGAAGGGGGGGGGGGGCTGAAGTCCCATAAGCCTCCCCCCAGGCTACGCAACTGCACTCGACCACACATTGATATTTTCAGCTGGTTGGCACGCGGCATACAAAATACAGTTATCCTGGTAATTCTGTCGTTGCTATCCATCCCACTGCAGACACACATGACGCAAATGTCTAAGCCAGCCTTTGGATGAAAGATAAACAGCTTTCCACAAACTAGTGCCGAGGACGACCATACCTGTGTCAGTATCCCCAAGAGGACTGCAAAGCACAGAGTTGAGACCACTCTTCTGTCCTTCAGGACCTAACTGTGCTCATCGCGAGATCATATCGACTCATAGCTGTTGAATCTTCCGAGTCAAAACTGGTCCACATTTACAGTTCCGACACCCTTCTCACATGTTCTTGTTCTGGGGAATGGGAATGTGACTGCTCTGCACAGAAGCCTCGGAGTCATCTGAATGAGGAAAGCAGCTGAGGATGACACAAGATGAAGGCATGCTGCCGCCACTTGCATGCGTTTGTGTTGCAACCTGAAAGAAGTAATCAGACAGTAAGATTCACCCATTAAAGGGGTTATGACACGCCAACGATAAAACATTAGATAACTATTGTGCTAGGAACTATGGTACGTTCCTATAATCCTGCTAAATTTGTTTTCAAAAATGGCGCGCTAGTTTCGTGGACAAATCGATCGACGCGCGGGACCCTTGGATCCGCCATTATTCGAAAATGCCGCCGTGGTCGGCGGGTTGATGACGTCGCCTGGCCACCGCGCGGCGTCCTCTTGCAAGCACTCACTGACTTGGCTCTCTTGGTGTCTCGTGCTTCAGCTGTCTCGCGGACCGCGTTTCGAGCACGCGGTACGCGAGGATCACGCCTACGGCATCGCTCGCTTCGTCGAAGTCTTCGACACTCATCGCAGCAGCGATGAGAATGATTGTTATAAAAAAAGTTAAAGACGTCTATAATTCTCTGTAATGCCGAATTAGAGCAGAGCTTTTGAGAAGGAGGAGGGGAGGGTACGGAGGGAAGGGTATGCCTCTCCTTCCCCTCCGTACCCTCCCGTCCTCCTCGCCTGCTGCGCTCCCATTTAGAGGGAAATTTTCGCTAGATTTAGCGACAATTTCTCCGCTAAATTTAGCCGGGAATTATTCCCGCTAAACTTAGCGGAAAATCTAGCGAACATCTTCCCGCTAAATTTAACGAGAAATTTAGCAAAAATTTTCCCGCTATATTTAGCGGGGAAATTTAGCCAAAAATTACACTTGAGGAAGAAAACGAGAAGGACGGACAACCACAATGTACTTCCAACCTGTTTGTGCTGGTCCGTCCTTCTCGTTTTCTTCCTCAAGTTTAAGTATGCCTTTAACCGCGGCCGTATTCACTAAAAAGAGGCTCATCGACATTTTCTCTAAACTGAGCTTCTCTATGAGGCGATTGGATAAACTAGGGTCTGTAAAACGGCGTCCGCTAAAACGAACTTCTCTAAACCGCATGCTTCCGCATAGCGCGACCTTTTGTCCTCGGCGATCGTAAGCGGCTTGCGGCAGGGCGGCGGTAAAATGCTTCGCGTGTAGGAGAGGCAGGATTTGTCGATGTTTTCCCTTCAACGAGATCTACACTGCACATTCTTGAGAAGCCCGAAAACAATTTATTCTTACGTCACGCGCACGGGCAGGCGGGTGCGTGCCGAGGAGCACCTACTTCACTCGATGTACACGGCGCATCCAGCGCTCTCGCTGGTCCTGGAGGCCTAGCCGCGACAAAAATCCTGTAGAACCTCGTTCCTGGCAGGGTAACTGTTCGCAGAATTCACAATGCAAACAGTCCATGTGAGACATCGCGATGTCGCACTCAAGGCGTAGGCAGTGCTCTCGCTGGCTGTCGGCGGTCACACGGGCCACGGCTACACCGTGCACGCATGGCGCGTGCTTCGGGACCTCGGAGACCAATGGTGCACGCATGGCCGGCATGGCCTCCGAGATCCCGAAGCGTGCGCGCGAAGGCTTCTCTGGCCGTTTGATTCGAGTCGCTCCCCAGCAGTACGAGTGTAATTGCGCTAACTCCGTCGCTCGCCGCGAGGGAGCGATGTCTGCCCAGTCGTAACAGAGGGGCGAGCCGTTAGCGTCCCAGGCAGAGATCTGCACTGGTACGGGCCAGACTGCGGACCACGGGCCGGCCCGCTCGGGCTTCACGGCTGCATTCTTGAAGGGCCCGGGCCGGGCCCAAGAGACAAAGTTCTAAATTGGCCACTGTCGCTGCACACAACCGTTAAAAAAAAAAGAAAAGAAAGCATGTGTTTTTTTTTTTGTTTTTTTTTTTTTTGTGGTGGTTTGCGAGACATTTTTTAGGAAAAATACCCCTCAGAGGAACCTCTTCACCACATTGGGGATGCAAGCATTCGTACGAACACATGGTTTACGCCGGCGAAGGTGCGCATTGTGTAGGCGCGTCTGTGTGCGAGTTGGCTCTGGTGTTGGTGGAGAGAAGCGATGGTATGATGGCGGCGCCGCGGGGACGAAAAGGAACGCCGCGCCACTAGTCCTCTGGAGGAGCATTCACTGCACACACCGAACCGTACAAAAGCGTACACGCACACACACATGCTTCAGCATCTGTTTATTCCCCCCACTGTGGTTCCTCTCCCAACCCCCAACACGCTTCCAAAAAACATTCCGCTAAAAAAAAAATGGCCGGCTTGGCTTGCTTTGGCCCCCCTTGCAGACTTAAATGAAAAGCCCGTACCCGGCCCGGGCCCTTCATGAATGTAGTCCTGAAGCTCGATCCCGCCCCCGGGCCGGGCTGGCCCGTGGCCCGCGGTCTGGCTAATTGTACCAGTGCAGATCTCTACCTGCGACGCTGACGGCTCGCCCCTCTGTTATGACTGGCCAGACATCGCCCCCTCGCGGCGAGCGACGGAGTTAGCGCAATTACACTCGTACTGCTGGGGAGCGACTCGAATGGGACGGCCAGAGAAGCCTTCGCGCCCTTCGCGCGCGCGCTTCGGGATCTCGGAGGCCGTGGTGCACGCATCAGGGGGGCAAAAAGATGGGTGAGGATGAGTGGCAAATGATGATGAATGAACAAAATGTAAGGGCGCAAACGAGCTGGTGTACATTGCACATGGTTGAGATAACCCCGAGACTGCGGGTAAACGACACGACACTAAAAAGTCTCTAGAGACTTTTTAGTGTCATGTAGTTTACCCGCAGTCTCGGGGTTATCTCAACCATGTGATGATGATGATTGGGGTTTTTTGGCGCAAGAGCAACTTAGGCCATATTGCGCCAGGAGTGGCAAATCCTGTGTGCTGACATCTGGAGTCCCGACTCCCGAGAGAAAGATCGCGAAAAAGAGCGACAGAACACGGATGGATGGATGGTGAATGGATTGTAATAGCTCTACCCTTTGTATCGGGCGGCAGCTTGCGCCACCTAGCCTAACATTTCGTCATCCTTTTTTTTTAATTAGTATGAATTTTTTTATAACAGACCCCCCTCCTCTCTTTTCAAGTGAATTTATTGCTTATTTTTATAGGTATTTTTTTTCTTTATCCTTCCCTAGATCTCTTCCACCAATCTTCCTATCTCCTCCTAGTAACCGCAATTCTTTCCCTATTCATTCGTTCATCTATGTCCGGAAAACCCAGTGCCCCCTCCGAATCCGTAGTCATCGCCCCCAAGAGGGCGGGACGAAGCCCCGTGCACCCTAAAATTACATGTTCTATAGTTTCCCTTTCGCGGTTGCATACGTCGCACAGTGTCTACTTCCTGGAATTTAGCCCTGTACGTTTTCGTTCTTAGCACCCCCGTTCTAGCTTCAAACAGCAAAGAGCTCCCCACTGAATTATCATACAGTTGTTCCTTCTTTATTTCTTGTCTTTGTGCCCAGTATATTGATAAAGCTGATTTCCCCCGCATTCTCTCTTCCCACAATTTCCTCTCTGTTTCCTTTACTCCCTTTTCTACTGATACGCTCTGATCGGGTCCATCTCGTTGAATGTATTTAAATCTCAGCTTGCGGGTCCGGTTTGTCCACTTAGTGTTTAGACTTTTCATATATAGATACTTGTACACTTTCGCTGCCCACCGTGTATCTTCAATTTCAGCTAGTCTTTGTTCAAATTTTACTTTACTGATCGCTTCTCTACTCTCGAAAGATGCCCAACCCATATCCCCCTGTACTCTCTCATTTGGTGTATTCCCATGTGCCCCCAATGCCAACCTACCCACACTCCTTTGCTGTATCTCTAAACGTGCCTAGATTTCTGACCTCATACACAATACCGCATTCCCAAATGACAGCCCTGGCACCATGAATCCCTTCCATACACCCCTAACGACTTCATATGTATTATATAGTTCCATAGTACCCTATGTTTCATGATAGCCGAATCTCGTTTCCCCTTCTTTATTACAATATCTCCATGATCCTTTAGATACCGTCTTCCGTCACTCAGCCATACTCCCAGATATTTGTACTTTTCTACGTGTTCTATCAATGTGTCCTGTATCTCCAAGGGTTCCCCCTTCTTGTCGTTAAAAACTATTATACCAGACTTGTCCCTACTAAATTTTAGTCCTAAATCGTCCCCTTCCCTGCTGCAAATCCTAATCAGTTCCTGTATTGTCTCATGACTTTCTGATACGAGTGCAATGTCGTCTGCATACATAAACCCTGGCAATACTTGATTTACTATATGTCCTTCCTCCATGTAAGTAAGGTCAAAACCTAGGTTGCACTGTTCTAACCTTTTTTCCATCTCACTGAGATATATCATAAAGAGCAGGGGAGACAATGGGCAACCCTGCCTAAGACCTCTTTTTATTGCTGCTGGTCTTGTAGTTTCGGCTTACCATGTTATAACCACCCTATTCTCCGAATAAACCCGTTCTAGAAACTTAACCATGGTTCCCTCTAGTCCATATCCCTTCAGTTGGTTCCAGAGTTTTTCCTGACTCACATTGTCATATGCCCCTTTGATGTCTAAAAATGCTACCCATAATGGCCTTTGACTTGTCATTGCTATCTCTATGCACTGAATGATTACGAATAAATTATCATCTAGTCGTCTATCTTTCCTGAAACCGTTTTGAAGCTTCCCTAGAATCTGGTTTCTCTGCCCATTCTTCCATTCTTCTTTTTACAATTTGCATAGCTAGTCTGTATATTACTGAAGTTACTGTGATTGGTCGGTATGATTTGATACTGTCTTTGTCTCCCTTGCCCTTATATAATAATCTCATCCTGCTCAATTTCCAGTCACTGGGTACCTCCCCTCCAATAAGTATCTGGTCAATCTCCTTCCTTAGTTTTAATTTGCTTGTTTTGCCTAGAACTTTTATCAATCTCATTGGTATGCCGCCTGGACCTGTCGCAGTTCCAGCCGGAACCCTTCCTTCTGCTTTTTTCCACTCCCCGGTGGTCATTTCCTCTTCTTCACTATGAACCTCCTCTTGTGTTGTGTAGACGCTACCATTCCCTACGGCCTGATCTGATTCTAACTCCGAAAATGCTGCTTCGATTGTATGCCTAACGTATTCTCTTGCCTCTTCCCCCTCTACCTTTGTCCCTTCCTGTGTGGTTAGTGTCTGCTGGTACCCCTCTATCTTTTTTCCCTGCGCACTGATGTGTTCCCAGAACCTTTTTGCCGCATTCCTATCCTTCTGGTTTATTTCTATCATCCACTGGACCCCTGCCCTCCCAATTTTGGCCTGTATTAATGCTGATGCCTCCCACTTTCTTTCCTGAAATTCCTCCGATTTTGATGCTACTTCGGCTAGTGTGGCTCCCTTTTTCTTTGCCTATCTGTGTTCTTTAGATGCCGCTTGGCGTCTCAATATTGCTGCCTTAAGCCCGGTTCACACAGTTGCGTTTGACTGCGTTTGACTGCGTTGCGGCAGAGAGACACCAGGACATCCCTGCTGCTTATATCGCGTGCCAAGAAGAATCCTTGAATTGGATTCCACGCTTCATACGAAGCACAGATGTACCGGTGACTCGCTTTCGGTTCTCGCCGCAACGCAGTCAAACGCACTCAAACGCAAGTGTCTGAACCTGCCTTTAACCTCTTTATCCCACCAGCTTTTGAGCTTGCGTTTTAGTTTTCTTCCTCCCTGCTTGATTCGATATTTCTCTGACTCTCTTTTGAAAACAATAATTAAGTCTTCATATGTCCATTCCCTTTCCGGTTGCTTGGATACTATGCCCTCGATTCGCTTAGATACCCCCTGTAGTCGTTTATCATTTAAGTTATTTCTACCTTGTTGTTTTTGATTTTGCATTTCTGGTTTTACTGTTCCAAATCTGATCTTGATTCTCCTATGGTCGCTCCCCAGACTTCTTGTGCCTTCCTCATCTATTTCCATACCTAGAACACGAGAGAAAAAGAACAATGTTGCCAGCTAAAGGACGAAAGTCGGAGTGGTAATAGCGAAGACTGAAAACTCTCAGCAGTATAAACAGTGATAATTTAACGTTGTAAACTAAATTCTGAGCTATTCTAACGCTTATAAAAAGCAATATACTCATTACGCTGCATTAACTTCCCTTCTGTCAAAATCTCGGATATCTGGTGGTTGCGCGGTTTCGCATTCCTGGGGCGCGCCCAGTCGCGCCCCATTTGCCCCACCCGCGAAGCCGGTTATCTATCTGGTTTAGTTTTGCGTTGACGCCAGGTTGTAAACCTGCGCGCTATGCAAAAAGAAAGCTTCGGAAGGAACGCGAATATCTTTCCACCGGTAAGTACGTGGATTGTTGAAGTTCATGAAACTGTTCTGATGATATAATTATATTCGTGAAACCGAAGGCAGTTGATAACCATGTGTGGGACCCGGACCACTGATCTCAATGACAATTGCTGGATCGCGTTTGCCCGCTCCGCGAATGCGGTCACTGGCGGCCATCTTTTTGGTAGAGTTATATCACCTCTAGCCACACAATAGTAGTATAGTGGCGCAATCTACCGCCCGTTAGATTGCTGGCGCAGCCACAATCATCCATTCATGCCAGACAGCGTTATGGCAGTTGTGGTCGCAGGGGTCGCAGGCTGCCGTGAAAATAGCCGTGGGTGATATTTCGTGCTCGTTTGAAATTGTTCGACGAAACTTATTGTTGAAACCCGGTGTGAACGGTAGCCCGGTCTTTGAGGACCCGGCGAAAGTTTGACGAAATCGCAGCACCGGGGAAAAGCAGTACAGCTCGCATCGAAAACGGATTTGGGCGATGGCGGGGCTCACACACGCTTTTGATTATCTTCGGCTCCTCGTGTCTCGTAGCACTAGTGCGCCTGCGGCAAAGGGGCCCCCCGTCATCAATAGGCCGTGAACATCTGCTGCCACGCCTGTGGACAACAGCAGGGTTGTCAAGCCTCGCTGCGGGCTATTACCCGCTGGCTCCATCCACCGTCAGCCGTATCTCACCGGGCTCCTTCTCATCGCCGGGGACGTGCCCCCCAATCCCGGCGCGCGGCCCACCTGCCCCCGCTGTTCCCGCTCGGTGTATGATAATGTGGCGGCATTGCAGTGTGACGGGTGCAACGCATGGCACCACCACAAATGCGAGGATGTGTCTTTCGCAATGTATCGACGCCTCTCCTCATCAACATCGGAGTGGTTCTGTGCTGCATGCCATCTCTCCACGCGAATGAGCACCTCCGCGGTGCGATTATGTGTTGACAGCTGGTGGTGAAGTTTTGTGCTCCCGATTGCTTGGATACGAATCAAGAGACGCCGTGGATGTGCTCGCGATCATTTGGGGGATTCTCGCGAGTTATTGCTAATCATGAGCGATGTTCTTTTTACTTTACGGTTGTGGCTCCCACGGGCCGTCAAAAAAAAAAAGCGCAGGGTCTAGCGTTACGTCCGACGGAACCAGAAATAAAAATTAAGGTTACGTCCGACGTAACTTTACGTCAAGGATTCGAGTTACGTCCGACGTAACCCAAAATGAAAATTAAAGCTACGTCCGACGGAACTCCAAATAAAAATTAAAGTTACGTCCGACGTAACTTTACCCCAGTTTCGAGCTACGTCCGACGGAACTCAATGTGAAAATTGAAGTTACGTACGACGGAACTCCAAATAAAAAATAAAGTTACCCCCCCCCCCCCCCCCCCCCCCCCCCCGCTGCCCGTTTCGACCTGGATGAGTTTCGTACCGGCGTAGGTCGTGGTACCGGCGCGCGTTCGTGTAATTATTATTACTACACGCGTTCGTGTAATTGCACACGAGCAACACAATTTTTCTAGATCACGGCACATATAATGGCTTTAGACACTTTAGACGAGACGATGGGCCCTCAATTTGTCGTACGAACCAAAACCCCAACACTGATATCTCAGGCAGTCTCAGGCTCGCAGCATGCGTGCTGCGGTTTCCATTAGGCTAATTTTTTTTCTCTTGTGTGTGTCGCATCTACACTCTAAGAAATGCCTGCGCATCCACTTACCCGCAAAACACTCAAAAAGCCAATCTCTGCGATCTACGAAATCAGCTCGGCGAATGAAGAGGCGGAACATTCGTTTAGAACTAAAAATAAAGTCTGCGCTGTGGCATTACGCAATGCAAAGCGTCATGCTTGCATTGCGTAATGCCACAGCGCAGACTCAATTTTGAGGTCTAAATAGGAAAAAAAATTGCTGAAAAAAAAAATAAAGGCGTATGTGACGGTCATTGAACCCGTCCGGCCTACGCAGCCTCTACATACGAGGAACACACTCCAACTCCTCAAGAAATCTGGAGGTTCAGATGAAGACGCGATTTTAACCAATTTATGAATGCTCCATCGGACGTAACGCAGAAGTAATTTATAAAATTTTTGTGTTTACGTCGTGTTTCGGCCACAAAGCGTAACATTCAATAAGGATCCGTAGGTTTCACAGGCCATAACCTTTTTCCGTCGGACCTAACTCGAAACCTTAGGGTAAAGTTACGTCGGACGCATCTTTCATTTTTATTTCGGGTTCCGTCAGACGTAACTTTGCTCTTTATTTCGAGTTCCGTCGGACGTAACTTTAATTTTTATTTGGAGTTCCGTTGGACGTAACTTTAATCTTCATATTGGGTTACGTCGGACGTAACTCAAAACCTTGAGTAAAGGTACGTCGGACGTAACTTTAATTTTTATTTCGGGTTCCGTCAGACGTAACTTTGCTCTTTATTTCGAGTTCCGTCGGACGTAACTTTAATTTTTATTTGGAGTTCCGTTGGACGTAACTTTAATCTTCATATTGGGTTACGTCGGACGTAACTCAAAACCTTGAGTAAAGGTACGTCGGACGTAACTTTAATTTTTATTTCGGGTTCCGTCAGACGTAACTTTGCTCTTTATTTCGAGTTCCGTCGGACGTAACTTTAATTTTTATTTGGAGTTCCGTTGGACGTAACTTTAATCTTCATATTGGGTTACGTCGGACGTAACTCAAAACCTTGAGTAAAGATACGTCGGACGTAACTTTAATTTTTATTTCGGGTTCCGTCAGACGTAACTTTGCTCTTTATTTCGAGTTCCGTCGGACGTAACTTTAATTTTTATTTGGAGTTCCGTTGGACGTAACTTTAATCTTCATATTGGGTTACGTCGGACGTAACTCAAAACCTTGAGTAAAGGTACGTCGGACGTAACTTTAATTTTTATTTCGGGTTCCGTCAGACGTAACTTTGCTCTTTATTTCGAGTTCCGTCGGACGTAACTTTAATTTTTATTTGGAGTTCCGTTGGACGTAACTTTAATCTTCAATCAAGCACGAAAAATCACCCACGGCGCCACGACACAGTCAGGCACAGTGTACTAAAGTGAAGTTACATTGTACTAGACCCACGGCTATTTTTATGGCAGCCTGCCGCCATTGCGCTGTCCGCCATATTACTATGATGGCTAGAGATGATATAACTCTACCAAAAAGATGGCCGACGGTGGCCACATTCCCGTCCATAGGCGGAGCTGGTCAAACGCGATCCAGCAATAGACCCTTTCCGAAATTCAGTCTGGCCACTTTGATCACTATCATCATCTGTGGAACAGCATCTGTGCCATACCAATGGCGGCCTTCTAGTGATTGATAAAGGAAGACGTTGAAGATGCTCCTAAGCGGATGATGCGAGGCCTTTACAATCGGGGGGTCAGTACGACGCGACTTAGGAATGAAACACAATAGCTACGTAAGCGTTTATTTCTAATAACTCAGATTCAGTCAATCTGTGGGCGGCACACAATCGGCTTTAAAGCACTTTGGTGTATAGAATTTTCTCGAGGCATCTGAGTGGGTTGGACCTTTGTTCTGAATGCAGGTTCTTGGTCACCATCGAACTGAAAGTGATCGAGAAAGAGCTCACACTGAGCAATTCCTCGCGTGCCGTTGACTTGCGAAAGTGACGGTGCCGAAGCAAGTTCATTTCCGCCATTGATATGGCAAAACCTAAACTGCTTTACGAACCACCAGATGGCACTGAATTTCGGAAAGGGTCTATTGTCTAGAGATCAGTGACCCGGACACTGATCTCAATGACAATTGCTGGATCGCGCGCTCCCCGCTTGTTCGCTGCAGCGCGAGTGCGGCCACCGGACGGCCATCTTGCATGGTAAATGTTTTCGTTTTGCTAGCGTTTTGCTGCGGTCTTCCAGCGTGCTATACACACGTTTTCCATTCGTTCGTCGTCATTCGCCGAAGACGTTCTTTAAGATCCTGGGTGAGGCGTGATACTTGCCGTTGAGAACACGTGAAAATTTTTACGAAAGCGCAGTGCCGCAGGAAAAAGGCACAACTCGTCGAAAGCAAGTTTCGCCGGTCTGGCGGCGTGTTCAAAGTTTTCTCGGCACGCCGAAGTGCTGTGTCTCTGCCTTCGCACGCTTGGAAACCGTTCAAGAATCGACGCCGTGTGAATGTGTTTTGCGAGTGCAATGTGCGTGAAGCCGTATGTGCCTGTGGCTCAGCGTCTTACTTTACTCTGACGACTGTATACTTTCGGCACTCGCGGTCCAGAAACGAGCTTGAAGGGAAGCTGGGGAGCTTCTTGAAAAAAATTAGTTAGAAGTGAATTCTAGTGTATTTTTACCCCGTGAAGCCGAATACTCAAACAATTTGCTGCGCAAGTATTGTTAAACGCGAGAAAACGCGAAAGACAGTCGCTGTGCGTGACGTCATCGACGGATCTTTTGGCTGCCCAAGGCTAGGGAGGCGGGGCTTCAGCCCTATTTTGAAATTGCTCTTATGGCTCTCCGGCGCGTCGCATTGAAATATAATTGTGATATCTGTTATTCTAACGGCAAAATGAACGCAATTCAAGCGTTTTTTCTCAAATGCAGAAGTGCCCCATCTTCCCTTTAAATCCAGTGCCCAGTAGCGACGGAAGAGGGGGGGGGGGGGGGGAAGTACGTCTTTTTTTTATCCTCAGACGGAATACTGCGCAAAACAGCTCCTCATCACTGATTAGTGCTGGCTCATTATCAACCTACTTAATTGCATTTGACGTTTGAGCTCGGCTCGCCTAATTGTGATTGGTCAACAGATTGCACACGACCATGTGGGCCTAGGGTTGCCACCTTATCCCGAAAAACAAACCGGCCCTTCAACGGAGGGGGAGGGGGGGGGGGGGGGTGCGCTACATGGCAATTACAATTGGCCTTCAACAAGTGTGGCTGGTCTTTCTGCATCTTCTGGAAAACGAAGTTGTGTTTCCCATAAATTAATTCACAGAAGCGTTATCCGCGCTATACGCTACAGCTCGCTCTAAAGGAAGACCCACCTTCTCCAAACTTGTTGCCAAGAGTTCGCAGATGCCGCCGGAAGTCTCGTCCGCCTGCTCATAGAAGTCGATGAGAGCGTCCGTTATTCCGGCACCATTCACGTCGTAGAAGCGCACGGCGATGGAAAAAAGTTTTCTATTTCCCTTGTTGGAGGCGTCCGTGGAGAGTGCGAACGAGAGGTTGCGGCCTGTTAAGCGAAGTTTTTCGACTACCCCAACAAAACCGAATGGCTGTCGGACGTACAGAAAAGGTCCGAATATCCATGGGCAAAAGTGTATGTCCAATGGATATCCTAGTGGCCGCCGAAAAAACCGCGTTGCGATGGATATCCGTACGACGGCATTCAGCGGAGCTCGAAATGCACTGAAGCGACTGAAAAGTGTGAGTTTCTTTTTCGAAAAGATTTATGTTAATATGAAATTTAATTAACAATTTATTTTACTTATTTACAAATGTCGCTTAATGCGTAGACGAGACTAATCGTGCGGGTCTTTTGTATACGTGATCGCTGACTCGCGGATTGGTGGCTGACTCCATCTCGTCAATCTTTCTTCCTCGTCTTCCTCTGCTGTTTCGCTGTTTCGGCTTGGCGGAAAACGAAAGTGCAGTGAAACGAGAGACTTACTACGACGGCTAGTACGATTCGTAGTACTGGGATTTGTCTCCTGATCAACACCAAGGCCTGAATGAGGATGGCTTCCGAACGTAAGTGAGCTGCAGTTTTTTATATACAGGGTGAAACAAGAGACGGCAGGCTCTTTAAATCGACCGGAAAATTCGGTTTCTTAACCTATCGCGCTACGACTTTGTGCAGCGTTGCCCACAGATGGTGCATTTTTTTTTTTTTTTTTTGTAAAATTTCCAAAGAACGAACTTACCAGAGGAAAAAGTTAAGAAAGAAAAATGCTTAGCTCCTATGGAAACGTAGCGACGCCACCGGTCTTCAAACAACACGGCGCCGTTTCGCGCGGGAAACAAGAGATGACGCAAGCGGTCGCGACGCCAACTGCCGCCAACGAACGAGCAGACGACGCCGAGAGCCGGCCCTTTAGCAGACAATTTTTTCGACTCAAAAGCGGCGCGAGCTTTTCTGATATCAGTTGGCAATGGGCGCGTTCAGTAGCGGCCCCGGAGTCAAGGAGTCATTGACTCCTTCCACTGGACGGCCATAAGTCACTTCCGGTGCACGTAACTCCGGGGCTTCGAAGTCAAGCTCCGAAGCACTGATCTCAAAGACAATTGCTGGATCGCACTACCCGCTCCCGCAAGTGAAGCCACCGGACGTAACCTCGCTGGGATACGATTTTCGGTTTTGCCAGCGTTTTGCTGCGGTTCTCCGGCGTGCTGTAAACACGTTTTCTACTCGTTCGTCGTCATTCGGCAAAGAAGTTTTTTAAGACTCTGTGTACTGTTGAGACTTGCCGTTGTGAACATGTGAAAAATTTTACGAAAGCGCAGTGTCGCAGGAAAAAGGCACAACTCGTCGAAAGCAAGGATCTGGCGGTGTGTTCAAAGCTTCCTTGGCACGCCGAAGTGCCGTGTCTCTGTGCCTTCGCGCGCTTAGATACCGACCAAGAATCGACGCCGTGTGGATGTGTTTGCGAGTGCAATGTGAGTGAAGCCGTATCAAAAGGTACAACTCGTCGAAAACAAGTGTCGCCGGTCTCGCGGCGTGATCAAAGCTTCCTTGGCACGCCGAGTGATGCATCTTTGTGCCTTCGCACGCTTGGATACCGGTCAAGAATTGACGCCGCGCCAAAGTTCTGAACGTGTGCCGCGCGTAGATGCCTTTAGATCATTTATATATATATACTTATATCGGCCACGGAGTTCTGGATCGTCCAGCTGTTCCGGTGAGTTGCTATCAATAAAAGGGGGGATATTGTACGTGTTCTTATGTACTATTAACCATGGCTATGTTCCAAATCTACTCTAATGGATTACGTGGGAGCACGAATAGGGCAACGCTGGGGCGCAAGGAGGGTTTTCGAAAGCAAAAGTACAAGACGGCGAGAATGAAAATCTTTGAAGCGCGGCCGATATGGTCGTGTACAATCTGTTGACCAATTACAATTAGGCGAGCCACGCTCAAACGTCAAGTGCAATTAAGTAGGTTAATAATGAGCCAGCACTGATCAGTGATGAGGAGCTGTTGTGCACGGTATTGTGTAAATCGTCTAAGGACGAAAAAAAGACGTACCTTCCCCCATCTTCCGGCGCTAGTGGACGCTCGATTAAGCTCGTTCCTAAACCGCGAGGGCCGCAAGTATACAGACGTCAGAGTAAAGTAAGACGCTGATCCAGAGGCACATACGGCTTCACGCACATAACACTCGCTAAATACATTTACACGGCGTCGATTCTTGGTCGGTATCCAAGCGTGCGAAGGCCCAGAGACACGGCACTTCGGCGTGCTAAGGAAGCTTTGAACACGCCGCCAGACCCTTGCTTTCGACGAGTTGTGCTGTTTCCTGCGACACTGCGTTTTCCTAAAATTTTCCACATGTTCACAACGGCAAGTCTCAACAATACACAGAGTCTCAAAAAACTTCTTTGGTGAATGACGACGAACGAGAAGAAAACGTGTCTACAGCACGCTGGAAAACCGCAGCGAAAGGCTAGCAAAACCGCAAATCGTATCCCAAGCGAGCGAAGTCCGGTGGCTTCACTCGGGCTGCAGCGAACAAGCGGGGAAGCGCGATCCAGCAATTGTCATTGAGGATTTTTTTTTTCATGCTAGGCGTTGAATCGGCATATCAGGACATTACAAAAAAATTGTTTCACTATAGAGTTGCGTAGTTTTTGTATAAAAAATAGAAATATGAGGCCCAATTCAAAGTTCCCGCCGTGCACTGTGACGTAACAGTGTACCGCAAGGTGTCGGGGCGGTCAGAAGGGAGGCATCGCCGGAAGTCACGTGAGTTGTATCCCTCCTCGTGCTTACCGCGAGCGCGTGTAATATTTTTTAAAATATTTTTGTTATTCTCCGCACCTCCACGAGCGATCCAAGCAGACAAGGTTTCTTTTATTTGCTTTTAATGTTGCTGTAAAGGTAGAAGAAGCGGAGTCAGTGAATTGACGTGATCAACTACAATGCCTAGAAGGTGCTGTATGAGGGACTGTCCCGGTATTTCAGCAACTGAAGAAGAGATCACACTGCATGCATTTCTGAGAGACATACATCGGCCGCATGAGCACCCAGTAAACAAGTTCTACTCATGTTCTAGACAAAATTCGTACTTTGTGCTCGACGTTTACTTGTACTTGGTACACTCACCAGTTCGTATTCTTTAGACGGCAGGCATCTACAGCCTGGAGAGTATCCGATGATTCAACGACCTCGGTGTCTCATTCTTCAGCAATGCGATTGGGCGTGTCTTATGCTAGCAATCCTAATTTCTGCGAGCGTTCTAAATTTTTTTTTTTTTTTTTTTTTTTCAAAACTTGATAGCTTGTTTTGCGCCCAGTATAGCCCTGTATCATCGGACTGACGGCATGCACTCGTACACTGGCTTGTACTCGCAACGCTTTCATCATTGACCTCCATCACGTCGATCCACTGACTCTTCGTCCTCAAATTTTACAGCACGCAAACTAACCAACGGTGCAGGGATAAAGAGCTAGTGGAACTGAAACTTCTGGCGAATTCGCGTGGTTCTTTCTGCGCGCACTTGAGCGCTCTTTCCAGAGCGCGCGAAATCGGGTGGTTGAAAGAGAGTGATGTGGCCTGATCGGGTGGTTCATTCCGAGGGCGCCTCTCCCTCTCAGAGCGCTCCCTCGCACTCCGTCTGTAGCCGTCGGAGTGCGGAGCGCCGCAGGCGTCACGTGGTACTTGGACGGGGATCACGTGGTTTTGTTTACGATGGCCGGCAGTGGTCTGTGGTGGTGTGCGGGGTCCGGCATGACGGCGATTAATATGTGGTTCTACAAAGTGCTTGTGCATTCGACGGTGCGAGGATTACAACGGACGGGATGACATTCGTTTGCGACCGTAACAGGAAAAGTCGACGTGTGAAGTGTTCCCAGTGCTTTCACGAGATCGTTCATCTCACGGCGGTGAATCCGCTAAGCCTAACCGACGAAGGAACAGCTCGCAGAGCTCGCCGCTGTTTTACCGGGTTTTGTGGTCGCTTCAAGAAATTTTTAGGTTTGGTAAAAAGTATGTTCAAAGGTTTGTGGTGTAAAATAAAGGGAGAGCCGAATATCATGCGCTGTGATTTGTGTCACATCTTCATGGCGATGCTTGCACGATATTTCGCCGTGAGAAAAATGCGGTTTATTAACCATTTTATATTTGCCTACTTTGTCGTACGCATGACCGCTATCGCAGCGCGTTCGCTGCCGAAAACGCGATGAGTTGACAACTCTTTCCAAGCATTGGCTTTTGTTCCGTTCTGCAAAAATCAATTCGCATACTGCTGCTGTTCTTTTTTTTTTTTTACATGCCGATGCGACAACCGTTATTTCATCACGTTGCGAGCGTAAATTTTACTCAATCGTCCACAGTACGCTGTAAGATCGTGTTGTTTTTAATGCATTACCATTGTCAAGAAATTTTGATTCCATGACTGGTCTCAAAATGTCAGAGTGCTCTGAAGCCAGCATTTGTGATCGGCTGAAAAGGATCCCGAGTAGCTCTGGCGGCGAGGAGGGGGCGCTCTGCTGAATCGAGGTCAGAGGAGTGAAACTCACGCGACTTCCTGTTTAACCCACTATTAGTGACGTAGCTCGATGCCTCCTTTCTGACCGCCCCGACACCTTGCGGTACACTGTTACGTCACAGTGCACGGCGGGAACTTTGAATTGGGCCTCGTGTTTCTATTTTTTATAAAAAAACTACGCAACTCTATAGTGAAACAATTTTTTTGTAATGTCCTGATATGCCATTGCAACGTTTAGCATGAATTTTTTTTTTTTTTTTGGCGTGTCAGAGGCCCTATCTTTAATCCAGTGTCCAGTAGCGACGGAAGAGCGGGGGGGGGAAGGTACGTCTTTCTTTCATCCTTAGACGGAATACTGCGTTAAACAGCTTCTCATCACTGATTAGCGCTGGCTCATTATCAACCTACTTAATTGCACTTGACGTTTTTGAGCGCCGCTCGCCTAATTGTGATTGGTCAACAGATTGCACACGACCATGTGGGATGGGCCGCGCTTCAAAAATTTTCATTCTCGCCATCCTGTACTTTTGCCTTCGAAAACCCTCCTTGCTCCACAGCTTTGCTCTATTCGTGCTCCCATGTGATCCATAGGTTTGGAACATAGCCATGGTTAATAGTACGTACATAAGAACACGTACAGATCCCCCCCCCCCTTTTATTGATAGCAACTTACCAGAACAGCTGGACGATCCAGAACTCCGTGGCCGATATACAGGGTGTAACAAAAAAAGAAAAATTACAGTTTTTTTTCTTTTTTTTTACCGCAAAAATAAGTTAGGCATCGCCGTGCGCTCGTTCTCCGCCCAAAGGTAGTGCTAGAGGTCACAACCAGATGCCAATGTTTCAGCCCGATCTGATACCCTAATCAAAAGTTATAAGTGATTTTCTAAAAATTTCAATGGGAAAATGGCGGCCGACGGAGTTTTCGAATGCGTAGGGCTCTATGGCACCAGAAAACGAAAACGGGCAAAAATGGGCTCCATTTTCCCATTGACATTTTCAGAAAATCACTTATAACTTTTGAATAAAATATCGGATCGGGTTGAAACTTTGGCATCTGGTTGTGACTTCTAGCGCTACCTTTGGGCGGAGAATGAGAGTTCCCCAATGCCTAGTTTATTTTTGCGCTGAAAAAAAAAAAAATCTAAATTTTTTTTTGTGACACCCTGTATATATAAATGATCTAAAGGCATTTACGCGCGACACACGTTCAGAACTTTGGTGCGGCTTCGATTCTTGATCGGTATCCAAGCGTGCGATGGCACAAAGATGCAGCACTCCGCGTGCCAAGGAATCTTTTATCACGCCGCGAGACCGGCGACACTTGACACGGCGTCGATTTAGTCGGTATCCAAGAATCGACACGGCACTTCGGCGTGCCAAGGCAGGTTTCAACACGCTGGGAGACCGGTGAAACTTGCTTTCAACGAGCTGTGCCTTCTTTCTGCGGCACTGCGCTTTCGTAAAAATTGCACGTGTTCTCTGCGACAAGTATCACG